>WBND01000411.1:609601-676415 GCA_013398595.1 Tychaedon coryphoeus
TGCAAATTTACTAATGAAGGACTCAACACCCTCATCCATGTCATCAATAAAATTATTGAACAGGACTGGACCCAGCACAAACCCCTGTGGGACACCACTGGTGGCTGACCCCAGCTGGATGCAGCACCGTTCACCACTCTCTGGGCCCGGCCATCCAGCCAGTTCTTAACCCAGCACAGAGTGCTCCTGTCCAAGCCACAGGCTGCCAGCTTTTCCAGGAGTGTGCTGTGGGAGACAGTGTCAAAGACCTTTCTTTTCCATAACATCATTTTACCTCTCTCACCACATCCAGTTTGCATCTAAATAGTTTGGAACTTTTATCAAACAACTTGCTTTTCTTTATATGAAAGACAACTACTGCACAAAGAATTGGGCATTTATTTGGATTAGTATATTTGAAGAGCTCATGAAAGAACTGTCATGTCTGAAATATTTATTTAACAATTACAACAAAGGAATCTTGTAGGTGCAGTAACATGACTATTCAAAATCATAACTACTGAGAAGTACTGCTGTATAATTATCTGTATTGTTGGAAGCAGTTAGATCTGGGACTTGTCAAAGCATATCTCAGCTCGGGGTGGATTTGCTAATAAAGCATGTCAAACACAGAAAGGACTGTGATCAAAGTTTCTTGAACATGTGGAACAGCAATGGAAGTGGTTGACAATTCTGCCACAGCATGTACCCTGTGAATGTGCATAAATCAAAGGGCAAACACACTCCCCAGAGCTCAGCAAATCAAACCACATTGTCTTAGGTCCCTGGGAAACAGCCTTGAGTGTGCACACCGTTTGTTATCATGTCACATCTGCAGTGGAAAGTCATTTTAAAACACAATAATCAATTCACCTGGTGATTGTCTGCCCATTCCCACCTTAAAATGGCCATTTGCTACTATTTTCAATTTTAAAAACTTCATTATAGTTACTTCTAAGAAGTAACTTTTCTTTCAGCCTTGTATACTTGGACTGCAATTTAAACATAACTTACACAGATATTTGAAAACCACTGATTTTCTTTTTCAGCATTGGTCAAATAAATCATGCTGTAGTATATCAGCATTTATTCTACAAGACTGACATGCTGCATAATTCACTCATAATTCAGTACTCCAGAATATAACAGTTGTACTTAATCTATGCCTCTGAGAAAAACAAACAAACAAACAAACAAAAGTTTAATTTCTAGTTAAAGACAGGGAGATATTTAAGTGACTTCCAATGTCACTACATCTATAATAAGGATATATTTTTCTTCGTTCCTCTCTTTGAGCTTCACACTAAGGATCACTGCATATTAAAATGTTGAAAAGTATAGTGGATTGCAATGAACTAGTTACCTATCTTTTATGAGATAAATTTATGGACATAAGTTGTTATGGAATCAAAATCTCCAAATATTTATATGATACTTTACTGTGTTTTAATTAAAAAAAATATTTTCTACCATTATTTTACTGTTTGAAAGTAGCCTCAAATCATGATGATGACGCTGTTAAAAAGGATCAAAGCATTCTGTAATCTAATCACACCCCATTTTGGCCTTATATTTTTACCCTGAAGATGCTTCATCTTTTGTGCATAGGACTATAGTATTGTTTAAATAAGAATAAATTGCTTTGTGATTTCTAAAGATAAATACTAAACAAAAAGAAAGGTATTAAAAAAGGAGATAAATTTTAATAGGAAAAAGGAGAAGGTCAACAATTAGGAAAGAATACCAAGGTTACTAAATTGATAATTTTAAAACTGCCTTTAAAAACACAAAATAATTTCTATACAAATATATCTAATTTGTCTAAAAATACCAAACCATCTGGTTTGGGTCCAATTTTCATCCATATACAATATAAATTATAAATCCAGTAATGGAGGCTTTCCTGCACTTTATTGTGAGAGTACTTTCTTACAAGAACTGTCACAAACTGCCACTCCTGATGCAACACTAAGTACTGCACATGATGCTTCTTAGAACCGTACACCTGACTCATTAAGCTGTAAAAGGTAGCACAATGAACCTACATTCACTATCCCTATGGGAACAACAAAGGTCAAGGACTTCACACAGATCTGCTCAGTTCCAGAAACAGCACCATGTAAAGGTGAAAAAGCTTGTTAAAAAGAAATTAAAAGAAGCTTCTTATGGTCTGATTGGAAGATACTGGTGGGGAGCAATAATAAGTGATATACCTAAATAAATACATGAAATAATGTATTCCTTACCACTTAGAGTTTTTACCATTACAACTTAAAACAAAAAGGAAACTCAATGAATGGCAGTGATTAACAAGCAAATTAACATTAGGAATAACTTGCAGTATTATAGCACCAGTATTCTTGCTGCAGATCTAGTGCTTTCACCTCTAAAAGGCTGTAACAGATCCAGGGAAAAAGAAAGAAAATGGCAAGAAGAATGATCTAGCTTCCACACAAAAAAGAATTAACCAGAATATGTCTATTTATCATAAAAAAACACAGTTTAAGGATGTTATCATGTAACTCTATAAAATCATAACTGGCATGCAAGGAGTCAGTAAAAATTGACTGTGCTATATCATTTTTGCTACAAGAATTAGTGGCCATCAAAACCAAAGAAACATTTGGAACCGTGTTCAGTCCCAAAAGAAAGTGGTGGTTTCTCATGCAGGAGGGGTCAGGTCTGTGCTCTTTGACAAAGGATGGTGTGGTTGCAGAGAGCACCTTGAATAAAGAATGCAAGAAGGTCATTGGAAGAAATGTATTAAGAATTACCAAGTAGTCAAATCACATCAGTCTCAGAGAATCCCTTGATCTGAAAATATTGTGAGTCTAGGAGAGTCATTAAGGGCTACATCATACTTTCCCTGTTCTTGTTCTTCCATGGGCATCCACCCACAGCCACTGCAGGCAAGACTGATGGCTTAAACAAAGGTCAGACCTGAGTCACTTTGACTTATACTCAGTTGCAAGATGGAACGAGCAACTTTTAAAATTCAGGTGTTCTTTTGGAATATATTTCTCTTGAGTGCATGTGGGTTTTGTCATATTTGGTTTTTTTTTAACTTCTTACCTGTAGTGTCTCCATTGCATGTCATGAGAGTTACAAGGACCACTTTTGGGATTAAGGCCTTCTGAGGCCAAAGGATGTTCAAGCCTTGTAGGTAGTAAAAATTACAAGTTAAAAAATGTGAAGTTTAATCTCTCTTTCTGCTGAAGAACTAGAGATGGTATTTATATATTTATTTATATTTATATTAGAAACATGCTAATTCTTTCTAATCACTACCTCAAGAAATGAGGGAGAGAGACAGTTAATTGGAAATGCTATTAAAGACAGAATTTATTTCACATATCAACTGCTGTTATTAGATGCAGCTTTTTTCTAAGCTAGTCAGCTAGGTTTTCTTTACTGTGAGAGCATGTGTGTGGGGGTGGTGTGTGCAGAGAGAGCCTGATGATTATCTTAGACTTGTTGCAGAACTTGTATTGAGCTACAGATAGATTTGATGAATCCAACCCTGCATGGCCTCTAAGAAACAATTTCAAATCTTTCTTCTCTACCAGAATTATAACTCCCAGGAGTCTCTTGATTATCCTGTTCTTGAGAAGACCAGACACTTATTATCAGATAAGTCTAACTGTGAAAAAGGGGATATGCTTTCCATTCAAATGAAATTTCTGAATTCAATGAAAAAGAAAAACCCTTACCCTTTACTGTTGTCAGAGAGCATGTGTCCTTACAAGCAAGTATGCACATAACATATTGCAATTTATGGTTAATTCATTTTGAGTGTGTAGAGCTAAGAGTATTCAATTAATTGCATTACTACTGGACTAATACACCCAAATTATGCAATTAACTGGGAGAATACAGAGCTTTTCAGTCTCATAAATGTTGCTTTAGTGCCTAGTCACCAAATGCAATCTCTGTTAATGCCAGATTATCCTTCAAGGATACAGGTCAGCCACTAGTTGCTTTACTCAGCTTTGAAGCACTTAGACAGAGCCTTGTACAGCTTTAAAAAGTTCAGGATTCCTTTTTCTCTCTTTTTTTTTTTTTTAAATGAATTCTTAGTTAATTCTCCACAATAAACATGACTCTATTTTTATTATCCAACCAAGCTAGGCATTCATACACATCCATCAAATCTTTTCTCAGATTTTCACTACTTTAATTATCCAGTCTATGAATGTTCCATAAATAATGTTCAGAAGCTCATTAAAATGAACACCCATCTTCTTTTACAAAGAAAGTCTTAACCTCTGCTATCAAAGCAGATGATTGTCCTGCTCTGCACTTGTGTAACCTCAGCTCGAGTCCTGTGTGCAGTTTTGGGTGCCACAGTATAAAAAAGACATTAAACTGTTTAAGTGAGGGTCACAAGGATGATAAAGGGCCTTAAGAGGAAGCCAAATCAGGAGTGGCTGAGGGCACTTGGTCTGTTCAGCCTGGGGGAGACTGAGGGGAGACCTCACTGCAGTTGAAATTTCCTTGTGAGGGGAAGAGGAGGGGCAGGTGCTGATCTCTGTGTGACCAGCGACAGGATCCAAGGGAGTGGCCTGGAGTTGTGTCAGGGGAGGGTTAGAAAAAGGCTGATTATTAGAAAAAAGTTTTTCATGCAGAGTGTGGTTGAGCATTGGAACAGGCTCCCCAGGGCAGTGGTCACAGCACCAGCCTGACAGAGTTTAAGAAGCATTTGGACAATGCTCTCATGTACATGATGTGACTCTTGGGGATGGTGCTGTGCAGGGCCAGGGGTTGGTCTCAATGACCCTAATGAGTCCCTTCCAACTCAGCAAATTCATGATTCTATGATTCTACAAGCATATACAGCTTTATTACTAGAATGTATCATGTAAGAATTATTTTTATACTAGATTTTTGCTGCTAATTCTATGCACTTTAGCTATTTTAAATGGTTGAATCATCATATTTATATCACGCATAATTATTTTCCTTCTTAAAAAAACCCCAGAATTTTAAAACATGGACAAAAAAGGTCATCACTCTTAAAGAAAGCATAGCTGCGGAAAATTTCAGCCCATATAGTAAATTTGAATGGCTGAGAACGAGAAGTAGTGAAAATCCTACAATTTTTTTCATAACATTTCACGATGCTATAATTACGCAGCAGTTAGTATGGTTTCTTTTGTTCTGCTTACTCCAAGTGAGGAAATAACGGTTTCAGATTAGTATCTTTGTCAGAAGCTAGTTTCATCAAGCTAAGTATGTCCTGTAGAGAGACTGAATGTTTACTTTATGCTAAATTCCAAGTATAATCAAATGTAGGATTAGTTAAAAACTTAAGAAATGCAGTAAATATTTATTCTTCAGTGATGCAGCCAGGATATCTGTGTTATTACCTATTACAGCCTTGTGCAGTTATTGGCATATAAGATGGTAAAGTCCATCCAATACATGAACAACTGTGTTCCACCTTTAAAAGACTCCAATTTATTATCCATTATTTACACCAAAAAGACACACAACCTGCACTACTAAACTGCACATACTGAAGTGGTAGCTAAAACAGAATTTGAAACTTATAACTAAGCAAAATACCTAAGTGATATTTTCAGACCACAGTGCATAAACTGCTGTGAAAATTTGGACTGATTCATTGAGAAATTTGCACTGCCAGTGACCAGTTCTTAATTTTTCTTTTTCTTTTTTTTGACCTTTCTCTGGACACATTTGTGTTTTCAAGAGAGCAGTATGCAACCAGATTGTAGCTAATTTTTTGTTATATAACAGAGAGAACAAAGAAGACCTGCTAAGTACAGCATAACCATAGCAAAATCAGAAGCTACTCCTTCCATAAAATTTTATTCTTCCTTCATGTTTTTAGGCAGTCATTAATTTTTGAAATTTTCCATGCTTGATGTCTCACCAGAAGTGCTTTTTGTTTTTTTATGGTTGACCAAATTTGCCTTTCTACTTCTAAGCTGCATGAAAAAAAGGGAGGGAAAGGGGACAGGGCTAGGGGAGAGAGGATGGAAGGATGAAACAAAAAGGAGGCAGTGGAAGTAGAAGACACAAGTAATTAGGGTGCTGCAATTGCAAATTTTTAGCAAAATAGTGTTCTGCAATGGAAGGGTATTAGGGTTTACTTTTGGAGAAATGCTTTCTTTAGAAGTGGAAACAGATGAAACTGTGTCTGATCTCAGTGACTCATGTGTCTGTACATGCTTCTGTTCTCTTAACAAAACACAAGCTCCACACTGGCCAAGATTCATGTTTTGACTGCCACTGTAGTCTAGGGATAATTCCCATACTTCTCCTGTCCCACAAGGCAGATTTTTGTGGTACATTCTCCTCTTGACATTTCAAAACTTACGGAGAGGAGCCACAGTGTAAACAGGCAGTG
Source organism: Tychaedon coryphoeus (assembly GCA_013398595.1). Taxonomy (NCBI): domain Eukaryota; kingdom Metazoa; phylum Chordata; class Aves; order Passeriformes; family Muscicapidae; genus Tychaedon; species Tychaedon coryphoeus. The sequence goes on from WBND01000411.1 coordinate 615,951, forward strand.
GCAATGAAGAAGCCAGGGCCCTCTACCTGCATTCCAAAGCACAAACTCAAAATATAAGGGAAGGCCTCAGACTACGCCTTTGTGAGCGAATTAAGTAGGTCCAGGATCTGGAACTCAGTCATGGGCTATTAAATTGTTAGAACAATCATGGTTTGGCCTGATTTTGACTTCAAGGAAATTTTGGGCTGCACTCACCATTGCCACTTGGGAGTTTGTAGGAGGGATGCTAATATAGGACTCACTACAGAGATGTGGATTAGCTGTGACTTGGCAAGGCTTTGTTTCTTTATGACTATCTTAAATATGGAACTTGATTGATTTTGGCAATGGATTATATGACATTTTTTCCCTTCCCAGCAAAGCACAGTATTCAGTAGTACAGACAATTCACCACAGACCTATTCTCTCTTGATGCCTCAAAACTTGAAAAAAAACCTGACCAGCCATCACCTATCTTTCCAAAAGTACACATGTCATGCTGCTGGATGTTATATTTATGTTATACATAGCCATATCTATATATACACATTTAGACACATAATCAGCACTACTCCTCCAAAAGCAGAGGATATTAAAAGACATTACTTGGTAGCATCGAAAATTACACAGATTTCATCACTGCTCCACTCTTACTTTTCTTGTTTCTTTTCTCTTTTCCCTTTTTATGCTCTCTCCTCTCTGAGTTTTTCAACTTTCTTCTTCTCTGGGTTTTTTCCCTCTCCTTTCACTCAAGGATATCAGCCAACTGCCAGCACAAGATGAACATCGTCCTCATCCCACACTAGCAAAGACAATTCCAACTGCTTCCACACACCACATAACCTAGCACAGCATAATCCCTAAAACTGGAATACAGACTACAGTTTCAACAAAAAGAGATTTTTTTTTAGTTGCTTGTATATATAATATTCCTCATCTCAGGTGAAGACCATCTTTACCAACAATGCTACTTTACAAAATGGAAGGAAGCAGCTCTCCCTTTGTGGTGACTTTTGGTGGTTTTATCTGGATAGATATGTGGCTAGCAAGTAGGGAGAGTAGAAAAAGAATATAATCCAGGATCTTTTTACTCCAGCCACTCCACGTTTTAAAATATGGCAGAAAAACCGGATTTACAGACAACAATAAGGGTGTGGTTTTACTCTTTGACAGGATTTTACCCTCTGACATCCTCATGTGGCAGTGATTGACAGACTAGTCCAGAACAGACTGTAGATCTGCTTATTTCTTTGTGCCAACCTGGTACAAATTTAATTATCCTGGTCATTCATTGACTATGGTAAAGAACATGAAATGTTATAGAATGGAAAGAGCATTTCAGCACAGGAACAGCAAAGACAAGAAATTTTTTCACAGCTTGAACAGCTATTCAAATATTTTAATCTTACCTCCCTGAGAGGATCATTGAGCTCATTCAAAATATTTTCTTCATCAAAGATCTTGCCTTGGTAGCGATGCTCATAGTAATCATGGATCTTCTGGCGCATTTCAGCAGGTAACTTGTGGAATGACATGTACTGTTCCACTTGTTTGTACTGTTAGGATAAAAAAAATGAGGAAAAAAGCCTCAAATTTTTGCTATTTAAAAGCACCTACCAAATACAAATTCATTCATGTGTCCACTTAAGTTTTACATATTTTATAAAGATAACATTTTTTCACATGTCAGAAAACCCACACACAAATATTAATTAATGTAATATTACTCATATGACAGCATTCCTATAAATTACAGAAATTACCTTTAGCAGAAATGCTAATATCCACATGAATATATAAAGTTTAGAAGCCAAACCCTCATACTTCTCACACATTTCTAAATTCCCAGCTGCACAGGAGCTGCAAAAATACACCAACAAAATTTTTAGCTCATACAGTAGACAGGAAAGCTGTACACAGTGTTTAGTCTGTAGCACTGCATTTGGGGAGAGCTGAAGGTGTGAAATTTTAGAAACTGGCTATGTTGTATTACTAAGCAACATATTAATGTTGAGTATGCTTATGTAGTTAAAACCCGTGGAGATAATGAAGTAGAAAACACTCCTCAAGAAAGATGAAGAGAAGAGAAAGTTACTAGAAAAATAGGTATGGAATCAGGAAATATAAAATGAGGGAAGAAAAAGATACCAGGATCCAGAAGACTAAGAAGAGCTCACTTCATTTACCCTATACATTTTGTTTCTTTGTTTTTACTAGTCCTCTGTCCTATATTCTTGGAGTTTGTTGATTGTTTTGCTGGGGTTTTTTTTGGTGGGTTTTTTTTGTTGTTGTTGTTTGTTCGTTTGTTTTTGTTTTTTGCTTTTCCTTTTGTTGCTGTTCCCCTTTTTCAGAACTGTTTTTTGGATAGTATAATTTTCAGAAAATAAATAAAGTCCCAAATCAAGATAGTCATTGTTGTACTGTACTAAATTACGTGATAATCTGAGAACCACAAAATGGACAAGTTGTCTAAAGTGCAAATGGACAAATCCACCAGAATAAGATTTTTGCCCCTCACAGCCCCCATCCTTGTCTCAGCTGAAAAGAATAAGGCACTGAGGCAGAGAAGGATAAAACCAATCTCCGGCTAAAAGGTGGTTAAAACTTGGCAGAAACTTGATTCACGTATGTAAACAGTCTTAATTTATTTTTTGTTAGTTATTTCATGCTTAATTAGGAAATTTAAACTCCTTTCAATGGAAAAGCCAATGAAGTCCTAATTAGGATTGGCCCCTCTGTAGAACAACTAATCAAATGTACAATGTACATGCCCTCTTTGTGAACTGCAGCACATATCCTTTAACTTTTATAGTTGAAGACTGTTCTATCCTCTGGAATTGAAATTAACTTTAGCTCTGCAAAGTGGCAAAAGATTAGATGAGGCCATGTGTACAACATACATTCCAAAAATACGTGGAAAGTAATTTTGCACGGGACTATTTAACAAGTATTATGACTATATTAGAGTGATTTAACCCCTGCACAGTTATTTTGCCCCTCTGCAGTAACAATTCTTCCCCCTCATCTTTTGATGTGTTATTTAAATTTGCATGCTTGCCATTGGCTCCTGTTCTGATATGAAGAAATTTTTCCATACCTTGTGGGCTGGAACCAGACATCACTGTGGCCCCTAGGACAGAGGCTGCTCCCTCTACACAATCTTATTCACACACAAATGTGCTTAAGTAACACTAATAATGAATAATCCTTGCTAATAAAAGAAATACATTCATTCTGATGCATATTGCAAGCAAGCTGCAAAGGACTTTTATACCAGAATGACCTTGAAATAGAGAAAATTTGAGCTACAAGGAAATTGCTTGGGCAGCAATTTCCACTGCTGCCTTTCATTAGTGCTGTTACTTGAATGGGGGCTTTCTCTTGCACCAGCAAGCTCTTTTCTTTAACAAGATTTATGCTTACACATGAGAATTTTAGGGAAAAAGAAAAAAATAAAACTAGCAGGAATGTACTGCTTATCACTGATGTGTCTCAAAGTGTTTTCAAATTACTAATATATAGAATAATAGGCACAGCTGAATATTAGCATGCTTTTCTTTAAAAATCTATGAAGAAATTAAAAATAGTCCACAATACCCAGAAGTTTTTAGCCATCTAATATAATATCAAGGTTTTTCCAAATCTAAATATCTGAGCCTGTGAGTGGGTAGTATACTATCACTAGCTCTTTAATCAATATTTTCCTAATATTTTTCAGTGTGTGATTTTGGCTCATTTTCTGCATCATTCACTGTTCTGCTACTCCCTTCTTGATGTTCTGTTCACACGTAGTGTCACCTCAAAACTTTTAAATTGCCCTCTTGTTCAGTAACTGATATCTTTCATTAACTCAGCACAAGAAAGAATTACTTTTTCATTTCCTCAGAATAATGTGGGCATTCTACATTAGTTGCCATTGTGGTGTGCCACATGCCAGTTGCAAAAAAACTGTGCTGAAATGAAGATACAAAGAGTGCAGGATTAATATGGTCTTGTTAATTTTATGTAATAAACCAGGAATTTGTCTAAATTAATTTTGAAGAGTGTTTTCTTTGTGGACACTACAGATACCAATAATGGTTAGAAATAAGGTATTTTTCACTTTATGTAATTATACCGGGTTTTATTCCTGGGGCTTTTTTATGCATTGCAAAAATGCAAATAGCTTAACAGAACTGAAATATTTTCTGGAAAAGATAAAAGGTAAAAAAGATTAAAAATTTTTCATTAATGTTTCAAATCTCTTAAAAATGTGATAATTCAGTAGCTTCTTGATTTTTCTAAGTATAATTGTAGCTCTCAAGAGGACAAAATTGTCAGTTAATTCAAATTTTGGTCAAAAATGATCTTTAATCATATTTAAAATGGCTGTAACCAATCCTGAGCTACACATATTTGAACCTGCACTTTAATATGTGAGGAAAATAATTACTTTCTAATAACTCTTCTCATTACATTGCATCCTCTATCTTTTCCCCTCCAGACCTAAAATTTTCTTTTGCTTGATTTCATTTTTATTTTTGATTTTTATTTTGCTTTGCTTTGGGGTGGTATTTTTGATACTTTTTTTGTTTTCTTCCTTGTTTGTTTTGCTTTATTCAGAATGTAGATGTCTTAATCCCACATTCATAAAAACACCTCTGGTATTTATTACACTTATGTAAAAAAACTTTCAGAATAAAGTCCCCTCAAGTTTCAGTAAGCCCCCTCAAGTTTGACTGCCGTTTTTCTTTCTTTTATTTCTGGATTTTTGTATCTCATATGAGAAGCATCAGGCTACATTCAAACACAAAAGACTCTGCTAGCCCCCTGCTTTGTAATTTCTAATTGACTTTTCATCCTTGCTCCTGCAGGTAGCACTTGATTTTCCAGGAAGGAACGTTTCAGAGAGGGACTCCACATGTGCACATCTAAAGGGATGTGCCATAACTGTAACAAATATTTAACCTGGTATTTTCCATACCATTGAATGGAGCAAATAATGTCTTGCTGACAACTCAACAACTATGGTTTTTTTAAATAATATTGAATTGTTTGTCCTAAAATGAATACATATATCAATGTGATTTATATATCACACTGCCATAATTTCAGTAATTTGTATCTGTTTTACATTCATCAGTGAAATGAAAATGCCCACACACGCTACAAAATTACTGAAATAGGTAAAAGCAAAGTGGATTTCAATGTTTCCATGTAACATTCCACATATTTTAAGGAAAACACCACCCAGTAATAATTGAATCTTGTTGTTTCAGACATTATCTTATTCGCGGGCTCCTTGCATGTAGCAAAATTCTGCTAATGGGCTCCTCCAGCAAAAGGTGAAGAGTATGATATCAGTTATATGGGGTCCATAATGGAATTGGTTAGGAAGTACAGTTACCCTTAAAAAAAAAAAGGTATGGATAAAGGCAAAGGAGAGGAAGGACCTACGTAACAATTTGCAACTGAAGCAGGGTAAATATTTTAACATTAATATAAAGTTAAGTTACAATATAGAAAAAATCCCAATAAAACCAGTAAAACAGAAACCTGAATGTTGATCTTTCACAAGATATTTTAGTATATATACTGAGGCCACCAGATCCTTTCTTCATAAAGTTTTGTAACTAACTAGATGACCTTTTTAGCTGAAAAAATTCTTGGAGTACTAATAATCTTTACAGCTCAGCATTCTGTCCATGATACAATAGATGATATAAATATTTGAAAGACATGAACAGTATCAGTTAAAAAACATGAAACAAATTACCTTCATGTACCTGGAACTGGTCCCTTGTGCTTTTCAAGCACAAGTGCCAGTCAGATTTTTCCAAATTATCAACTCAACAACTTCCAGAACTGGCTAGTTTCTCAAAGATCCTAGGTCTTTGCACCATCAGTTGAAAGTCCAGCTTGGACAACAAGCCTTTTGCACTTCATACAATAATTTTGTCCTCAGCAATAGAGCCTCACTTCTAAGAAAGTTTCCCCAAAAAACTAAGCAACTATAAACGGCATTTTATTGCAATATATAGCCAGTCAAAGCCATATCCTTACAAATAAAAAAGTTCAATGAAATGTGGGGGAAAAAAAGTCCTACATACTGATTGCAAATGTAAAAGAAAGCAAAGATCATTTGTGAAATCCTTCTACTGAATCAAAGATATCTGTCCCACAATTTAGATGCAACAGATTTATCAGTACCCTTCAAATGGTTTGAAAATACTTTCCATGTACATGTGCAAAAGAAGAATCTACTCAACATTAAAACATGCAGAAGATTTAACTCACCGAGAAGGAGTAGAAAGACAAGAAGGGGAATTTGATAAAGAAGAAGCCTTTCTAAATAACAAACATACTGTTTCAAGTTTGGCAGTAGTACATATAGTTCTGAACCTTATTTTAAATTTTGGTCTAAATATATTCAGATGCAGTTTAAAACAACTAATGTTCATAAAAAATTATCTGACAGTTTCAAAAGATTCTGTCTCTTAGTATATCTCTGTGGAGTTTTTATATTGAATTGTCTCTTCACAGCCTCATGCAGGTAGTCGATTCTGCCTTTTTGTTCAGACCACAGCAATTTTGCTCAGAGCTAGCTGGCCCTCTTCTCTTTCATCTGCTCTAGTTTGAGTTCATTTTTATCCAACTGCAATTACTAGAATAGTACATAGTATTTTAGAGGAAGTACCATCAGTATGTAGTTCATACTGACTTCTTCCCCATCTATTGGAAAACCAAGACACATTGAAAATGTTGTTTGCAGCCATTTTATGAGCAGCTTCAGCACTCAGATTTCTCATTTTCTCCTTGCCACTTACACTTGCTGTGCTTTTCAGCTCCCGATCTGTAACAGCAGCTTGTACTAGTATCTGAGTCCTTGGATTTTGAGTTTCTAAATTTTATCTTACTTACTATTACTTCATTTACTATTACTTCATTTACTTCATCTCTTCATTCTATTTTGATCTTTCAGTAATAATAGCATCTGAAGCTTTTTACCATCCTAACCAACCATTATACCTACTAAACCATTGTTTAGCACAAGCCTAATGGCAACATCATGCCTTTAGGTATTTCTCAACCACACAATCACAAATCAATTAGGTTGGAAAAGACCTCTGGGGTCATCAAGTCCAACCTATGACTGAACACCACAATGTCAACTAGACCATGGCACTGAGTGCCACATCCTTAAACGCCTCTAGGGACAGTGAGTCCCCCACCTCCTTGGGCACCAACCCATTCCAATGTTTAATCATCTTTTCTATGAAGAAATTTCTCCCAAAGTCCAACCTGAAACTCCTGTGGCAAAGGTTGAGACTATGTCCTCTCACTCCACCTTGGTATCTCAGAAACTTGCAATTGAGCCAAAATAACCAAACTAGGGTGTAGACTGGTAGTAGCACATGTAAAGCAAAGAAAATTGCTGTCCTTCACCAGATTTGCTTGTGAGAGAAGAATGAGGTCTACATAACCTAAAGCAAATCAGTTTCCTGCACATGACATGCTATGATCTACATGGCAAACATCTACACAGAAAAGATCCCAGAAATCTCTTGTACATCCTAATACATAAATGATTTTCATATTCATAAATTTTCATCAACTACTATGTTCAAAAAACCAAGTGAACTAAAGGCAGCAAACTTGACTATCACCAAAACTGCACTTTGAACAGAATCTTTCAGAATTATAAAATTAAGGCTGTTCTCTTTCTCTGCTAAATAGTCTTGAAAACTGTGACTGACCACAAAAATTGGATACCTTTGTTCAGCTTTCTCTAATTCCCTATTTTAAACCAGTTATCTTTACTGTCTCTAATATACCAAGGAGTTATAACCCCATTCAAAAATTCATTTATTTAAATGAGTTTTTCTATAGCGATACACGTAAATGGTCCAACAGATTCAACTGAACTTTCAGGTTCCATTATTCACCCTTACAACTGTGCTTCTACAATTTTACCCTTAATGGAAGAAAGTGAATGTTACAGGGAGGCACTGCTGAATCTTTAGTTACAAAATGCCAGGTGAGGATTTTTATAGACTCGCAGAATGGTTTAGGTTGGAAGGGATCTTAAAGATTGTCTAGTTTCAGCCCCTTCTCCCATGTATTCGAGATTTTTAATAGAAAAAAAGCACATGGGTGCTCTGTATTGAAGGGCAATAAATGAGGCTGGCCCTGGGTTGAAGTATGGGAAAGGTAATTGGTATGCCAACACATCAGTGAATAAAACTGACAAAATGCACCAAACTACAGAATGGTCTGATGAATAAAGGACTGCATTCTAACTAAAAAAAAAAAAAAAAAAAAAAATTAGAAAATTTCTGCCTTTAGGAGTTTTTAGTACTGATTGAACCCAGGATTCGGGTGACTGATGGTTACCAAGCATTTTAAAAAACAACTGATCTTAACAGATTTTTCAAACAAACATTGAATAAAATGGACAGCCCGAATATTTTTACAGTATTCTGATAGCTTTTTAGTGGTAGATTGTTTCTATAAACACAGTTTAAAATATTAAAAGAACAATTTTCCAGTATTTTTAATCCCTATGGCAGCTCACTGGCTTTACACCTCAGAAATTATTGATATCAAAGTCCTTTTTCTCTGTGCTATTGTGCTATAAGGCCTTGAAACAAACTGAAGGAACTGAGGAGATTTGGCTTGTCTCTTGTCCTTCACTTTGCTGAGCTCAAGGTTTTATTTTCTGATTACAGGTTTTTATTTACTTTCCAGTGAAAGAAAGGGAGAAAATCTTTCTGAAGTAGTTCAGAAGGACTGGGGGGAGGATGGGGGAAGAGGCCCAGGGAATTGTTTCAAAGCATATAAACACTCAGTTTAAAAATTTGCATATTCATGGAGTTTTAAGCCCCTCATTTCTCTGCAGGAGGTGGGTTTGTTCAAGGAGGACGGTCGAATTTTGAGGAAAAGAGGGAAGGTTCAACAGGGACCCCATGATACAGAACAGGAGGGATGGCATTTGCAACAAATGTATAGCCAAATACTGTGCAACACTGAAGCTACCCAAAACAAAAAGCAAAATTTTATAAGGTAAAATAACATTACATTGGGTTGTTTGTTTGTTTGTTTGTTTGTTTTCAATGGAGAAATAATTTTCTTGGAGTGTATAAAAGTTAATGGTTTTCATGGAAAATTTTGCTTTGTGGAAAGTGTGCTTGTTACCACAAATATCTGCCTCTCTCTCAAGCAGCACTAATGCTCAGCTCCAGAGACAGCACGAGTTGTATGGACGGGGACAGAACTGAACGATGATCACACATTTGCAAATTGCAGAAGGGCAGAAGCTTTGCCATATTTAAAGGCATGAGAGGTTTTCTGCTTCTTTCTCAAAATTATTCAAATGCATGGTAGGCTTGGAAAGCTAACAATCAGGGAATTGCACAAACTAATACATATTTGGGAAACTTCAATTTCTAGTTAAACAGTAAACATATTAAAAAAATATTCTGGTTTACAGTTGACAGGAATGTCTACTACACTTACATTTGGCATTCAGCTGAGTGTTGTCTTTTAACTCAAATTACATTGAGGAAGAAATTTTAAAAAAACCAAACTGAAACTGAAGTTTCATCTGACTGAAAATTCACAGGCAATTAATTTTTAAGCATCATATCTATATTTCATTTCTTGAAATTTCTTTCTGCACAGAAGGATAACTGCAAGTGCAATGAATGACTACTGAAAAATTATAAAGGAGAACAGTTTTTCTCCATATGAAGAAGAAGTAATATCACTTTTTAAAAACAATCTTTCAGCAAAATATATTTTTTAAGAATAAATGAATAAGATTTGCAAAATACTGTACATAGATCCCAGAATGAAATAATTTCCATTTAAAGATACTGTTTTGAAATTAAACATTGTGTATTTTCAGAGAAGTACTTTGCTAAAACACTTTATAAGCTATTTCAATTAAACTCCATTCTATTATGCAATGCTGTTGAAATGGTACATATAAATTACATTATTCTCCTCCCAAAAGAATGTGTCATTTCATATGGCACATACCCAGCTTTGTATGGTACCTTTCTCTCTCTCATATAAAATAGTGAATTAATTTGCTTTTTCACTCAATCATTTGAAAAATTTAAGATACTATATTGTTTATAATCTTTTAAAGCTATCTCAACCCAGTATTCAATAGTGCCAACTCCCTAGCTGAGTGCACAGTTGGGTGTCTGAATATCACATGATATTGCTTCAGTTTGCTAAATGAATAATCTAATCTGTATAAGTTAAAATAATGTCTAGGAAAAAAAACCCCTGAGGCTTCTCCCAGGAAGAATTTGAATAATATTAGACAATCATAGACACCAGGCTATACTTTTCTCCATTTGCAGGAACTTCCAAACTAACATCGTAAGTGGGTTCTATGTTAAAATAATAATAAAAGACATTAAGTTGCAGATTAATGGGAAAGGAATGAGAATTGTATAGCTTATGTTTATTAATGGCTATTTAACAAATTTTCAATTTTTCTTGTCACATTCTGAGAACCTTAACATGTCATCAACTACGAGCATTACTCCTGACACACAGTGGTGTAAATGAGGTAAAACCAGTATTCCTGCTCCAAAAAGATGGCAACCCATATTTCCAGCCCTGCCACTGTTTGATTGTGGGAATCTGGAGAGGGCCTGTAGCTACTGCAGGATACTGTTAGATGCTTCCTTCTCTGTCTGATACTGCAAATCATGCTACTTAATGAGCCTGTCATCTGGATGATATAAGGTCTCCAAAGTTATTATCTGTTCTCTGCAGTCACTGTCAGCCTCGTAGTCCAAACCAGCTGTGTGTGTGCCTTGACTTGCAGTTAAAGAAGCACACAGCAATCGACTGGGTCTGTGCTCTCTATTAGCTGTGCTGATGACCCTAGCCTGGAGCTCAGATACCAGCAGCCAGAATGAAGTGGAGAACATAATCACTGATATCTCTCTTCTACCACAAGGGAATCCTGCCTCACTAACGAGGATACCTTATTACTGCAAGGACCTCATGTTATGTAAACACGAGGACCTACTGCCCTTGGGTTAGAATCTGAAGGGTTTTTATATTACTAGGGGACAGAAAGGAGAGAAGGACCAAGAACACCTTCCCAAGCTAGAAAGAATTCTGGATAAATATCCCTTAGTGTTTAAGCTCAATGTCTGTTCAATTTCACTGCCATTTAAAAGTATGATCTTCAAGAGCTGCTAATAGGCATTTCCTTTTTGGAGCGCTCATTCTCTTATACAGAACAGCTTTTTCACCTGTGCAGGAGTGGACTTGTTCATTCTGTTCTAATATTCAAAATAATCTCTTTAGCTATTGCTTCATATGTGCTAGAGGGCTTAAGCCAGTTTTCAGGCACTGGGCCATAGGGTCTCTTGCTCTCTAATGGAAATTTAACCAGGAATCAGGAAACACTGCTGTTCCCCTTGCAAGGGTTACTCTAAGTCTGGTGTTTGTATAGTTCATCCTTTTATATTCCTTTTCATTCTTTATTTGACTGGTATTACTAGGAAAAGAAAGGAAGGTTTTGAATGTTGAAACATCTCCCTGCTTCATATGGGAACAAGACTCCAATTCCTGTCCTTCTCTTGCATGTTTCCCAGCCACACTGGAAAAACAAGATATTTCCATTTTTATTCCATTGTTTATGTGTAGTCCTCTGGCATACAATGGCTCTTTCACAATCCAGATGAATTTTTTTATCTGAAAAAATGAAAGGACACCAAAAGGACACTCTCTAACCAAATACTCAGTCAGACCTGAAGTTAGCACTAACTTTAACTCATAGGATGATTACCTGTGATGATAACTCCAAAAGGAGTAAGCCCAGATGGCTCTGAAATGACCAGAGATCTGGCTGCATTCAGAGAAGACACCAAGCAGTGCACATGCCAGTCAAAAATTTGGTTATCTTATTTCGGTAGTGGCAAAGTAATAAGCTCAGCTGTCCATCCCACAGTCATTGAAAGCTGAATTTATTAGGGCTCAAGAGATATTTCTACAATCTGCTTTCTTTACTGCTACTTTTTTAATCATACAGATATTTGCACATAAAGAAAAAACAGTTTGTAATCAAACACAGATCAAAATAAAATTTAAGTATACCTACTGAATGGTATGTTAACAGTAAATTAATTTTTATAGTTCTTTATCATGAGATGGAAATTATTTGTTTAGCCTAAAAGCTATCATCTGTTTACCATCTATTTTTCACTAATTACCCCCCAAAGAGTACTGTTGCTTACAAGAATGCTTTAAACTGTCATTTTACTTACAAGCAGTAATTAAACATTTCCTTTCAATTGCCACAAAATACACAATCTCTTATTATTGTTCCTTTCAATTAGTGTAATTGAGAAATTAATTAAGTTATAGGGAGATTTCTGAATAGGATTTGTTTTCTTAGACAGTTCTTTATCTTTCACAAATTTGCTTTACAGTGCTTTAAAAAGGGGAGTGAAGCAGCATGAAAACCAGGATCAATTCCTCTGCACAGAGGCAATGACAGGACTCTGATTTAATGAAACAACAATCAGGGCCCCAAAGCATAAGAAAAAAAACATCTCTACTCCACGCTACTCTTGGTGAAACTGTATCAAGTCCAAGGCAAGATGATTTTCTTTCTTAATGAGAAAGATGCTGTAAAGATGACAACTTACTTAAAAATATCAGATATGCTGTAATAGCCTCCTTAGAGTTGCCAGTTTTGAAGTGAAATTTAATACCTATCCTGCCATCTTGTACAATTTTCCTTATCTTTTAAACAACTTGAATTTCTTTCTTTCTTTTTTTTTCTTTTCTTCCCCTTTTTTCAATTTACTGCACCAGAACAAAAGAATATACATTAAAGTAAGTGCCTAGAGGGGAGGATCAGGAGACAAAAGGAGTTATTCCCCAGGCAAGCAGTCTAGGGAAGCAAATGGGATCAGCTCATCTCTGCAGGGTCACTTCTTCAGTTCAGTTTGGGCACGAGCAGCAGTTTGTGCAGCTCCAGGATCCATGACAGGAGCATCTGGACCTGGGCACTGAATGCTTGGGCACTTGTCACTCACCTATTTCCATTTCAGTTTAAATTTTTTTGAGATGGAGTTGGAGCTCAGCTCCATTCCAATGGAGTTTATTTGAGTTTTGTCTGCTTATCAGAAGCACTGGTTTCTTCTGGCATGGGCTTCACTTCAACCCATTGACCCTGCCACACAGAAACACTGCATGATGCAAAAATCTGTGTGTCCCACAATGTCTTCAGCTAAATTGGCATGCTTAGTTGTGAGCATCCACACCCACAGGAAATCCAGTTATTTCAAGAAGCAAATTGAAGTAGCAATTTAGAATAGTAATACAGAAAAATGTGTAATTAGGTTGAAATTACGTAACTTTGCATCTTTTGTTTAACAGTTGCAATGAAAAGAAGAAGAAAGAAAGTTTTATTAACAGTGTAATTGTTACATCTGCTTGGTGTTGCGCCAACAGCTATGCTACTAGCAGCACCAGCACACACAAGACAGGAACACTGGCACAATACAGCTGCTGATCCTGGTAATTTTATCTCTGATAAAACTTAATTATGGCTTCCCAGCTCGTTTTGCAATAATTACTGAAAAATGCCAATTCATCAAAAAGAATTTGCTTTTTTAATGCACCCATTTTCACATTTTTCTTCTATGTCAAGATACTTGCACAGCAGTAAGCTTATCACGCGTTGGAAGGTCTGTTCAAAGCTAAAGGGAGAAACAAAGAGATTCTTCAGTAAGCAAAGTTGCTCAGTTTAAGGATGTATTGCTATTCTTGACCTCTGATCAGAGACCCAAAAACGGAGGCCTTCTCTCATTTCCCAGCAGTGTCTTAGTGATAAGGAAACGGGTCCTCTAGGCTGGACAGGGCATCTCCCAGTGTCTTTTCTACTTGTCTATTACATGTGTATCAAAATAAAGACAGGAAATTGTCTTGTTCCTTATAAGGATAAAAATAGTGATGTATATGATCACATTTCACCTGGCTTTTCCAAGAATGCATAATCACTTACACAGAATTAAGGTGGTGGGAAATACAGAGTCATCCTATGCAGATGCTCCTTGTGGGGAAGAAAAGCCTACACAGAGCCATTGGCTGCAATTCATCCACTCCCTGTAGGCATTTCACATGTAAACACCTGAGTCAATGTCAGAAAAATGCGGTCTATGATTTTTTGAGACTCATAGGAGTTGAAGGAGACCAGAAAACCTCTGCTTCGAACTATTGTTTAATATCTGCAGTGTGAAACCTTATATATTTTATTTGAGCATACAGCTAGATACTGTAGCATGACACAGAGCCCTTCCACTTATAAATGAGACTTGAAGACTATAATTTATTTTTTAGATAATCTAAGACTGTCAAACTGTTCAGGTTTCCAGCTTCATCTAAAAACTGAGTTTAACACACAGTATCACACAATATTCATGCATTCTTCACCAATAACTGCAACAGTCTTGACAAAATGCTCTTCAGCTTCATGTTCACAGCTGTTTTGTCTCATTCCTTCTTCTAATCTATCCGTAATCTTCTTCTCCTTAAACTACTGTTTTATAGTCTCGAAGTATACACAATTCAGAGACATCCTTAGGGAAATAAATTTATGGCATCTGAAGGCTTCTCTGATGAACGACAGCCATGGCAGCAAAGCAATACTCCAAGCAAACTTTTTTACCCTCCTGAAGAGCATCATTATAGACCTGACAATTCCAGAGGAATGACTGAGCAACAGGATGTATTCTTTTATATTCCAAAATTATGGAACTTATTCACCAGGTAAAGGAAAAAATCCTTCAAATTTTAATGACTTAAAGATAGTTTTTTAATTAGAACAAAAATGAGGTATATATAAGAACTACAGGCTCTATCAGGGATGGAAAAGCCAATGAAACATTCTGCAAAGAACAAATTTTAAGGCAATTTATAGCTTCCTTCAAAGAAATAGACTAATGATTCCTGTAATAGTTCTGGTTATGAAGACATAGTTCAATGCATCAACCATTCGACCATCCAAATACATCAAACCTTATATAAAGTGTAGATCTTATTTTTTATTCTCCAAAACATTGCAAAAAGTTCTTAGTAACAGTGGATTGCTTCCCAAATTTCTGTGGAGATTTAACTCTCCAATCAATGTTGATACTGTATTTCTGTGCTGATCCTTTCTGCAGAAACATTAGGTAAAGTCTTTTATTCAGTACAACTGGGTTCATTCAAAAGTGAAGTCACAGAGCTGTAACTGTTAAAGAAAAAGAATGGAGATTCTGTGAAATAATATCTTTATTTTCTTTTCCCCCTTCTTTCAGAACAAAAAGGAGAAATAGAGAGAACTTTGAGGCAAAACAGCTCTAAGATGCTATGGAAAAACCATGAAAGAAGTAAAAGGCTGAAAAAAGGGCTCTTAAACAATTCTACAAACAAATCTAAATATCTAAGGATTCCTCATAGTCTCTTTCACTTAAAGGAACATGGTTTATAAAGTGCATAGTTATTTCTTCCCATCTTAAGTATTTTAGGACCACTTTACTCAGCATCTGAAATTTTAGCAAAATTTACCTTAGTTTTAGAGTCAAATAAAGGATCCTTTATTTCCAGGGCAAGAGACACAATTTGCACTCTAAAACCACTGGCTGTGAGTATGATAGTCTGCCATGAATACTGTTTTTCAGGGCCAGTGGATCATTCACTTCCATTCTGAACTAGTCCCCCAAGCAGCATTACCAGCACTGACAGCAGTGTCTCACGGAGAGGCTGCAGTGCAGGGCCCTGCTGAAGCTGAGAAGGCACTTGCACAGCCCTGCCAGGGAGGGATCTTCCTGCTAGGCAATGCAAAATGCTTGGTTTTGTTTATAAAAATGGTTTTGAAAGGGTGCTTTTATTTTTTTAAATATTTTTTTTTCCTTCAATTTTTAAAGCACGCAATAGATAAATAAAAAATCGCCAGGCTCCTTTTCATTCTTTCAGAGATATTTGGTCTCAATCACAAGGGAAACCTTGCAAAGAGAACAGCAGTGCATCCCCAATAGAGAAAGCTTCACCTAGGCTATGTGAAAAACACAGGTAACAAGATGCTGAGGCAAGAAAAGCCTTTTCATTTGTATTTCATTTGTAATTGTAATCTGAAAAAGACCTGGAAGGATTCAGAATGTCTTCCCAATAAATCAATATATTTTGAAGCTGTACAGACAGTGAAATTTTGAGTATTCACAATCAAATATAGCACAAGGGCAATGCTAATTCCTGAGATGTACAGAAACAGAATATTGCTTCCACTAAAACTTCAGTGGTGTGTAAGAACCTCACTATAAATAATAACTACATAACAATTAGGTGGTAACTTAATGATTTTAAAGGCTAAAGCAGCAACCACTTCAAACATAAGCTGGCACTTCCTTCTGTTTTTCACAGCACAAATTGATGGCTAAAACAGAGGCTCTCTCAGCCACTCAGGAAGAGTATGTTAGAAATCAGATACAATGTAAGTTATAATGCTGAACTTTGTTTTGAGCAATTTCCTGCCTTTAGCCCTGTGTGTTGCAGAAATCCAGGCTAACACGCAGAAGAATTGCCTTCAGCCTCTGCAGACAGAGACAGCTCATTTTCTCAGCCTGCCTGATTGATCCCTCCTCTGCTCAGAACTGCACTGCAAATTTAAAAGCCACGTGCAGCGGGGCTTACACCTAATATTAATGGATATGCCACAGCACAGTGCTTTCATTATTCACTTTTCTCCCCCCACCTTTTTTCTTTTTTCTCCTTTTTCACATTATTCTATGTAATTACATCACTGCACCCTCCTCAGGAAGCTCTAACTTTCTTGATGTTAAGTGATACTGGATGATTTGGAAAATGAAAGCTTTCTTTTCCTGCCGTGGCAAGCACAGTGCAAGGTTTAGATGAGCTCTCTAAACCACAAAAAATTAGACTGTTTTTGTAGTGGGTTTTGAGAGAGAAGAGGACAAATGGTCTCTGCCAAATGCAGAGACTGCCTTAGAAAGAAACATGGGGACTGGGGGGAGTTCTGGTAGACTGAGAAACTATGAAAGAAATAAAGCTGAGGCAAAAACAAGGCTGAGTTAAGGTTTATGTCTGTCCCAAATAATTTCTGCTTTTGGCACTATTTTACAAGGTTATACAGTTCTCCACTATCTTACATAAATCAAAAACTTTTGCAGAGCAAGACCCTGTTTCTTAAATATTTTGCAAACAAATCTAAACCACAATCTTTCAGCAATAAAAAAAATCTTTTCATTTAATAAGCTACGTATACTGTTGGTTTTATTGTGCTACTAGTTTTCATTCAGAGTTACTCTCTGACCGTTATAGTTTTGTTTTGAAATCAATGGATCAATATATTTCATTACAGTTTAAAATATCTTTTTTCCCTTTTTATACCAGTTCATTTACTTCCTTTCAGATTTTTTTTTCTAGCAACTGCTTAAAGAGTAAATACTGTTGCCTGCCTTACAGCTGCACCTGATGGAACAGGAATTATCAGATGCTATCTTGTCTCTGCCCATGCAACCCAAAACTTCCCACCTGGCTGAACTGGGTAATGTGATATAGTAATCCAGGTAATCTTTCCATTTATCATCTTCAGTTCTCTTATATTGTTTTATTTGCATTGTCCACATATAGAAGCTGCTCTTCAAAGTGATGGGATATAGGTAGAAATAGAAGGCTGGTCTCTATCTCTTTGCCAAAAATTCAGTGTGTGTCAAATTCCTAATTTCTTTCAGATAACGTCATGTACTGCCCAGTGAGAGGCTCTTGCTTAGCCATCAACAAATCCCTCAATACACGCTCCTCTGTCGATCACAGTTCTTCCCTAAAACAAGTCAACATCCTCTACCCCCTGTTGCTTCCTTCATTCTCACTTCCTCACATGTTTCTTGGCTCCTGCCATTTCAAACTGGTTTTTCCTTGCAGGCATAGCATAGGAAAAAGCCAGAGATGCCTTTCCACTACAGGAAAGGTCAGTATTACACTGACCAGTCATCTTCTAGGGCTCTCTGCCTCCATTTTCCTTTGAGTTAGCTTTTTGGGTTGCCTCTGGTGTCAGTGTACTCCTGGCTGAGGAAGGGCCACGTCCACATTCTGATGCTGCCTGATGATGCCCAAACATGGGCTGAACAACATCTACTGCTCTGCAGGAATAAAGCAGCAACAAAGACAAATGGGCTCTTCAGCCAGACGATCACCCACTCCTCTCTCTTACTTACATTCCTACTAAATCAGGGGAAACAAAGGCCTATGCCTAAAACAGTGTTCAAAAATTAGAAAGGATTGGGAGGTACCCTTTATCGGGGAATTAACTCCATAAATTCTAGCTAACTCCTTCACATGCTTAATAAGAAACACCCAAAGACCTCATTTTAAAAAAATGTGTTTTCCTAAAACCTTTATAAAATTACTTTCACATATACATCAAATTCTGAAGGGAAGCTTTGCCTGAAGCAGGCATCCAGTGCTGCCCATATTAAATGGCATCTGACTAATAAATATTTTGTCTAGAAGGAGATTGTATAGATATTTATCTGAAAATTACACGTTACTAACCCCAACCTGTGAAAACATAACAGTGTGAATTTTTTTTTAAAGTCCTTTTCTTATGATTAAATAACTAGCAATTAGAAAAATGTTTTACGAAGGTTTTTTTCTTTTTTTTTTTCCCCTTTGGGAGCAGAAAATGTAAAAGGTAGGTCTAGTGTATTTTATGAAAACAAATGGATATAAAAGCATTCTACTTCTATATTTATTACTGCTTCTCCTTTCTAATAAAGGTTTCTTGAATTAGTGCTACAATATTTTTTTCAAGGTTAGTAACCACTTGGATTAAACTGTTAATTTAGCACAGAAAACAATATAAAAGGGTTTTTAAAACATTCATTTGCAGAGAAAATGTTTTGTTCATCCTCGTATCCTCTGCACTCAAAAGCATTTATAAATATTGCATGTCTTATTTATACATATTATTATGTTCTCATACATGCATAGTGTAACATATACATAGTATAACATTCAAGTTTATTACTTGAATATTGAGAAACTGGGTGAGGTTGGGAAAGAATTACGATTTAAAAGTCAATATAAAAAATAATCAATCCTTCTTTTTTCCCTTCTTCCCTAACCAGCTAAAGGAAAAAAACCCTAATCTTTCACAGAAAGGTTTATTTTCTCACTCCTAATATTATATTAGATAATATTGACTGCTATTTACTTCTACCCATCTGCAGGACATAAGCACAGTAATTCTAGTGCAACTTGGATAATTGCTACCTGCTATACCTATCTGGCGCGAATCAGTTTTCTCTTGCTAAATTTGTAACTTGTGCTGTATTTGAACAGAAAGTTTGAAGCTCAAACCTAATTCCTTGTTTTTTGTTTCTCTTCCTCTTTCTTCCTTTTTTTTGGTTTTTTGTGTGGTTTTTTGTTTGTTTTGTTTTTAATTTATTTAATGTGGGAATCTATGATAATTACTGTAGAAAGAAGCAGATTCTGTGTGAAATCTGACTCTGGAGTAACTTCATGCCTTCACAGCTAATTTTATGCAGTCATCATGAACATGTTTGCGATTGTAATGAGCTTGCTCTGCAGTTTCATATGGAAAACTGCTAGAAACCTAATCCATAATGCAAGACAGCAGAACACTTTATAGGTAAATTACCCACAACACAGCAATAAATCAAAGACAGTCCCATCTGTCATTTTAGAAGCAGTGGGAGTCTATTACAGTTTGGCACAGGTATGATGCAGCCGGGTGGAGAGCACTTGGCTTGCACAGTCCCTGCTGCCCGAAGGGACCAAACACCTTTTCACAGATGAAAGGCAAAAATCACCAGCCCGATGAGCCCAGCAAGACTGGCCATAATCAGAAGCTGAAACACAATAATGAAGTATCAGGACAAAAGTGGAGAGCAGCCTAGTGAGAATGCTCTGACCAATTTACATTTCTCTCCAAAGTCTTGCCCTCAAACTAAACATAATATTCAGTTCAACTTGTAGAGAAAAAAAAAATGCTTATTCTTTTGAAGTTTAATGTTTCATCACTAAAGGTGAGTAACTTCTGATTTTTGATTGGGAGAGGAAAACTTTTTTTTCCATACTTTTTGCAATGGTATCTAACATTCTTTCCCATTTCAAAAATTGTGAAGATCAATGTCAATATCACAAGTATGTGTAGCAAAAATCCAGGTAATCATTATAAATGAATAACTGATAAAGAGAAAGCAAATGATGGCAGTGAAGGCCTTATCATGACACAACAAATATTTTCATTCTCAGTGAATAAGCTTCTGCCTGTACAGTGCACACTGATTCTTATGGCTGGGAATTTACATATTCATTTATATGTTAGTGGGCTGATTTCATGATGGCCTTCATTATGCATCAAGTTAAAAGATGCATATAAATAAAAGAATTAATGTACAAGTTCTATTATGTGCATGTTCTATCAAATAACAGGATGCATCCTGTGAAGTATCTGAAAAGATTTTTCTGAGGTGCAGCTGTTTTACCCTTTCAGAATGTTTTGCTATTGAGCAATACCAAGCTTTTAATAGCTTGCTTTGTTCTAATAAATCTCATTGCCTTCTGCAAGGACCAATAAGACTCACAGAAGCCAGGATTTTATCCATTTAGCATGTGACCTGATGTATGCAAAAACACATAAAATGATTCAGAAATAATCCTAAAGACAACACTTACAAACCCTTTTCTAATTATAAGGCACCCTAGACTTTCAAATAAAATCACAAATCTGGGCATTATAGCTACCAGAAACAATCCACAAACACTATCACTGCAGTGACTCTCAGTAATGCCTAAATATTTAGGGAACAATAAATATTCTCATTCACAATACTGTGATGAATATATGGCTTTTGATAAAATCAGCACTTAGTCCTGAGGTCTTGACATTGTACAAAACTGTTAGCAACTCTTGTCCTTGATCATTCAAAAAACACTTTAAAAATTCTTTACTATTTAAAGTACTGGACTATGGCAATCTAAATAGGATATACATCTGTGTAATCTGATGAGAGTTTTCAAAAAACTTGCAAAACTAGAGGCTGTGAAAAGATTTTGCTTTATTTTCCTGTTTTGTGTTTTTGGGTTTTTTTTTTGGGGGGGTGTGGTTTCGTTGGTTTGTTTGGTTTTGTTTTGACTTAGGGTTTGGGTTTTTGTTTGTTTTTTCCAAGTAGGCATAACTCCATGATAAATTAAATTACCCCTCATTTTCCAAAACAAGTAATTCCTTTGAGGTGGCAAGTATGCTGCAGCAGTGCTGCATAGAAAATACAAGATGCATCTTCCAAGTGGCTCATCTTCTTCGGCAGTGACATCACCTGACTTATTGCTAAAATTATGCTTTATAAATGAAAACGGGCTATTTTTAAGGAAAGAATCACAGAACATTTTTGTGTTAGTTGTGAATGTATTGTCAGACTTTCTAAAAACTATCAGCACCAGAAAAGCATGACTTCCATTTTTAAAAACCATGTGTAAACCATGAAAAGCTAATGAACTTAGAAACCAGTACTTAATGAGTACTTTGCTGCTCAGACCAGACCAGATCCAGGAATAACATTCTATAATTCCACTGTTGAAAGTTCAGCTGTGTACCTTCTTTATCGGTTTCACTCTATTTCATCTGACTTGAGCCCAGAATAGATACTTGTATTCAGTTTAATATATGGATTTAATATATGGATTTAGTGTAAAGTATATACGTACCACAAGCTGGTGTAAGCCGAGTTAAATAGTGATGTGGTCTTGGGCTTGCCATAGCTCTTCCTTTCCGTCATGACCAGAACAGCCTTTTCCCAGACTCACATGATATACACAAATCCCTGATACTTACAGATGACATAGTTATAAATACCTAAAAATTTCCAGAAATACTTCCTAAGAACTGAAGTAGTTCTAAGGAACACACCAAGAACTTGTTATCTGCCTTCTTTCACTTTCAGTTTAACCTCCAATTGCTTGAAACTCAAGAAAAGTGGTGTGTGGAAGTGGTGTGTGCCATTCAGTGCCTTCCAAGTCTTGGGTTACTCTATGGCAGAGCCCCTCCACTGCACCCTAAAACTGCTCAGAGAAAGAGGCTTGAAGAGGTGGCCCCCAGATTTGGAAGGGAGGACCCCAGCAGTGTGGAGCACACACCCCAGCCTCCTGGAGGGGCAGGGAAGTGGGAGCATGTTGCACCCACAGCTCCCCCAAAGCACCCCAAGGCCCTGCTGCTGCTTGCCATGCACATCGAGCATCGCCCCGGGACTGCGTGGGCAATTTGGATATCCAAACTGGAGCTGAGAGGGACAGGCTTGAAAAGCCTCATGCTGCAAAATCTAAAGCTGCCCTGCTGCCCTAATTCTGTTACTCCTTTTAAAATGTTTCTTCTGATGCTTTAGAAATGAAAATTGGGCAATCTGAGCTTCAAATCCCAATGCTATCTTTATAAAAATGCATAATATCACATAATTGTGTAATAGTTGCTTACTACTTATGACTTATTGGTTGCTTTTAAATTAACTTTATATACAGTTACTGCTTTTCCTCTATTAAAAAGTGCATTTAAGTTCTTTTCTTCTTTTGAACTAGACTGATTTAACTGAAGACATGCTAAAAGATCATAAATTAAGAGATAAAATGAAAGCAAAATATGGGGTTAGAAGATGTCCTTTGGGACATTGGAGACAGTTGTAATTTTTTCCATTTCCTATATGAATGAAATAGAATTAAAAATTTTATGTCTCTCATATTACTTGCAATTGGCAAAACCGGTCTGATTATTTCTTCTTTTTTCTGACAACTTGTGTGGTTTGAGTTCTATTAGAGAATAAACAAAATATGCAAAATGATAGCATAAGGAAAATGGATCACTAAAATAAAATGGAATAATAACATCCTCAGTTAATATCTGGTATTTTATCAAACCAATTTAACAATCTTTATACTATGAGACAATCTGTATGCTACTACAGATTTTGCCTCTATTAGCTTGTTATTCCTGGATATTTTTTGCCTATGACAGAATGTAACAGAGAAAATATTAACCTATCTTCAACCATGAAAATTCTCTGACATTCACAGCATTAGGCAAATATCTTCCTACTAGGAACTGCCAACATCTAAAGGAAGAAATATTTAACTAATGATCTTCACCTTCTTGTCAAGTGCTCATTTTGCCTTCTTTGTTTCACACTAGATTGTTAACAAGTTCAGCATATGCATTTCTGGCTCTTTCCAATAAATATTGTCTTCACAAGGGCAAAAATATTTGAGATGCTCTGACTTCCTAGACATTTGAAAATGTCAAAGGTGTTGTCACTTAGAATATTGCTTTTAGTTATTACTGCATTCCTCTCTGACTTACACCAAAGTCAGGAAGGAGAGTGCTAAGATGACATTGATTTGTTGATTTATTCAGTCCTTTTCTAAGGTAGAATTATCCGTCAAACTTTATAACTGTAAAGAGAATATGGATTGAGTATACCTGACTTGGACATCCCTCTCCTTTGTCAGGTATAAACCCTTCACTAATTGGCACCAGGAGCTGATGTATATATTAAATCTGTGAGGCATCTTTTCTGTGAGAACAGTTCCACTCCTTCTGCAGAAAAAAAGCCTGAACTTCATCAGAGTAACCAGAATGTATCAATGCATTCTTTTTTGTACCACTTCTCAGTGTACAAGTTTACACTATACACTGTTTTTTTTATTTGATGGCTTATGATCACTCCTAATTTTCTCTGATACATTTTGGTTTTGGCCCATAAGAGTAAACCTGTGGAGCAATATTTGCTTCTTACCATATTTTGGTTTCTCTGAGCATGCAATGCTTGGCACAGGTCAAATTCTTAGGTGGTGTTGGACATTTGGCTTAATGAAATATTGTCCTTTTCTTCCTGTGTGTAGTTCTTCCATTTTGAAATATGTTTGTTCTAGTTTCGGGTACCTTGAGCTTTGGAAGGATCCGAACTAGGAAGATTTCAGCAGATAATTTATTTCTGGCTGTTTTTAGTGTGAGAAGGACCAGAACTTTCTGTTAATTAGTTGCATTCCACAGATACATTTATGATGCTAGAGAAGAATCAAGTAACAACCTCTTTCTTAACTCCACCATCATTCTACGTTGCCTAGCAATTCATGTTAATTTCATTATTTTACATAATTCTTACAAGGAAAAAAAATTGAGCCAATAAATACACAATCCTAGATATATATGTCTAAAACAAGAAATTGATCCTAGCCCTTAAGCCCAAAAAAAAAAAGAAACCAAAAATGTTTCACGCTCCTGATGAAAAAAGGGATAACGGAGCATATTAAAACTCTAAAATCTACCTTTTTCTCAAGTGTCAGATACATGAAGTATAAACATTTTTATCTGCCAATATTTTAGAAAATATGATGACAAAATGGGTACCTTAAAATGGACATTGAAATGCCCATTTATCTGGTTTGCAGAGTAAAGAAAAATATAAAATACTCTTTAACAATTTTTAATAATGACTTACGATTCTTATGCCATAATCAAAGATTTATTTTAAAATATGATTAAACTATGATAAAGAAATGGCTAAGAATGTACAGACAAGTCTGTATAGTTGTTAGAGCTGATAATATGTATCAGGGTCCAGGGTCTCAGAAATGAAAAGAAAAAATTCTTTATTCAAGACATCCTTTATGTCTGGCCTTTAATAACCAGCATAAGAATAGCTTCCAGAAAATAAGAAACATTTTTTCTAAAGCATAGAAATATGTACTTTCTGGCTCATTTCTCAAATTTCTGATTATCAAAGCCATGCTCTTCTTTATCTCTGAAGTCAGGAAACAAGTAAGAAGTAAAAACAGAAGGAAAAAATGAATGTGTTGAGAATTCCAGGAGCTGAAAAATGCTGGATATTTCTAGGCTAATGTTTAATAAAGTGTGTGCATAAAATCAGAGAAAAAAGCAAATATACAAAAAGTTTTGTTTATATGTGCACAAAATCAGTGAACAAACTGATAACCAAAAAGTTTTGTTTGCTGTTTTGCTAAAAGATGAGAAATGCAATACTGCTTGACTGCTGCTGGGTTTTAATTTACAAAACAAGTGCAAATGAGACTGGCTTTACTCAGGACAGTTGAAAATATATGGATATCTTTACACATGTACTATATTTCTGATGCTCAAAATATTGTGATATACTGCCTCAGCCAGCAAGGTCTGAGGATAATGATTAGGATGAGATTTCAGGTGAATAGTGACATTTCTTCTGGTTTCTCAAATCTGTGTATATGTGTGTATATATCGACCCTAACCTCTAATGAAACTGCAGTCATACTTCATGTCCGTGGTTATGATATTTCAGTCCCACAGTTTCCTAGAAATGTCCCATTAGGATAAAACTATTTTCCTTTCTGTTCACAGAACAGACCCAATGAGCCAGTTGAGCTAGGTAACCTACAGGATTAGCCCTTTGACATTATACTGAGACGAATAAGGGGGTTTCACATGGTCACTGACAGAGCTCATTTGGTTTCAATGATTGTCTCTACTCTCTAAAACTCTTATTCTCACTTACATTTTATAACACTATGGTGTGTGAAATTTCTTGCTTGCAAACTTTTTCAGAACAGCTGTTTTGTCAGCCACAAGCTAATTTTTCTGTCACTTAACTTACAGCTCATCCCATACCTCTTCCTGTCTCTCATATCTTGAACCCATGATCTTGCTGCAATTTGAGCTTAACAAAACAGTATATAAACCCTTCTTCACCCACACATTCTCATTTCCTCCCTCTGTTTCCTTGTAAAGAAAATCCTCCAATCCATCCCATTTTTTTTTCCTCCCTCCTTCTTGCCCAGAAAATTCAGGTCACTCCCCTTCATCCTCAGCAGATGCCAGGGTCACCCTCTCGGGAATGTAGTCTCTGCCAGGTTTCTCCCTCAGGTCTGGGTTACATCATACTGTGATTTCTGCCCAGTTTGCCTTTCTGGATCTTGTTATGGACACATGCCAAATACCATGGCTCAGGCTGTGTTTCTTATTTATGGATGTGAACTTTGATTTCACTGCTTTGCTCAGCTGACCTCTCCCCTGGCATGGCTCCTCCAGTTCCCCATTCACTATAATAACGAATTCTGTAATCTTTTAAGCACATCAGTAATTTTGCACATACTTTTTGTCCTTTCTTGAAGTTTATTCTGATCCTTTCTTCCTTATGACATAATTCCTAGCTGTATTTTCCAGTTTCATACCTTCATCCACACTTGTCTCTGATTTTTATTACACAACCGACAGTTTTCATTAGGACTTACTTCAGAAAGATCCAACCCTGTACGTATTCATGTCTTTTTAATTCCAATCTTACAAGGAATAAAACAGCCTTTTACTTCCTGCTTCATAAAGAACTCTCTTCCATAACCTTTCTCTACTTTTCCACCTTTGGCCACAAACCTTCTTGACTTTGGAGAGGTCACTGTTACTAAGCAAATGAAGACCTCTTGTGAGCATTTCTCTGAGGAAGTTACAAACAAAACTAATTGGTTTGGTCTGGTCCTCATTTAAAGGCCATTATTTTGACATGTTCAAGGGTGATCCCTGAAGTGCACTCCAAAGGAATGACAGGAAATTGTAAAGACATGCCCAAGCTACCAAGGTCAAGGCCCTTGTTCAAGCTACCTAGATCAAATACCTACAGAACACAGCAAAGGATACAAAGCAAGTCTGAAGCAAGGGACAGAGTTTTTACAGAAGAGTTTAAAGGAAGTTGAACATCAAGAACTGGCTGCTCTCTAAGCAAAGTAGGCTCCTACAAAAATATACTGAACTCATGGAGTGTTCTGAGCTCCTTTGTGTTCAATGACATCTACCACAGGATTCACACACTACTAGATTATTTCACATTAAGTCATACCGCCTTTTCCAGAGTTAAAACATCCCATTAATCCGTTTCAGAACTTAGGGAGTCTGAGAAAATGAGTTACCTTCTCTTGGTATTGTCGTCGTGATGAATCCAGAGACTGAATGAGGGCAGTGGCATGGCCAACAAACATGGCATAGCAGGTGGCCCCCACGATCATGCTCAGCATGGTTATCCAGAGGTCGGACATGCTGACGGGGGCGCGGGCTCCGTACCCGATGCACAGCATGTGGCTCATGGCTTTGAACAGTGCATAGGAGTACTGCTTCCCCCAGGAATCGTTCTGCAAGAAAAGAGACAAGTGACTGAGCCTGCGAGCAGCTGGAGAGGAGATTACATTTGTACCTGTTTAGTGGGGTCATAGACTGCTGCCTCTGAAAGAGTAGTCTGGCAATGTACCCTCAATGTTTGAGAAGAGGTATTCCTTCTAAATTAACTGTTAGATAAAGTGTCAGAGATTCTAACAGATAATACTTATCACAGTGAGATGAAAGAAAATTAACTTTTTTTAATACATGATCATATTCTTAAATGTGGGTGCTATCCTAATTACAAGGAGACTAAAGGTCAAGTTTATTTTACAGCCCATGGCAGATGGATTAGAAAAAGTTGAGTACTCAGACTTATCAAGCGCCATAAAGTGGTATTTGTTTTAATATGCATGTACATACTCCTATGGCCCTATTTCTTTCTTTTTGGAACCTTCAATTTCAACACACAACCATATTTACCTCACTAGCTTCCTTTCACTTTTCAAGGACAGAAAAAAAAAGTATTATTTTTTGTAATGTCTGCTTATCCTGATCTTTTTTTCTTTTAGTTTGTAATATTGTCTTTATACTGGAATAATTTCAGTTAAAAAGAAGTCTGTTTATTCTGCATCATAGCAAATCTATGTTCACAGTCACAGACTGTCAAAGTCAGCTCAAAAAAAAAAAGGTGATGCCTAGGTCCTGCGTTTCTGATGTGCAGCTACCCCTTCCCAGTCTCTCTGGTAGATCAGAAGGACATAACTTCTTGCTCTTAAGCTTTCAAAATTGCAAAGATGTCGGCAGCATCCTCCCTTTAGCTTTATGTAAAGACAGTCAAAGGGGCTGTTCCCAGCAAAATGCAGACACCTTAACACAGTCCAAAAAGCCCTGGGACTCCTTGTCAGATTTTTTCTGTTTTCCAAGCCAAAAGAATGAAACAAGAACAAGGAGACAAACAGTGCTTGCAGGCATGCAGCACAGACGAGAAAACACAGTATTTACCACAAAAAGAACTGACAACAAATTCAAAAATGAAGAAGTAAAGAAGGAGGAACTGGGATGATGGGAGAAAGATTAGTCAGTTGTACAGCAGAGTATCTAATATACAGTACCAAAAGTAATAAACTTGTTAACATAGATCTTCACATAAGCAGTAGCATTTATATATGAATTTATGTATGACATAACAATAATTGTGTCTCTCTTCTACCGATACAAGCTGTACTCAAATGCTCTAATTTCTCAAAGAGCTGCAAGCTTGCTCTCTTGCCATTTAAATGCCAAGGTTACTAACTATCCCTGTGCTTCACATCTATTAAAATGCTTTTTCTAGACCTCCTATTAGCCTAAATAACTGGTAACAGAAAATAAGCTGCCAATTGTTGTATTGCAGATGACACAGTTAGTAGTTATTTAGTAATGCAATGATTTAAAAATTAATGGTTTAACTGTACTTAACACTTGTTTCGTGTTGTAAGTCAAGTCTTTTTAGATTTGTGATCTGTTGCTTTTTCACAAGTTAAAATTTTGTGTCATAAAAATAGATAAGGAATAGGCTTTGAGTGTCTATACTTAAAAAAGAAAAAAAAAGTAAAAAGAAAAGAAATAAGAAAAAATATACTAGATAACTGGAAGCCAGGTAGGTTTCAGTGACTGATAAGGAAGTACATTTCCTATTGTTTCAGGCCTTTAAAAAATACTCAAGAAATGAATGAATTGAAGAAGCTTCCCCCAAAAATCTCTAGTTCAGGATTCAACTATTTGGTTTGAGCACAGAAGCTCCTTGTTTTTGGGGTCACTGCAGATACTCTAATGCAAATTCACTATTTCTCAGGAAAGCAACTTTAAAAAATTAAGGCACTCTTTGTTTTGAAGACCTTTCCCTCCATCTGTCATTAAACTCCTTGTTCAGAAATAACTAATGAGGAAATTTTTTGGGACCCATATAAAATTTTTTAGCAGTTGTGCTTTACATAGCTTATATTAGGAAAAACAATAAAAGGAATGCTAGATGAAATATACCTAGAGTCTTTAAAGGCTACATGTAGCGTTATTAAAGCCACAGTATTCACAAGGCTGTAGGATTTAACCTTCAGTTCTTCTAGGGCTCCACAAAGTGGATCTTGCTCCTTAATTATTATCATAACTATCAGAATTACTAAACAAAAACAAAAGCTAATAATGACCCTGCCTAGGAATATTTTCTATCACATCCTTGGTGTGATGAATCTCAATTAAAATACTTTCTATAAAACTATACTCTTGCACCAAAGTCTCTGAGGTAATCTGAACACTAATGGATTTTATTTCTTGACTGAGATATTTTCCAGGTCTGTGAATCACAGTTTTAAGAAAAATACCATTGTTTTAAGAAAGAATAAGAAAACGGAAGAGGAGCAATAAGAAACGAAATACAAAGAATATTTCTTACTAACAGGATAACAGGATGAATGAAAAATAAATTAAATACTAGTGAAGAGGTGCTTGCATAAGGGAATAAGTGGCAATAAGAGAGTTGTAATGAAATAAATAAAAGAAATAACTAAAAATGTACAACAAAATAAACAAACATACATTTAACTACATATCTACCTTTTAGATATATATAGATAGATATAAATAGATATAGATAGATATGCACCAAAGTGTGATCAACAGCTCAGTCACAACTGCACCTGAATCCAGAGTGGAGGTCATGGCCATCTGAAATGGCAATTTTTTTTTATACAAAGAGCATCAGCTTTTACTATGTAGCTTATTATAGACCATGTTAGAGGCTAGGCAGTTTTCAGGCATTTGTGAATGGATGGTTCCGAGCTGCAGATCCTCAGACAGGTAGAAACTTTTTAACAGGAGAAAAAAAAAGACTGACAAAGCATCTGGATTCAGCTTGAATTTGTCTGAGGATTTGGTTGCCAAAAATAGCTTGCCAGTGCGTTTTTGTTTCTTTTCTTTAGTAATGATGAGCTCTTGTAAAATCAGGGGCAAAAATTGGTCTTTCTAGTTCACATGGGGATATTTTTTTTAAAAATACTGGTCAGCAAATACCATTTTGAAGGGTGCAGATTTCAATATAGTTACTTGTGCTGTTCAGTGATTTATTCCATATATAAACCTCTTAAAAAGAACATTGATTCTAATGTCAAATTCTATACACCATGTATGTTACAGCCATGTTATTAAATGAAATATTAATTATTTAATTATTTTCCTCTTAGTGTTGTATAACCTAAGGGTTTGGCAGGAATAAAACTAACTTTGTTTCATTGTGAGGAGTTGGAATTTTCCACGACCTTGTTCCAGCTCTTTCCTGTTAAAAAGCGAGGTGTGACCATTTCTCTGCTAGCCTACAGTAGTATTCTCTTTTAATAAGAAGTAATTTTGCACCTGCATCTTGAAATCTTTGCCTACCATATTCACAGATAGTATCCCTGAGTTAATAAAAGACCACTCTATGAAACAGAAAATCCTGGTTTTATGAAGGTGTCTTTTCTTTAATAATACAATCTTAAATAATATTATTTATATTATTACACAATAGATGTTTCCTAAATGGCCATATACTGTTTTTACCATATAGATTAGAAAACCCCAACAACAACAGCAAAAACAAAAAACAAGCTGAACAAATTGCCTACCAATTAATAAAAAGGGCATTTAATTTCTTAGTTGACAATGGCTTGATCACTGTTTCCAGATTAGCAGTAATCGGTTTAAAAGAAGTTCTAAATTAAATGACATTAATTTGGTAAAACTATTGAAGACTTTAATTGTGAAAAATACCAAAGCTGTTTATCCAAGGATTGATTACATAATCTAGCTGGATGACATTAAGAAATCCTCACATTTGTGACAGGAATGGTCACTGGTCATTTTCCATTAGTTTTGTAACTATATGCATTAACTTCACAGTTATACTGAAGAATACATTAATTCCAGGGCACTTCTGATCCTTAAAAATCTGTGTCCAAGCCTTTTCCTTCACCAAAGGGTATTATGGTTTGTCCCATAATTTCAAATAAGACTGCTACAAATATCTTTTTATAATATTAACTTTTCATCTCAAAAGAAATAAATCACATATAGGCCACATGGCACCTTCTAAGGATGACAATAAAAGTAAAATTATTTTTCTAAAGGGATTAAAGAAGAGTTTCTATTTTACTATATAATCTATGGGGGTTTTCATCAGGAAATTTTGTTGTCATACGACAAATCAATTCCACTCCCATATTGTAGTCATTCCCTCAGGAACAGCTTATCTTCCCTCAGCCTTATCCTTGCACTGAGATATAAATTGATTTAGAAATCTCATACCAAGGAGACTATTGCACAAACACTAATGGTTTCCTCATTTTTGCCTCAGTCCCTTTTATCTTTCACGTCACAATTACTGCAGGTGCCACAGAAATGGGTCTGTCGGTTTGCAAGGGCATGCTTTGCAATCAGACTGGCTTAATAATTAAGAGAAATTGTTTCTACAAGGATTTTGAACTCATCCTCACTCTTCCTTCAAAATTGTAGCAGAAGTGGGGAAGTTGCTGTCCCCTTCTGAAAGAACTTATCACTCACACCCCAATCTTTTATGCTCACCAATGTCTTCAGGTTCTTCTGAAAGTAAGCAGTATCTGAAGGAGGATCTTGACAGGACATGGACAGTTAGTCCCTATCCTATTAGATTAAAAAGTATCAGAAAGCATTTCCAAGTTCTAGAAGTTGGTTCACACAGTTTTACTTTTAAAAATGCCCCTGTTCTAACACAGCACTCTTCCAAGGAACAGTAGCTGTGCTTTGGAGCTGGTGTAGGTGAGGAACCCCTCCTTCTAGGCTGCTGTCATGAGCTTGTCCTGTGCTGAAACCCAAAAAATATTTATCCTATGGACATGGCAGGTAGGTCCTAAACCAGTCCTACCCCAGTGTCCATCAAAATTGGGCACTTTAATCTTATTTATGACTGTGGAGGCAGCCAGACAGTCCATAAGTAAGCTCTCTTGTTTTAGCATTGTCACAGGAAGTCATTGTACAAAATGAATGTAAAGTTAGGGTTTAAGAGGTTGAAGAAAGCACAAAGCATCCTTGCCTGCATGGTGGCAGGGACTATGACACAATAGAGGCCCTGAGGAAACATCTGCCTAAAATCTGGGGGACATGAACTACTGCTGGTCAAACTTACTGTAAAAGTAAGTATTTTCCATCAGGAATTCAATTTAACTGTATTTATTTATGTCTTATATA
The DNA here is from genome assembly GCA_013398595.1 of Tychaedon coryphoeus. Classification (NCBI taxonomy): domain Eukaryota; kingdom Metazoa; phylum Chordata; class Aves; order Passeriformes; family Muscicapidae; genus Tychaedon; species Tychaedon coryphoeus. The sequence goes on from WBND01000411.1 coordinate 648,337, forward strand.
GCCATATATGGTTATGTAAGTTATAGACATATACTTATTTGCAAGTCATTATTTTCAATCATTTCTAGATGACTTCTTAAATTAAAGAGTTACTTATAATTTAACTAATCAAAAAGGCATGCTAAGAAAAGGCTATAGGTGCATGTTAGCAAAATTTTTACCACATATATCTGACATAGCTAGAAAAAAGGCCATGTGATTATTTCCCTGTGTAAACCAGTTATGTGCATAATATGACAATAGAACTATAGAACTGGGCCTCTGTATTGAATCTATCATTTCCTCAGTAATCCATATATATATACACATATAAATATATATATATATTTAGACTTATAGTTTGCATGCCCTTCCATCAGGAAGCTGCATAATTTCCTGCCTCCAGTATCATACAGTACCTTAGAATTACACATTAGGTAAAATCTCAGGCAGGAAACTGGAGCAAAATATCATCTCAGCATTTCAGCTTTTAAAGAAGTTTGAATTCACAATGAATAACAAAGTCTGGCAATGGGAAAAGTGTCCAGTATTTACTGTTTCAAAGCTCATGCAATGGTGAATGCACTACCATGTAAAACCTCTAGTTCTTATCACAGCTATTGCTACTATGAATATCTTGTTTTCTAAAACTAGTAAACAAAGGCAAGGTGGGATCAGACTTGGAAGACTAAAAATTCCAGTGCTCTAAAATTCTTAAGAAGTGCAAGGAAGAAGAGTCTATTTTAGGAAGTGTGCAAGTATGTATGATTTAAAACAGAGAAACCCTGAATTGGTAAGCTCAGTGAAATAAGCAGATGTCTTCGGAAACTTCTGAACATTTCTCTCAGCTGATACGTGCACAGATAACAGATGGTGTAAGTGACTCAGCATATACTTTCAAGAGCAGTACTAGCAGGAAAAAAAACCAGAAATTTTTTGGCATTGCATTCCACAGGAAAAGAAGTTTGACTGGAGGAGCAATGATTAAATATTATATATTTGCTCAGTTCAGAGTAGCTACATGACTTTGCTGTCATTACAGCTTGTTCATTTTTTGGTGCTCTGGCTTTGGAACTAGCCATCAAACAAAAACATGTAGCATGGCAGATCTTTCCTTTTATTTTGATTATTTTTCCTAAAGCAGAAAATATCAAACATTTATCTGCTAATACACTTCTCCAGTGAACAAAACTCCTTACTGAAATTTATCAAATAAATTAAAAATCTGATCAAGGCAGTTGGATTTTGTTTTCCTTTGTCATAATGCAGTCAAATTTTGATTATGTTCAAACTGCTCTGATTTTTTATCCTGAAATAAACTTAAGTGACATTGTTTACAAGGGACTGACTGGGACAGGTATACACTGCCTGGCAATGGCAAAATATGTTCTAATCACAGTTAGCATTGTGTGGTCACAATAAGTGATTACAAGTGTATCTACAGGTTTCTTCTGGGCAAACAATACATCCTAAAAAGAAACACTTTCTCACAGGAAAAGAAGAAAGAAAAACCCAATACAATGGCATATCTAATAAGAGAATACATAAATCCTGCAAGGAAGCATTTTTGATGAGGAGCTGTGTTCATAAAATAGCTCGGCTCAGTAGAAGTAAAAGTTCAGTGTGCATTAAAGACAAAGTATTTCTTTGTTCTGCTCCTTTCATTTGGTGAAAGGAGCTGGATAAAATGCAAAACAGTTTACTTAACAAGCCTCAAATATTGAATCAAACCATTTATGAAATGCTTTTACAAGGCAATCACCAAGAAAAGCTTTGCATTTTTAACAGTAGCTATCTAGATAGTCAAGAATAGGCTGATGATAATGTGGTCTTAATATAGAGCAGTTCTGGGAAACAGCTGAAGGAGTGAAGTGACATAAACCTGACTCGTGACTCCATAGCTTTACTGAAAACTGTTAGGAAGAATCTACACCATCATGGACAATATTTGCAACCAATTTAGGAAAGGAAACTTGGTAGAAGGAACTCATCCTCTCTACTATGTGAACAACTCACAGGAAAAAGACTAGACAGCAAATTATGAGAAGCACCCAATCCCAAATAAAATGACAAATGGAAATTATATGGTTTTGGAAGTGGACACTGAGCTTTCTGAATTCTGTCACCATACACTATGAATCAAAGGAATTTCAAAGCTACATTTTAAAAAGTAGGAAACAACAAACCTCACAAGTGGCAGAAAAAGCTATTATTAGGAAGTATCTAGACAAACTTGATACATAATTTGGAAAGTACATAGACAGATATGCACAAAATAATAGCATTCCAATGGTTTATCACTGAGAATATTTCAAAACATCCAAACATTTTCCAAGACACACTTTTCTCCTTGTTCTATTTATAGGCATACTCTAGTTACATACATTCCCTTCCGTAAATATTTTTAAGAATGTGTCCTAAGGGGAAAAAATATAAAAATAGTGGATTACAGTAGATTAAAATGGTTGAATATGATCTACTCACAAAGAGTCCGAATATGTTTTAATCTGCTTAAAAATGAATCAAGGTGAACCAATGCTACTTTGACACAGAGAATCAGCCTAAGAGTGGGATTGGGATTTGTGACTTACTGAATTCAGTGCTTTAAAAACCGGGTTTTTTCTCTAGTAAAATGGTGCTTGGTACCATACAGGCTAATTCAAGTATTGTTCTGCTTAGACTAAAGATATAATTCTAACCTTGTTTTATTTAAGTAATGTATTTTTTAAGGCAGAGGATCAGTGCTGGTTTTAAGTATTTTTTTTTCACTTAGCTGGTATTTTCTTGTGAGTTTTTTGAAAAATTTCCTAACCTGATGCCTTTGAGACTCTAGGTTGCATCTGGTTAGTTTGCAGCTCTTCAGAAAGTTACGTTACTAAATATCTGAGCCCTCAAGAGGCTGATCTGCATTTTCGTAAATCACAATCTTTCATCAAATACTACGTCCTACAAAAAGCTGTGCATTATTTTATTAGGCAGTGACAGCAGGAAGCAAAATAGTTCTGCAGCTGAAAACCTATTTTGGCTGTATGAAAAGAACAAACCTCAGTGTCATAGCAAGTAGGCTGAATCTAGGTCAGAGGCTTTTTTTCTTTTTTTTCTGAAAATATATCTGAGTTTCCTGATGACCTTTTCTTAAACTCAGATGCCTTAAAACTGTAGGTGCTTACTGGAGTCTACAAGACTTTCAAGGTAATATAATATAAAGAAAAACTATTTAGCAGCCTAAACACCACCCACAAAATGACGTCCAGGCATTAAAAAAAAAAAAAAGACAAACTTAGTGACTCACAAAAATTTCATTTCCCTCCTCTAGCAGAGGGAGGTTAATCTAAATCATAGAAGAATATCGTGACCTTGTGGGTATGAACTTTGAGGGGAAGGAAGGGGACCATGTTCTTCTTTTGTCATCCTGAGGGAGTTAACAGAGAGCTTGAGTGATCCTGTAGCATTCACCCAAGAGGTGTGGAGCACACAGCTCCCAGTTCCAGCTGCAAAGACAGGGATTCCCTTGTGCAGCCATCAGTCCATGCCCACCTGGTCACTCTGGGCTTTCTCAGGTACCACCACCCCAGTGCATCCCAGTGTGGGTGCAGTGTTGAGGACAGCACCAAGGTCAGCTTGGCACTGGCAGGATGTGACAGCCTGGCAGAGCCATGATCCTGTGACACCTGTGCTTCTGGACAAATATGAACATGCACTCCAAAAATGACTGGGCAGACTACCAGAAGGAACACAGAGTGATTGTTGTTAAACACTTGGATACCAGCTCAGTCCCTCAGTAGAGAATTTCTGAAAACTGAAGGAAACCTCACTCTTGACTGAATCTTCCCTTGCCATCCTTGGAAAGGGAACAGGGAAACTGCAAGCAGACACTGAATGAACTCCCAATAGCTCAACCATTAACTGGACACATTCAGCTTGTCTTTTTATTACTCTTTTTTCTCTGTCCAACTTTCTAGCTGGTTAAGCAAGTCCAGAGGAGGCCCAGAAAGATGATCAAAGTGATGAAGCACCTTTCCTATAAAAACAGGCTGAGAGAGTTGGGATTCTTCAGCCTGCAGCAGGTCTGGGAAACCTTTTAGCAGCCTACCAAGAGAGGGCTTATGAAAATGAGGAAGAGCAACTTTTTACAGGGGCATGTAGTGATGGGACAAAGAGAAGTGGGTTTAAACTGAGTCAGTAGTTTTAGATTAGATATTAGGTATATAGAGAAATTCTTTACTGTGAGGATAGTGAGACACTGGAAAAGATTGCCCAGAGAAGTTGTGGATGTCCACCCATCCCTTGAAGTGATCAAGGCCAGGTTGAATGGGGCTTTAAGAAGTCTGGTTTAGTGGAAGGTTTAACATTTCTTTAGGCAACTTGCCCTCTCACAGTTCCAAAGCGAGGATTTATGAAACAACTGTTTCATCCACAGAACAATGGTAATGCCATATAACTACTTAGAAAGCCCACGGGATACTTTCATAGATACAATATTAAAAGTAAAAAAGTCTCCTACTGCAATTAACTACATGTTTGATTACAGGAAGACCTGCAAAATTATCCAGCAGAGCAACTAAAACATCCACCTGGAGAGGAGTTCACAGGAACCCAGGTTCTTCAGCGTAGATACTGAGGATAAAACGCTCCCACAGAAATGGGTACAGATGAGGCAGATGGCCCAGGCCAGAGGACAGACCCTGGGGAGAGGCCAGAGATGTCTAGCACTGATGTTTGAGGGAGAGGGGCACAGCAGGAACACCACAGTCCTCAGTGATGGACAATGAACAGGAGGAATAAAAGCGCGTTGCAGTTTTTCATCGTTTACATGTGGATGCCTGCAGTGACCATGGCTCCATTTGTCCTGAGTTTTGTTTGTGAGACACAGCATTAAGAGGGAAAGGCATCCTAAAATTTCACTTCAGCTGACTTCAGGTACTTCACTTTGATAGTTAAGTGAGTTGGCAGGTCTCCCTAGGCTCCCTACACAGTCAGTAAAAATCAGACTTCTGCAGATGGTGATTCAGAGTAGAATGTTAATGCAGGTGTTCTTTATCACCTCCAGGGGAGAATTTCTCTTTTCATAAGCTGCCCAGGTTCCTATTCAACTAAAGCTGCATCCATTATCTTCCTGAGCTTCCCTGCTGGGCATACCTCTGTTTCCACGGATAGACTTGACACCCTATTTCTTCCTAGCTCCAATCTAGTGGAGAAAATAAAATTCCCTATAGCAGACTCTTCTCTCAATCTCTGGTTTTATTTCATGATCTGTGTTTTTTCTCTTGCAATTGAACTTTGCAGTCAGATCAGGACATGAGTTTGCCCTTGCAGGTCTGACAAAAGTCAGAGGGGCTCTGTAAGAGGTGCTGCAGATTTGACTCAGTGAATTCAGTTCCAGCACACCAGATTTAATGTAAGCATACCACAGTGAGATGGTACCATAAACCACAGATAGGAGCAGGTGAGAGACAAAAAAAGATTCCAAATGAGAACAGAGGAACACTTAGAATGCAAAGATCATAATTATTTACTTGTATGGATAAAGTTATACAGCAGAGAACACGCAGTGAGAGAGAGAGTTCTTGGATCCAGGGCATATATTTGTACATCCATTTATTCAAAGTATGACATTTACATTGCTTGTAAAAGGTTGAGAAGGATGATAAACTGGAAATATCTATAAGGACTCAGATTCTAAGGAAAATAGCATATATTTACTCAAAAATTGCATTATCTAACATGCAAATAGTTGGAAATCTGTCTTAGCTACAACCTTCATGTTAACTGAGCACCTGCTACATTTCAAGCTTGATTTTAAAAATATGATAATTCACAGCATATCTATTTAATGTTAAGTAGAATCAAAAGAATAGCCCTCTTTTTAGGTTTTTTTTTTTTTTAGTTAGCTTGTCAAAACAAAATAATAGAACCACTCATTTCAGAGAGGCTCAGTCAAGCTTGCCTTGAAACCAGTGCCATGGCAATGTTTGAATCTTTTAATAAATCTAGCAAACCGTGGCACTCTGCACATATATGGCACTCATTTTGAACAGTGACAAATAACAATAATTTCTTTTTTATCACAACCATGATTTGCATCCTCCAAGGACATAGGTCTGACAAGTTTAAGCTGAGTTACAGATAAGAGAAGTTTAATAACTCCCTCATAAACATTACAGAGGGAAGTTTTCGTTTCATTTAACAAATGGTTTTGAATATAATCTCTGAATCTAATTTCAGATCACATGGTTATTTCTTCCTTCTGAAATTTACATAAAAATCCCAAAATTTCTTAAAAAGAAATATAAGGAAGTATTTTTCAAATCCAACCTTTACAGTCAAAACTGTTAAAAGCAACAAGGTCACTCAGTGGAGGGAACGTCATCAGAGAATATACATCAAGGCAGATTTCACTCTTCAAAACAGTAAAATACCATGCTTTTAAAATTATTTCTTAAAATATTGAGAGTCATTATTGATTAGAAACACACATTACATTGCATTTGTGTGTGTTTTTAATTGATACCATGCATATTTAGTTTCTAATTCAGATTTTGCATTCAGTGTCGCCACTGTGAGTGACATTTTTTTGTCTTTAACATTATTAATGAGAAATTTTTAAGAGCATTTTCTAGATAGTCTCTGGGCAGATGTCTACGTATTTACTGTATGAGTAAGCAGACTTATACCAAGTCTGAAAGATTTTTAAAGCAAAATGGTAAAAAAAACAAGCTTTGTTAAAACCTAGAAACCCTTCATCTTTTATTTATCTGTACACATGCCAACTTTATGTTTCCTCAAATCATGTTGCAATGGTTGAGTGCAGTGGCTCATGCTTAGAAAAAACCCAACCTCAGATGTTCTACTTCTATTTAAACTGTCACATTCCTTCTTTCTTCTCCCCATGTCACTCTGTGTGGGTGGGAGGGTTTCCTTCACGAAAATTCAACAAGAGCTGCTTAGGTTTAGGGTATTTTATAGGGTATTTTATGTTTTATCTGCAAAACATGTTTACTTAGGAGCAATACACTGTTAAGTGTAAAGACACTTCCTCTCAGCATTTGTGTGTTTTCATAAACATCTTCTTTGTCAAGACAGCAAAGACGTATGGGAACCTCACCTTGCCAATTCATACAACTCAGAAATTAATTCATTTATCTCAAGTTTTATATGCACAAAAGTGTAGGTAGCAGCAGGACGGTTTTGCTGCAAGAGTTAAGACATGACTATTAGAGTTAGAGAGTAACAAGAAGGTAAAAGCACATTTAAATATTCTGTATTCCATCTGTGTTTCATATACAGAGATGGTGGTAGAGGACAGGCAGCATTTAGGTGAATAGCATAGTTATGAGAGGTCATGTAGAGACATCTGCACAGGTCCAAAAAACTCCAGGGTCAAATCTGTCCTTACCTTCTGGAAATGTAGCATGCCTACTCATTGCTCTTAACTGTACATTTCCAGGGTGAGCTCTCTCACATAAATCTTAAGCAAACAGTTTTATCAAGGATGATGAACTTATTTTCTGAGCACTTGGGAAAAGCTATTAAAATAGACAGGAAACTCCCACATATATTCTTCTGTCAACATTGTTGTAGCAACATTTAGCTGAGTTTACGTTTGCCATAACTTTTCTATTTGTATCTTAGAGAAAAATTTAAAGTCCCTTACTATTACAGATAAGCAGAGGAATATTTCATACTAATGAAAAGAGTGACAAATGAGTGGTACACTTTCTTTATTCATGACCAGTACCCAATTACTTTTTGTAAATCTGAACTAGCAGTCTGAGTGCACTCCACTGAAAAACATCACTACTAAGTAGCCAGCTGTTCAAAACCAGCCATGTTAATCCCCTCCCTATCTGTACCAATGTAGATAATCCTGTTTTGATTATACGTACTATTGTCAAAGTGCAAGCTAACTTCATCGTCTTCCAAATATAAAAGATCAAACACACACTAAAATGATGAATGTGATGGATTGGAAAGGGAACATGAGTCATTTGTGAAGAATATGGGCATTATTTCCTTTATCTCATTCAAATGCCAACTGCTGGCTTTCAGAGAGATAGTTTCAAAGCAACTCCCTCATGTAAGCAGTACCCCAAAATACAGGGAATATTGTGTTATTAAACAAGGCTCCATATTTTATATCTCTCTCTGCTCCAATCCACTTCACAGGAGACGGTCATAAATATTTTGTAATAAACACCAGCGATTCAAAACAAAGAGAAAAAAAATAAGGCAATATTAGTAATATTTTTTTGAAATTTGGGGGGAAATGGCTTTATTTTTGCAGTTAAATTAGATAGATTAGTACAATATTTATATCAAATTTTTTTGAGAAATACTAATAGCTTTTTAATGATAATATTGCTTCCCCTCACATGAGGAAAAGAAACCCAGTGCAAATTATTAAATGTGCATATAGCCAGAGAAAGTTTCACCATAGGGCTTGGTTCTTTTCCTTATGTCATCCATAATATCTCCTAAAGCATAAATGAACATATATGAAATCTAGATAGCAGAAAGAAAGCAAAATATTTAAAGGGCATTCCGTAGTTTAAGCTATTGGTACTAAAAGTATTCACTGCTTGCTGTTACAATTAACATGTAAACATCTGTACACACATCTAGAAGATATTAAAAATTTACTCATTAGCAAGAACATTAAATAAGATGCTGCGTATTTCAGAGAATACAAAGATTTTCCTATAAAAATATTTTCCATAATTTCTATTAGATTCAATTTTCTGAAAGTTTTAGACCTCTATATGAATTAGTTCAAGTTGAGTCTTCTCAAATGAGTATGTGTGCAGAAAGCAGGAAGAGCAGGAAAGCACATGGATGAGAGCAATCTTAAAGAAAATTATTCTATATTTTTAAAAAAGGCAATATACATCACCCAAATGAATTGTGTATATCCCTGATTTATATGTATAAATAGTATGGGCAAACCCATTTCAGACATGAAGGTACATTTGTACATTAAAACAAATGGAAGAAAATATAATGCCATATATTTCCTGCTTTTCTCATGTTTTGGTAACCAGAAGTGAAGGCAAATTGAGACTTCCAGTTTTACAGGGAAGCTTTTAGTTTCATTCATATTCAAATTAAATTGAAAGCATAAAATATTGAAATTTCCACGGAGAGAGAAGTTAGTAAATAACCAGATTTTAAAACGAAATATCATAAAACCCTATTTTCTTCATCTGGGATTTTGGGAATCCAGATTACAGATCCTACAGATTACTGACACAGGTCTGGTAATCACAGACCTGTATCTCAAGTTTCTCATGTATCAGGGTGACTTTTTTTAGAACTATGTGAACCAGAACAAGATATCTTGCTTTGATAAATGTAAGCATTCTAAATGTGCAATTTCAGATGGCCATTTTTTCATGTCTAATTGCATCCCAGTAGAGACTTCTCTCCAGATGCACTTTAAATATTGGAATGAGTCAGATGTCAAATAGCTGTATGAAGAAAATTCAAATTTGACATGGCAAAACCCATCAAGTAAAAGCAGTAACATCAGTGCTCTTGAGAAAATCTGATTGTGATAATGACCCCTTGACAAAAATATGCACCTTGTGCAAACCACATTTTTGTGCAGTCTTAAATCATATGGATCAAGAATAAGGCTGTGCATTTTAATTAAGGTTTGCAGTGAAAAAAGGGAAGATTTGCTGAAGAACAGCTGTATATGAATGGTATTCATCTGGATATATCTGCACTGGGTTTATTCTGGGAAACCTGGTTTGGCATAAATATTCCAAGAGTTCAGTTTTTGGATACTCCAATCACAAGAGAAAAGGCCACCTATGGAGAGCTACTTCAAAGTAATTTTTTTCACATTTATGTTCCAATTCAGTCCAGAGTAGCACTACATGCAGATAAATATTTTAAATTTACAGAGCAAAGTCGACTGATCCAGCTCCCCCTCAGAACAAAGGGAACACTCCTTTCTACAACAGAGAGTCTGCTTTTGGCCATGTGTTTCTTATAACACCTCCTGAATATTTACTCCAGGGCAAATGTGGGATACAAGACCCTGAAACATGATAGATCCAATTTATGTTTTTACTTTAGTTCACATTTTTTTACTAAAGAAATGGCATAGGGCACACTTTATGAAGTCTGTTATTTTTCCCTTGAATATCTAGCAAACACATCACTAGGCTTTACAATACAATGTGCAATTTCTTCTATTCTTTCCAGTGTAAGGCTTACATAAAATATTTTGTAGTTTACAGTTAGCAGAAATCCCTTCACAATGTACTGCAGCATAAGCATTTATAAGTTGCGATGATTCTTGAGGGAGAAACATGAAAACTAAATGTTGATGACAAATAAGCAAGTTCCTCCTTGCATCTGCTCCTTGACATATTTCTACTAGCTCTTTCAAAAACACAGAAAAAGTGTGGAAGTTAGTATCTTTCAAGTGCATCAACTTGCTTTGGTATGCTCCATCTAAATAATTGTTTCATTATTCGCATCCCCTATAGGGAAGCTTTCGATCTGAAAGAAACAGAAGCTGCAAGGCAGCCAAGTAATTCATTACAGAATTTACTCTTTAGCACCTATTATCACATCAGCAACACAGTGCTACAATCAACAATTACAAACATGTCCTAATTTGGATCCTTCCTCTTGGTTGCATTAAGCACCAGTATCTGCTGAAACAACTATCACCAGCAGCATTAAATAATTACATCCGTACTAAAGCATTTTAGTGAGAGCAAGGTAAAGTGGCAGGGCTTATGACAATAGTTGAGTTTGCAATGCTAAACGATTTTCAGAGTCAGTGAAGGTGGGAATATTTTATTTGAATGACTACTTTCCCTCTTGAGGCAGTTATAATCCAGATATTGAAGTATAACTTCATCTATTGTTAAACTTTTAAAAATTTTAAACCTCACTGTAATTAATTTAGCACCTTTATTTTTCAGTTCTTAAGGTTCTACATTTGAATTAGCTCCTGGTGTTATGACAATAAAATTTATAAACTGATAAGACATTAATGGTAGAAATAATATATATATAAAAAAAAAGAAATCTCAATAACTGTATGCCTGGGGAAATCTAATAACTGTTTTTATCAATCAATCTACTGTCAAAAATACAGCCCAAAGTATATGAGACATCAAAAAATGTATAGAATATTACACCAAAGAGGCTGGAAGGAAACAAGGAGTTTGAAAAGAAAAATTATTAAAATTATTACTACTTTCCATTCTAGTCCTGCAATAGCAGACTACCTGTTAGCCTGCCAGAGCAAAGCGTAAGTCAAAACCTATGTGGGCTTCCTAGATCCTCAGCAATTGTGGTAAAAATGAGAACCTGATTTGTTTTCCTCTTCATTGATCATGACACACTGAATTAAATCAACAGTGTCCTCGGATACCCTGTTTCTCTAGTCCCCACTAGCTTGGCATAAATTTTTGGTATTGCAGTTAATGCGCATCCTCAGTCTGGATTAAACCTACCTTGTCATTTAGCACTGCACATCCACAAGATTTTCCTCTGCAGTTTCTTTTACTTGTGTCAAATCACACAAATTATTGTTTTTCCAAGCTAATATATTTTTAGGCCTATCACTTCATGCCAGACCAGGGAAACAGGTCATTACTTCATCATCCTAATGCAGGAAGAAGCAGACAGACCCCAGTGACTAGGTCAGTGCTGAGGGCAGGAGAGACTAACAACTGAATTCTGAACAGCTGCACATAACAGAAGCAATAGAATTACTCACTGTAGATATAAAAATATGTGTCTTAGTCCTAAGACTGTCAGTTAAATATTGTTATTACCAATACCACCATATTTCCAAATTGTGTTGAAAACAGAGTATCTGACTTGAGCAAATCCACTAATTTTGATCCCAGTCCATCTATGATATGTAATTTCACGCTTTTATCAGTTCCAAGAAGCACTGCACTAACTAAATAGATACACATTGATATAACTATATGAGTAAAAAATACATTAGAAGTATACCTCATCAGATCCTCAGTGCCTCTAGGAATCAGATGATTCCCTCATAGTCCATACTTTTTAAACACACAGTGTAAGATTTGATTTATATAAGTATTTATTGCTCAGGACTGCAAATTAAATCAGAGGAATCTAATGCTTTAAATATGGCTCTAAAATATTTCATAATAATAAAAATGTACTCAGAAACATTTGTGAAGCTCTAAATGATGACTATCACATAATGATCAAATGCAGAAAAATCTCATGAGAAAATTAGTTTCCCTGTAGGGAAGAAGGTGCTAAGCTTATGCATTATCAAAAAGACAAAATCCAATGCAGAATAACAGATTAAAATGACTGTAATGAAATACTTGAGCTCCACTAAGTAAAGTGGAGATCTTACTGGGAAAAAAAAAAAAGTGATTATGTAATTGGAAATGGTGCTCATTAGTAAGGAATGTTGAGAATAAAAATTATAGTGTTGGATGGTATACTAAATAGCTTTTTTATATATTACATATATGTTAGCATAGTTCTTAGGGAATTATAAATCCTAACCATCTCCTACCTCTTTGAATTTCTTTATCAAATATTCATTTAAGTAATTCATTTTATAATGAGAGAGACTTCCAGATTCTGCAGCAGAAATTCCCAAATTCTTTTACTAGCAATGCTGATATCATCAGGGATTTGATGTCTGATTTACTTTGCCCCTGAGGAAATCATGAGACACAAATGGACATCAATACAGTGCAAAATCCCAGGTTACTAAATACATTATAGAACACCCCAAGAGCTGCAAATGCTCCAACTGCAAGGACAGAAAGGAAAAGACAAAACAAAATAAGAGTACCTGAAGGGCTCTTGCTGAGCAAACATGGGCTGACTGCCAGGGGAAATGCCAGAAAAGTAAGGTCTTTCCAAAAGCTTTACAATCTCTTTTGGCTTTTAAAAAACTCACCATTCGAGTTAAATTCCATACCACTCTGCTATTCGTTTATCTCAAAAGGGAACATTATAAATAAAAGATCTGTAAAGCCCAGGTAAGTACCTTCCTTAAGGGACCATATGTTTTCCTAACCATACAACTAATTATTGCAAATACAGACAGGAAAGTATAGGTTGGGAATCTTCAGATGCTGTTAGTAATTATCTGCTGCAAGGTAGGCTTTATTACAGGCTGTGATGTTTAGATGGCCAGATGGCATCAGTGGCAAAAGTGACATCTCTCATCTGTACTTGCCTAATAACCCTTCTCATATAAGACATGACTAGGTGAGTTCATCACCTGGGACCCACACTGGTTTTGCAATTACTGCACATGAAAGTGAATGCAGAAGCTTGTTTTCTGTAGACTGACTGTAGCAGAGGACCCCTGTGGTTTTCTGCTTTTGTGTGTACCTATATTTATCTACAAGTTTTACTCTTAATTTTCTAAGGAACTTCTGCCTCAAACTCTGAGGCATGACAAAAATGTTTAGTGTATCAGTCATTATGGAAGTACACTAGTCTAAAGCAATGCAGATCAGAAAGCTGAGGATAAATTACAGAAGGAGCTGCAGATAATAGGCTCTCTGAGCCAAGGAGAAATTAGGCAGCATTACAAAGAAAGTCTGTGAAACTTCTTCAGAAAAGACTTTCTTTAGGAATCAAAAAATCCTAGTGTTGAAAAAACTGGCATTGAAAAAAAAATGGCATCGAAGAGCTGCATTCCCTCCTATAAGTAATTTACTGTTATTTTGTCTGTAATAGATGGGCTGGAATGTGACATAAAAGGGGGAGGCGTGGGGAACAGCTGCTACTCACTTTCATATTCCATTTACCAGTGTTCTTATTTTTAATGACCAGTACACCAATATTCTTGAAGATGCCAGCTCTGGCAGTCATATCATTGCAAGGTGAGAGCCTATGTTAGGAACTTCCAAGAGGTTCAAGCTGAGAGTACAGATAAAATATGGGCCCAGAATTATTTTCATGGCAAAGGGTATATTAGCGGGATCTGAACAATTCTGTTGAACTACTTAGGCTGTAAGTTGGTACAGGATTAACCAGTGGTTATCTTATCCCCTTTTTACAGAGAGGGCTTTCCATTTTATAGTCTCCTTCATGTTGCATTACAAAGTTTCTATTAACCTTTCAAAGACAAAAATCCAAATAATTTATTTAGTTTTAATTGCATTCAGTCACATTGTTCAAAGTGGTAGTAAGCAACTTGCAACCTGGATACATTTTCCTCTTCCTCTGTGACATTAAATTTAATCAAGGGTATTTTCCTTTACAGTATTTATAAATTAAAACCATGAGCATCCTAAGGCATTTGGATACTTAGGTGCAACAGTTCAGACAGACAAAACAGCTTTCAAGAGAAGGCTTTTAAAAGTTCTTGCACTCTGCAGCCTGAAGCAACTAATGTGCAGGACAGGATGGAACTAGGGACTGGAAGAGTAGGCTTGGCTGTGTCAGCTGAGGAGATGTTATGTCACCCTTCTGACTTCCTCACTTCCTTTATTAACAGATCATCTGCAAAAGCTTTGACTCACCGACTCACATTTTGGAAAAACTGACTTTTTCTCGCTAAGCACACATTGGCTTGAATAAGTCTTCAAGCCTGTGATCACAATTAATAAGTTTAAAATTTTACTTTGTATCCAAACCTCAGTACCAGGTGCTTTCATCTCAGTAACAAAAGTTAAAATTCAGAGTAGATTAAACTGTTATATGCTACAGTATACAGAAGAGTAAGGTTTCCCTCTTGAGAAAGCTATTGCAGTATAGGAACATGAAACCCTTTCAAACTCCAAAGTCACTCCAAAAATAAAATAATGTCAGTTAGACTCTGAATACACCACAAAAGCAGGTAACCACCATCATGATCACCATTGTCAACCTCCTTCTATTTCTGATATTATTTTAGAGGACTGATATTCCATGACAGCTTCACTGTCTTTTTTTAGTGTTAAATAATTACCAGAGACTGGAAAACAACTAGAAAATGTCTTGTAACACCATGGCATGTCTAGAAGCCACTATTTTCCTAATACTGGTTTTAAATATGCTCCTGATTCCAGGCTGACAGCCCACCATTCTTTCTCTTGCCACTGGCCTGAAACACTGCCTAAGCTGTGAACTTCATATGCAAATCTCCCCAGTGTTCATTCAACACATACAATTCAGTTGCTGATAAAAAAAAGATTAATGCTGCAACTTTCAGAAAGGACCTTTCCAAGATTATGTGGACAGTAGAGAAAGAATACTGTTTCTATAAAAGATAACCCTGAATGTGGGTAGGCAGAAAGAAGGGTCTAAGCATGTTCATAGTGTGCACAGCTTTCTTAAGACTGAACGTAGCTCTTAAGGAGCAGAGAGAATTTCATGGTTTAGTGTTTTCTAAAAGTTGTATACTTCAATTAAGTGTAATCCAAGGCTTCCTTTCATTCACTAGCATGATTTTCATCCAGATCTTTAAAAAGCTGATAGAAAATTTATGCTTTGTAAATGTGAATGGAAGATGTTAGAAAGCAGAACACAGAATACAGGAGAATGGAAAGATGTGCCAGTCAGCACTGCAATGACCTACTTTTATTGTAGCAATCCCATTTTTGAAGATATGTCAGGATTTTTTTTAGAAAAGCAGGCACAGTGAGGTGTCAGCAAACATGCTGGTTATCATTAAAGATGTTGTCTGATGACTGCAAATACTTGTCTGTATGACTGACAGTCTTAGTCAAGGAGTTCCCACATTAATGTGCAGTATCATGTTCCTAAAGGAACAAATACTGTTATGGTTCTACAGTAGGAATATGTGACACTGAGCAAGATGCCCATCCACAGTAAAGGTAATGGTTTATGGATCCTAAGATTAAAAAAATTGGAAAGACACATATTTTCAGATTACCAATAAGAGAGCTGCTTGGGGCCTTTTCTTTTGGCTATAGGCCCATTCCAACAATTTCACTGTACTTCCTATAAAAATATTCTATATACTGCCACATTATCTGACTTGATAAAAAAAATATATATCTATTTTCACAGCCATTGTCCTTTAAATAGAAAATCATTACCCATCTTTATAAATAACACACAATCACATTCTGTCCTTGAACATTCTATTCCCACACAGAAAACTATCATATAACTGAGTCTATTTATCTTATTTTACTTCTAAAACTCTTGATCTGTGTGTTGGGAACAATGGATCATTACACGACTGAGAAGTTTACAAACTGAGGATAACATTGCATGAAACTAACAAAAATCATCTACCTTAAGTGGCATTCTGAAACTATGGCCTAAACTGAAAGCAGTGGTGAACTGAGTGTTTCCATATTTCTTTTGGTGGTTTTTTTTAGGGAATAAGGGTTAATAAACTGGAATGACTTTAAATCTAAAAGTATTTTCTGGCTCATTTACTGACAACAAGTCAATATCATTTTATTGACCATGAGGACTACAAAACAAACTTTAGTTCATTAGCAAGTGAGCCAACAAAATATGAAAGTAATCTTGAATGAATTGCAGGGCAGTATATTACTAGTCATGTGTTTTTACACTAAATTCTGAAGCTAACTGTTTAGGAAAGTAATGTTTAGAAAGCACAATGAAAAATGAACAATACTTACAACCATACCGTTTAGGGACACCCAGCAATCTGGTGGGAAATCCTGGAGTAATGGTACTAAAAACTGTAGACAACCATCCCAGTGGCACAGCAGGAGCATCATTCCAATCAGATTAAAGATTCTCACCACTGCACTGGCCAGATCATACGTCATATGGAAAATCTGCAGACAAAAATTACAGGTGATGTACATGTTGCAAATCAGAAATGAAACTCATTTAATTCTCATCAGGTAGGTTAAAGGAAAAGACGTCATCTTGAACTTCTAAAAAAGCTGAGGTTTCTAAGGCAAGATCATTAATTTGAGCACATTAATTTCAACAGAGAACCACACTGACACACCTGACTCTTGGCTGCAGCCAATGGTATGTAAGCCACTGAAAAAGGCATATATTGAATAGAAATCACCCACTAAAGTGTATTCTTAAAGCCTCCAACTCCTTTCAATTGAAGCAAGGTTCACAAATTTAAAAATACCTGATAAAGCTAGTGATACCATTACTTGCCTGTGAGCTTGGGAGATTTAATGACCCCTTCAGAACCCTTTGCATTTATTACTTTCTCAAATGCAGAAAAATCTGAGTGAAGGAACAATACAAGTGTTACATTTTTTGTTTTCTACTTCTATACTTTTAATCCAATTTGCATATACCAGTTCACCAATCAAAAATGACAAAAAGGTAGTTTACAGCTCTTAATCATTAGTATTTTCCTAAAACACTGATAATTCCATGGCTACTATATAGGTTACTGTAGTAGCTAAATCCATATCAAACGAACACAGTAAGTTAGAATTCAATGTATTCCTCCATTCTTAAGACACAAACCATTTGCATCTGCATAAATCACACATAAAATTCTCAGAAACAACAGAGACATTTTCAGATTTGTCATGGGCAAATTTGCTGGACAGAGCTTGCATGAGAAGCAGCAGTCAGCTGCCAATGTAGTACAAAAAATGCATTTAGCACTTCTCTGCTATATTGGTTTTAATGTACTTCCAATCTATAAATACAGACATACTCCATACTTCAATCATCTAAATATATAACAATGTAATATGCATAATTATCATTATGCAGGAGTTATATTTAGAAACTGAAGAATGTCCAGTTGGTCCTTCAAGGAATTTTAGGAATAAAATACTATTTAATAGTGTGGCTAGACATAGAAACCAGAGGATTTAGGGCTGAAGACATCAGATTGCTAGAGATATATGGGGATAGTGGTACATGACATTTTGCGTTTTTAAATGAAAAAATTCACACATGAAAGATGAAATGTTTGTGCCCTAACTTTTACATATCTAAACTTAAAGCAGAGATGAAGTACCCACATTGCAAATGAGTGCAAGTACAAATATGGGGAGCACATTATGGTGTGCTTTTAACTTTCTGTTCATGGGAGTTGGTAGTTGTTTGAAAATGGCAGTCTTTATTTGAATCACAAAACTCAAAACCTGCATATTGGAAACATATCTCAGACACTAAAACTACATACAACACATGATTTTCAGCCTTGGGGAGTTAAAGAGAATGTATTCCAAATTCCAGTTCAGCAGTCATTGGAAATACAGGGTGGTAACATAAAGCCTATCCAAATACCATCTAGCTGCTGTCAAAATTGAGAAGATAACACTGATAATATTTAGAAGATACTGTAAATGGAAATAAAGTGTCACTATTACACATTTGTCTTGCTAAGTAATAGATTTATATTACAGCTATTTCAATAGCTTCAGTTTCAGTAGCTGTTATGAACCAAAATAGTGGATTATTTTATTTTGAAAAACTGGAAAAAATAGCAAGGATTACCACTGGTTTTGGAACACTAGCTGTCATTGAGGTTGTACTTCATCTACATGGTTCCTATACTGCAACTGCAAAGAGCAAATAATTTCTGATCACATGAAAAGTGTGGGAAGTTTTCCCCCAAGTTTCCCAGTAGGCTTTACTGTAAGAGACCCAGGGAAAGACCTGACTGGCAAAACTCTCCAGAGTCCAAAGCCCAGCAGTCTTAGATACCCAAGGGTCCCAAATCCTCATCCTGCCACTGCAACTGTGGGCTTAGACACTGTGGTGTTGGGTTCAGGCTTTTCAAGGACTATTTTATCTTGACACTGTTCTCTTCAAAGCCTTTGTGTTATCAGTGTGCCTCTGCCAAAATCGTCACATACTGCAAGAATGCTAAAAGGTTGAAAATTTTGTACAAAACCAAATCCATCAAAGGAAATGACTGCCAACAGTCTGTGTACACCACTGCAAACTTCCATAATTTCTGAAACTGTTTGCTCCAGAAGCAGCTTCTATGAAGCATAGTGTTCAGTGTTAAAAATGCTTGAACATATCCAGGATATTATCTACACTGCACAACATGGTAACATTTTATCAACATTTACACATACTATTCTTTTATCACTTATCTGTTGCCTATATAGTCCAATATTTGTGTAGTCTATCCTAATAATGATGCCTCTGTGTTAAAGAAGGTAACTTCAATAGAAAAATCTTAAGCAAATGTTGGAAAAACTTTTTAAAAAAATCTTCGCATATCCACTCTCCAGCAAGTAATATCTCACGTTTTTTTCTTTGAAAAAGAACTTCTGGAAATGGGTGCTTGGTTGGAAAAAAAAATTAAATACTGCAAGCATACATTGTACAATGTAAACAGTATTTGCCCGTAGTGTTGTATTGACATATTTACATTTGGGAGGTGCAAGGGGTGGGATGTGTTGGTTTTTTTTTAACTAATAGCCAAAATGCCGTGTTGACTGAACTCATGTATTACATGTTTAATGTTCTTCCATTCAGGAATTGATTGTGATACAATGAAACAAGAGCAGTAACAGAAGCCATATTTTTATAGCTTTTTAAATGTAATCACGAATTACAATTCCTATATTCCTATATATAATGAGCCTCATTAAAACTCCTAGGAGATATGTGTAGTTTTCTCAGAGATAAACTGGAGGACAGGAAACAAATGCCATTTATTTGAGGAAATGGTGACTTGCCCATCAGCTCCTCCAGGTCCTCCAGTGGGATAGAAAGAAATACAAGACCACAAATCAATTTACCTTGATTTTGAAGAGCAATTGTGTGTGCTCAAATCTCTCTGTTTCAACATTTTTTTCTAACAAGATACTATTCAGAACAAAAATCATTCAAACATTGGCACACAACTAAAGTTAAGCCCCTAAGCCCCTCACTCATGTCGTTAAATATAAATGCTTGGTCATCATTAAACATTTGCCATGCAAAAATGCCGTGCAAATAAGAGGAAATTACAACTGTAAAATACATTTGGAAATCTGGCCACTTGGTTTAGATTCCTAATTTCATACTTAAATATTGAGTTTAACCAGGAAGAGTGTAAGTTTTGGACAACACATTTCTAAAAAAATTACTAGAATTAAGATTACTACACATGAAAAAAAAATTAAAATTTTCCTGAGAACTAACTCTTCCTAGAGTTTTGTTTCATGTAATAGGAAAGATTTCATACATATTTCACCTTCTTCATTGCTACTCAGCTTCATTTCAATTACACACCATAGTTTTTGTTATGTTTGTGTGTGTTTTTTGTTACAGTACTGCCAATTTCTATGGTTTCCATATACTTAAAAAATGTTTAATAAAAAATTTAGCCTGTGAACGCATTTCTAAGAACTCATAATTTCTTCCTTTATTAATTTTACAAGCTTTTATTAATAGCCTGGAAACCTTAAATTTTTTCCTGAATAACTGGCAATGCATCTGACAATGGCTGAAATGAAACCACAGATTAACAGTTTCCAGTATTTTGGCACATCGTTCACAGAGAACAAGAAATTGCAGAAGAAGTCAGATTTACATGTTTTATCTCAGTTTTCACTCACAGTTTATTAATGACTCTTTTTATTCCCACAAAAGAAGCAGAAAGCAGACCATTCCTTCCTCACATTTATAACTAAGTATACACACCAAATTGGTCCTGCTAACTTTGATTTCTGAGTCTGAGATGGAAAAACTGTTCGTTTCTTACCAGCCAATGGGCATTAATAGCATTTGAGGCCTGTCATATTAAGTTAATAGCACATGCATAGTTTGACCAAATGAACACAAAAGATGTTGAATTTCTGTCATGGAATGCACAGGTTACCTCTTCTGCCTTCTGATAACTGGTATGTAATATTTGTTCAGCTGTGATTTTTAGTTTAGTTCAGAATCATGCGATCATAGAACATCGAAAAAGTTGGAAAAGACCTCCAAGATCAGCAAGTCTAACTTTTGACTGAACACTACTTTGCCACCTAGTTCATGGCAGTAAGTGCCACATCCATTGCTTCTTGAACGCTTCCAGGGATGGTTATTCCACTGCCTTTGATTTTTAGGTTCAGTTTATATAAAAATTAATTTATATAAATCATCAGAATTTAATTCTGACTAAATGGAGGAAAAACCTTCAGAATCATCTAGAAAAATTTATCCAAATGTCACATCATTCAGTTCATGCAGAAACTTCTCCCATTACACAGAAGTATTACAGGTGCTTAGCATCACAAAACTATAATGGGCTTAGTCTTCAAATGGAGATCTGCAAGAGGCCTCAGAAAATACGAAATCACACCAAGTGAGCTGTGTGGAGTCTGGAATGTTAAACAGCCACAGTGAGGAAAAACTGAGAGCTGCACGTGTGCAGCTCTGGAAGGCAAGCTGGAAGCTGTTCTTACAGCAGTGGAACTCCAAGCTAGACTGCAGGGCAAAATAACAGTTATAAAAGTGACTAGGGTTTTTTTGATTGAGTCTCTGGGTCAACCCAAAATTATTAGGTTTATCCCTCAGAGCACCAACTAAACAGAGATTATAAACCATAGGACCTGAATTCTCCTATCTGAGCTGAATCTTTACTTTTAAGATAGTAGTTTCAGCAAAGCTACCTTGGAATTAATCGAGAAGGGAGAGTACAGTGCCTCTTTGTGAGCATCCATCTCTTGATCTTCTTTAAACAATGAAAGGTAACCATAGGCTTTCGTCTTTATCTATTTCATATTTGACAAATCAACCTCAAAAGATATTCTTCATAAATATCTATTGGGATACTACAGGTCTGATTTAACTCCTACCAAAGCCAGTTTCTTTACAAGTTGCAGGTTAGCACACTCTGCACTGGAAATACATCTGCACAAGCAGATGTAAACACACATTGATTGAAACGTCTGGCTATGCCCTCAGGGTAACATTTTACACTCAACTGACTCCTGATATGTGTGCTTAATTTTATGATAAATAATTCATCATTGATAATTCAGTAGTGGGAAAAGGCATATAGCATTATCTAATTCAATTGTATTTGTGATCTTAAGCTGGCAACAAATGCAAAGATCTGCTTCTGCTTTAGTTGGCCCTGAAGGGAAAACACCAGTGATTTAATAAACAGAGCAAACTATTTTTAATCAAACGTACTCAGAGAAAAAGAGCTGAGAATGGCCTATTTTATGTGACCTTTAAAATTTGTTACTTTCTAGATGGAGTCAGTCTGACATTAGGTTTCATAATAGAGGTCCCATTTATTCCAATTCAAGGAAATGTACAAATAGAAGTCAGCTTCTGCTGATCAAAAAGAATAGCACAACAAAATCGAAATGTGACAGGTTAAACCTGAAAGGATTAATATAACTACTTTACTGAAGGAATATTTAGGCAAGACTTGAAAAGGTCACATATAACCAGGAAGCAATATTTATTTACCATATATATAAATTCTGCAATATTTATTTACCATATATAAAGTCTGCAATAAATTCTGCAAATACCATATATAAATTCCGTAAATTGGCCAATGCCATACTAAATATCAACTCTCACACAGAGGGCATGACTTCACTCTCAGAATGTGTGGTTTTGTTACCCTCATGTGATAAATGTGTGGGACCTATCTTGACATCTAAATAGAGAGGAACAGTCACTTAATCTCTACAATGTAAAAAGCAAGCAAGTGACAAAGGATTCAGGATTTGGAAATAAAATCACAGTGCTAATTCTCAGAGGTGGAGGTCTCATTCTTGACTTAAAGTAATGACACAAAGTACCTTATTAGACCAAGCATTTATCTTAAGTGAAGCAAAGTAAAAACAAACCAAAAGCATTTCACAGCTGTCTGAAAGACATAAACATGGAACATGAACAGCCTGCCTCTGTGACAAAGTTCAGCTGTAACTCTTTTCCTGAAGTCATAGTACCAAAGTGAGTGTGACCAGATGGCAAATAACACTGGATCTGTACGGGTTTTGGCAGCTTGAAGAGCAGGTCTGTTCCCACTTCAGCGTTTTATCATCAGCATCACCTGAACATCAGCTCAAGCTTCCTGATGGGTCAAATATTTCCACTGACAGCATCACTGAACTCAAGCTGGAGACCTCTGAGTGTGCAGGTGAGCTAGAAGGGACATTCATTATCCTTCATAATTGTTTGTATCTTAAAAAGAAGGTAGCTAGGAGATACAGCCAGTCTCTAAATGGCTCAAAATATCATTCAAGATTTTTCTCACTAGCAGAGCAAGAGGAACTGTTTCTTTTATTAAAGTGAAGATGTACTTTGACAGTAACAAAAGAAGAGAAATAACTGATTCCCCTTCAGTCTTTGCCAAGGCAGGGATTCCCACTATGCTAAAAAGGCAGTTGAACAAGCAATGTGAATTCTAAAAATTATCACTGCCAACAGCTTTTCAAATAACAGATACCTGCATTTTTAGAAATTAATATCAGATTCTGAAGTCTGTGTTCCCCAATTTTAACACATCTAAACAAGTAGTTTTTATCCATAGTGAATCTAAAACAAGAAATAAATACCAGACTTACATTTACCAAGAAATCTACAATAAATTATATCTAAATGCCAAGACAACACAGGGAGAACCAAAGTCTTCACAAAAAAATGTATGCCTGATAAAATTATTCCACAACATTTTTGATCATTCAAGTCTCTCAAAATCTGAACCCATTTTTATTTTCATTTTTAATGCATAACTTTGATGGCAATTACACTCTACCCTCAGCACACTAGGTCTTTTCCTCAGAGACAGGTATTTAGGAGAGAGAACAGAGCAGTGCCCTGACTGTAACTTACATTGAAATGGGTGGGAAATGATCCAGTCCCCAGGCCCCTGGATCAAACAGTGCAATTCAATCAAAATGAATAAACACAAAGCAGCTACAATGCTTTCTATGCATTTATAAATACTTCTACAATCATCATTGTACAAATGAGACACATGTAACCAACTTCTTTCAATCTCAGTATTTTCCTGACCTTCTTTTTAAAATTTTTTTTAAGGCAGTAATATTTTTATCTCCCCATCTCTGTGAATTTAAATGAAATCAGATATTTTTTCATAGGAGATGAAGACCAACCAAAAGATTGGATGTACACAGAAACTTGAAATTTTTCACATTTACAAAAATTGTATCTGAAACTATTGTTGTTTTTCACTAGATCTGTATGCCACATCTCAGCAGATGTGGGTTTAGGAATTAAAGTGCGTGCAGAAAAGCCAAAAAAAGTTTTCTCTTGTGTGATCCTAACTCCTCCTAAAAGTATCACTTTGAGATTTAAGTGGATGCTTCATTAACCACAGTTCTTTTTACATGATGCCTTCTCCCCAGCTCACATTGCCACATAGCAGAGCTTCAAATCAATTGTCCTAATTACAATACGGCAGTGTAATGATCCCATTGAAAACAGCAGAAATAATGAAGAATATTTCTTCTGGGGAATTAAAGCTGATGCCTTTCTGAAGCTGATGAGGTTAATCTTCCAAACATGGAAATAATGGTAAGGAATTGAAAATCAAAGTAATTACGTTAAATTTCCTGTGGAATAAAACTTCTGAGATGAAACTGGTTCTAAATGCTCTCTTTTGATAGCATGCAATACCTTCCTCTTAAAAAGTCCAAGAAATATTGCTTTATGAGGCACAATTGTTCCAATGTTTATAGATTTGGGTTGTTAAGAATAGATTTAAGCTGTGACTAAAATAAATAAAATTCCAGACAATATTGGAATCTGAATTTTGCTTTTGATAGTCGTTTAATTGAAGAGATCATAGGCCAATAGTTACAAAAAGCTCCAGCACTATCAGCACAATTCAAGATCACTGATTATTGCACGATATGGCATGAAATTTGGAACTGTTCATGAGTGGAATGTTTAAGGCTGCAAAAGAAATCCATTTGTTTCTATGAAGTTCTTGTAATAGCAAATACATTTAAGTAGCTTATAAATCATAATAACACAGAGGCATAAAAATCCAGGAAATAACATCTAAAAGTACATATGTGAATAAATTATTCTTCCAGGAAGGAATCAGTGATTTGTGGTCTAAGTCAATGCTTCGTAATATTCACAAATTATTCTAAAAATTATTTGGCTAATTGAATGAAATTATAGAAAACCTTTTTTGTGGGAAGTGCAAAAGAAGTCTATAGTTGAAATCTTACTGCCATTCAAAAAAACAGAGGATGCCTTTTAGAGTTGTAACGGTTTATTAAAAAAAAAAAAAAGTTCATAGGCAGATACAAAGAACACACCAGAAACATAATCTTAAGAATTTGCCTCAAAAATCACCAGCAGAATTTAAGAATTCAGTTGCCTGATAAAAAGCAACATACAGCCAAAAAAAAAAAAAACAAAAACCAACCAACATTTTAAAGAAATTGCTCTGGAAATTCGCAGATGATAGTTTCTCTTCAAAAATACTATGCTTATTTGATTTGGCACATAAAACTACTTTGAGCTGATTTATTCATGTGCTGAATTATTCTATCTTTCTGTGTTCAACGACTGATAAATACATGGCTATAATCATTAAAAAAATTGAGAGCATGCCTGCATGCACACAAGCATGTTTTGCTCACAGCCATTAATATTCAAAAAGTCTCTACAGATAGCCTGTGAGCTTAAAAAGTGAGAGATTGAGAAAAAAAAAAAAACAAAAGAAAAAATAGATATACAGGTAATATTAAGAAAGAAGAAATATAGTAAGAAGAAAAAATTGTTTTTTCACGGTCTTATTTGGGTTCTTTGATTTTTATCTATTTTTTATCTATTTTAAATTGACACCTGTGTCTGAATGCTAAAATTTTTCCACATTCAACACAGAACCATAGATTTTACATTTTAATGCTATCAGCTTTAACAATGAAAGGCTGATGAGAGGTCATTGTGTCTAGATTTTTTCCATTGTTTTTTGATAAAATAAGTTAATATTAAATAACTAAAATTTTTAACATCATTATTTTATTATGCTAAGGTATTTTGAAAAAGAAAACTGTTTGAAAAATAAAACTGTTAGTGTATAGGAAGCCTAATGTGTAAGTTCCTTTCATGGTGTTGACTATAATACAGTATCTCAAAGAAAAGTTCACATTTAGTAACTTTTTTTTTTTTTAATCTAGTTAACCTCATTAAACACAATGGCTAATGGGAATAATGGAAAAAAAACAGATCCAGTAGACTGCACTTTCCAAAAGCTGAGTCTGGTTCCCTACCAGAGCTCTTGCTGACACTGGAGTCACCCCAGGTAATTACCTGGGGTGTCTCTACAGAGACTTGGTCTAAACATTTCATTCCAGTCAGATTTTATGTGACTACCAAGTCTTGAGTGATCTGTCATTGAACACTACACAAATAAACATCTTTTGCACAACAATGCTTTCAGTTGGCCATCCGTGTTGTACAACCACACACACACCATTATTTCTCTCAGGAAAACCTCTGCCTTCTCAAGTATTTTAATTTAATGTATCAACATTTTTGCTGATCATTTCTAGATGTTGCTGCCAGATCTCCTTTGGACCAGTACTTAAGTCCAGCGTGCACTTGGTAACAGGAACAACCCTCTATGCACTCATTCCCTGCACTCTTGCACGGATCTACTGCCAGGGATTGTCTGTGGGATTGACTGCACTCTTTCCCAGTGGATCCATATGGACATCAGAAAAATCAGCTGTGTGTTGCTCCGCAGAACTATCTGCTCCATCCTGTGTTCTGCAAACCTTACAGGTTCAGCAACCAACAAAAAAAGAGTGAGCTCTTTGTGGTAGATATCCTACCCCAACCACAACGCTGAAGACTTACAGCTTATTATCTACAAAAGTGACAGAATTTCATCTGCTTTCAGGAGCAATAATGCAGCCTTTAACCCTCTGACCCCCACCTCCAGTTCCAATGTGTCTCAAGAGCAGCAGCAATTTCAGCACCCTCACATCAGGATGGCCAGTGAGGGCTGGTGCTTGTGTCAGCTCCCCTCGACATCACCGGCTATGGCTCAACACTGAGCACAGCACAAAGCAAAACCACCTCTCATTTCACACTCATTTGAACCAAATGTATTTAACTTTTGGCTTCTGAGGTGGGTTAGTATGCTAACCCCTTAACAGCCATTTTGCAGTGGCCTGTTTCTGCTTTCTCTGCAGTCTCCAGAATCCAGCTGGAATCAAATTGGCTCATGAGCAGCAGCAGAACTCATACATGGTGGTCTGGCAGCCAATAGAGAAGATGTGGTGAAACAAAACTGCAGACTGAGAACTTGAAGTAAACATGGTCTTTTTCTTTGAATTATCCCATGTGCCCCTTTTTTTTTAATTCTTCCTTGAACAGAAGGAAAACTTTTGAACATTTCCTTTGGGATACTTGATAGTTTTATCTTTTATTCCATTTACATTGCTGTTACAACAACTTTCTTGCTGCTTGTTGAATGCATTCCTCTACAATACAGGATGCAATCAACTTTTTTCCTTCTCCATCAGTCTGCCTCTATTTAGTCCTTATATTTTACAGCTCTAAGCATCTTGATGTTTTCCTTTTCTGGTTTCTCTATATTGCTTCTATTTAAAAGAAAAGAAAGATTGCTAAAAATTTAGAACATAATTATTTCAAAGAAAAGAGTATTCTTACTTTCTTTTTGCCAATTATAAGCAATTCCAAATTAGTGTTGAGATTTTGGCTCACTGTGTTTTTAAAGGCAGACTCTTCTGGTACTAAACATCTGGAGGGAAACTATTTACTTTCAGTAAGTAGATGAGAATTTCTCCCTGATTTCTGTGCTTTCTCTTACTCTTGTTCCCCAGAGCATCCCTGAAGTACAATTTCAGTTCATCTATTCCATGTTCTACTTTTTCTATACCCTGTCCCTGTGCCATATCCTCTTTTTTCTTCTATACGCTCCAAAGGAGAACATGAATATTATATCAAAAAATATTCATAAAAGATTCTCCAGTTCAGAATAAGTAACTCTTCCATCCTTTTTTTAGAATTACTGTACCAAATGGCTTCCAGAAAAGCTCAGTAGTTCAACTACCACATTGTAGCAACACTGCCAACTCCAAGCCAGTATTATTGTGATTTAGGTAAGCCTGCAAAACCTGTGATTCACTTAAAATATCCTTGAGTTGTTCATATGTGCATGCCTATCAAGCTTCCCTTAGAAATTGGTGGCTAAAATAGCTATTACAAAAAAAAAAAAAAAAAGGAAAATA
>WBND01000411.1:688248-722084 GCA_013398595.1 Tychaedon coryphoeus
AGCCTCCTCACGTTTTAGTGACCACGAGGTTAAGTGGACGGGCTAGACAAATCTGTTTTATTCTTGCAGATACCCAAGAGGCCAACCAAGAAAGCAAATATTCTTCCACTACTGTTGGTAATTCCTCAAAAACTCCCGAGTGTCCAGATCCCGGCTGCTGGTGGAATCCACGTTCCATATGTAGATATTTATTTATACACATCTATGCTTTGCAGTACATGGGAATGGGCAGATTGTTTTTGTGCAAGTACCATGTTCTCTGCCTGGATTTCTCAGTGTGGCTGTGTATGCATGTGTACATGTATATATAATATATGCATGTATAACCTACTGGTAACACATGTTCAGCCTCACTCCTGGTTGGACCTGGAGGTGCAATAGCCTCGACTTTTTCGGGCTACGATATCTGGCAACTTCTAACAAACACCACTGTCACAAATGCAGATACTCAAACCACAATCAAGACCTACTCAAATGCAATTAAATGAGTTTAATATATCTGTAGCTGTAAATGTGCTACAATATATGATGATACAAGGCTTGCAGAGTAACAAACAACTGGAAAGGGACACAAGCTTTTGGGCATGTGGTTCTGTCATTACATATCCTTGTAATTCTTAATAAAACAGTAATGTCCATGAAGAAAACCTGTTTCCCCAGGTAATACATAACAGAAACACGTAAAGCTGTCAATGTGACACAGAAACTAATTGCAGTCCGGGACAAGTATTACTGCTGACGACAACAGCAGCAACAGAGAGGCTTAGGAAGGCTAAGCACAGAGAACAGATTTTCTGCAGGAAAGCCAAAGGAACCAAGTATCTATGTGGTCTGGAAACATTTTGTGAAACGACAATAAATCCTCATTAACAATCACTAAATCTAAAAATGGTTACAAGTCATAAGATCAATCTAAACTGCCAGGATTTTTCAACTGTGAAGATATTTCCTTTCCTCTCAGTTAACCCCACCAAAAGTTATTTGAATATTTTAAGTTTGCTTTTATATGACTAACCTCCCAAGGTGTATTGGAGCAGTTAAGGGAGATCACATGAAAAGTGCAAAAGTTCCTACGCCTCTCTTGCGATTCCATGTCCTTTCATTTCCCAGGCTGCCCGCTGTTGCTGTCCCAGAGGCAGCATCCATTGGGATGCTCCCTCCAGAACAGGGCATTCCACCACCTGAGGACATCTGCTTAGTGGGTCTGTACCAAGATCAGTGCCTCCCATAACAGGAATGAAAAGGCCACTTGCTGTTCTGGACAAGGAAAGGAGCAGCTGCTCTCCACGAGGTGCAGGAAGAAGGCAAGGCAAATGAATCTTAAACCAGCAAAGAGTTAACATTCTTTCTCAGATTATTGGGTAAGAACCCGCCAACTTCCATAAATACCCTGGGCTATCACCAGAGTCTTTGGAAATTCTGAGGACCTTGAATAGAGTTCAGGGAGGTTATATGAAATTTATCACCTAATTGTTTCATTATTCATAACTTACATTATAACTATCCACCCTGGTCTTACTTATCTCCAGAAATTACTCTGTATTTTTCCCATTAAAACATGTTACCTACTAGTTATACCTGAAATAGTGCCTGAATATTTCTAAGTTCCAAAGTATATTGAAGTACAATAAACCATATCTTCACCTTCTTCTAAAGTAGTGAATTTCCTTTTACTTCCTTGAAGTTCACAAATTTTTATCAGTCAAAGGAGGGATGCCATGGTCAAAATGCATTTACATTGCTGAATATGACACTATCACTGACAAGAGTAAAGCACTCAGCACCTTAAAGTAAGGTGAACCTCATTGTTATTTTTTTCACCCCAGTTTAAAGGGTTGCTTTGTTTTGTTTCAAATCTGAGTGCACTTCAGAGACATTGACTAAATGATCCAACATCATTTTTACAGGTAAGCCCACATTAACCTGTATGCTCAGAAGAGATTTGCAATTCAGTCTCAAAATTTGCCTCCTGCTAAAAGAAAAGGATAATTTTCCATCCTTGCCCTAAACTCCATCCAATTTTAACATTTTTTATCAAAACATCAGCTTTAGAATTGTGTTATAACATAATAATCAAATTTCACCTGAGCTTGGTTTCTTGAACAAGAACAACAAAGTAGTATTTTCCTCTCTGAATCTCCTAGTGCCTCTTTGCCACCACACTTCTAAGCATCCAACAGAAGGGAACATAAGGCTAGGTTTTACCATTCATTCTCAGGAAAATAAGTTAGCTGTAAAGAGAAGACGGATCACCTTTTCCCTTCCATCTCTCTTCCTCATCAAAGAATAAGGCCACAAAGCTCAAACAATATTAGATACTAACAGATCCATGAAGAGAAGTTCTCACCCCAAAAGAAGTTCATAGATTACACCTTATTAAACATAGGAGGACCAACATAGAACAAAGCCATAGGAAAACAGATTGGAAATACCACCATTACCCAATCTACAACCTGAAAAATCAAGTCACTAACGCTCACAATTTCCCCAAAAAAGCCCACAAATTAAGAACCTGGGGGCTTGAAAACCTGACATAGGACCCAAATGTTTTCTTCTTGTAATCTTACAATCACAACAGAAAAATAATAATTTCCATTGCTTCAGCTAGTTTTCAGTTTCTAGAATCAATTACATGAGTTTTCATACAGTTGTGTAACCACAAATAAAATCTGTTCTGAAGGCTCTGAATGTTTTCCTTGGGAGGATGCTAATGGCACGGCTGAAATGAGTTCCTCTGGATGCTCTGAGCTTTGCAAAAGCCTCTAACCATATTATCTGGCAGAGCTTTTATTGTGATAACAGATAATAATTCTTTTCTGCTTTGCAGCATACTTGAGCAAAAAATGTAAAACTGCTATATAGTCTGTAAAATGTAAAACTGCTATATATTCTGTAAAAAAAGGTGGAAAATGGAAATACTTTTTAAGGAAAGTTGCTTTCATGATCTTGTAGAAAGTCAGAGAGTTGGTGAGTGGATATTTGTCTCCTAATGCATTTCAGCATATATTTTTCTGCTGGAAAAGAGAAGGAAAAAATAAATCTGTACACATGTCTTTTCTCCTGGCATCAGTTTGGGGTTTTTTGTGTCTTTAACTTATATCTGAATTTTATTTTTTTACAACTTTCATTCCAAGACAGTAACTATATTTCCACATGCACAGGAGTAGCAATTTGCTTTGCTTTGTCTTCTTAATTCAAAACAGAGCAAATACAGAAGAGAAGATTCTACTCCAGTGGACATTTGCCTTAAAAGATTTAATTTTTTTTATAGTGACAGGGTAATAAGTACTCAGAAATATTTCTGGCTTCTTTTCATTACAATTGTTTCTTCATTACCCTTCTTAGCCTTTCCTACAGCAAGGACCCAGATATCAAAAGGAGGAAGATGGTATATGGTCTTAGAGCCAGGTTTTTCAAAATTGGGTGCCATATTTAGGCACCTATATATAAATGGCCTGGTTTTTAAAAGAACTGAGCACTCATCAGTTCCCATTGATTTCAATAGGACCTAGAATTGATCCCACCTCTGCAAATCAGGCCACTTCTATTTAGGCCCAGGCATGTGAAAATACCAGAACCACTTTGAGCATCTGGTTAAAAAGCAACAGCCAAATGTTTGTTCTACTATAGATTTTTTAGATAAACATGGTAATCTCTAAATTAACTCACAACAGCACAAGAGTTTAAACAGAAGCATCTGAGCTATGATGCTTCTTGTTGCCTAAATGGAGTTGGTGAGAATTTTGCTGCTGAACAGCTATTCTTCAGAGCTCTTCAAAAAACTTTTCTATTTGTAAATAAAGTGGATCTGAATAATCTCAAATATTCATTTTCTTTCCCAACTAAAATAACCCAGTTCTCAGCTTCCATTTCACTAGCTGCCTGCTGTGACACTAAAAATTATGTTAGTTATGTAACAACATGCTCTTTGTAGCTGCAGAATAAGAGAATAGTGACAGGGACTGGGACAGCAAAGTCCCCATGATATTTCAGTTTTAGCTGCTCAATGACAGCAGGTTGCAAATGCACATTGCTGAGCTGGAAGGCATTTGCTCCTTTATCTGACAGAACTAGACAGCTTCAAGAAAAAAGGGGTATAAATGGCATAAACAAGGGGCATGAACTTAATTTTTAAACATTGTATTTGTTGGATATTAAGAGACCACACACAAATGAACTGTATATGCAATTTCAGGGACAGATAAGCAAAAAGACAAACTTCATCATTTCACATAAAATGTCAGATTGTCCCTAAAAACTATAAAAATGAAATATTGTGATGTAAACTGCTCTCCCTAAGGTTTCTGTTTCTTTAAAGGTGCTCTTTTACAAACCACCATAAATGCACAAGAAGAAAGATCTTTACAACAGCCTTGACTCAGGCCCAATGAATTCACAGAATGCTGAGCTGTGCTATGCAAATACAGAAGCTTACATATGGAAGCAACACGTTTGTGATGCTGCACCCAACCTCATACATCCTTGTCAGGACACCTGATAAAAGCTGCACAACCTCAAAGCAGCACAAAGGGCTGGAGGGGGAGGAGGCAGGAGAAGAGTGGTGGAAAATCCAAATAACTGAACAATATCAGGCTGCTCCCAGGGCTGTCCCCAGGAGAGTCTCAGCCCCAGTGTGCAGGCATGAAAATCTTAAGCTGAGTCAACACTACCTCTTTTGACTGAGGGGTGACTGCCAAGGGGGCACAGAACCCATCATGGAGTGCAGAGGAAAAGCCAGCTCAGAAACCTCTGCATCACTCCCCTTAGCAAATCTAATCTCAACATGACTCTGCAATTTGATAGCCTTGCAATCAGGATAGGTGAGATGGGTATGAAAATAGCTGCCAGCGATGAGCTCACAGCAAGCACTTTCACATCTCAGTTTGTAAATACAAGCCCTCTCAGCACAGAAATTACCAAACTGCCTTTAGCTCCTAAGGGACCACCTCTAACCTCTAGCAATGGAGCATTCTGCATTCTCACCTTTGCTCTTCAGAGACTGATGGGTACCCCTCATCACTGCTCTCTCCCCACTTCAGAGGCATGCTTGCATCAAATCCCTTCTTTCTCCCTGACTATAAGGCATTCATATTTTGATGCATTCTCTTTCTGACAGTCATATATATTATATTATATTATATTAAATATATTATATTATATTATATTATATTTATTATATTATATTATATTATATTATATTATATTATATTATATTATATTAATATTTAGATGTTAAATTAATTTTTGTAACATTTGTTTTCCCTATCACAAGCTCACTTAATTTTAATGCCTTTGCAATAAACAAGCCTTATAAATTGAGGAAAAGAACAGCGTTCAGGAATGAAGCTGTTTTGTTTCAAGCTGGCAGCTAGCATGGACACTGCAGCTCTTTGATGGGAGTGTTCTGGGATGCACGTCATTGAAGTGACAGTGACAGAGAAGCTGCAACAGAAGAAAGTTGTCTTCTGACCCTAGAACATTGATTTGGAAGTTTACATTAAGAATACAGAAAGGTATTATACCTCAATAACACACTAAAGAAGTGGCTAAAAGCTGGATGCTGCTTCACTGTGAATGAATGGGAGAGAAAAACAGGCATCTGTGATGGTAAATTGATCTGCTCCTGTTCACTGAATTCATGCTGTAATGGGCACTTCTAAAAAGGGCAAGGGAGATTCTGCAACCTGAGACTCTACTGCTGCTTGTAATGCTGTAATTTCTTATTCTAAGTTAAAGTGTGCCAGGGATACTTTCTCTCTGTCATAGGGAAAGAGATTTCACTGAGAGGCAGAACATGATGTACATAAGCACAAAAAGCTGAAGTGTAAAAAATTTAAGCAGTAAGAGTGTTGGGGAAGCTGTAGCCTGGTTCCACTTTGAGGCGAGACTGAAATACAAACTGCTGAGACAGCTCGTTGACTTCCACCAGAGCAGAACTAAACGTCCATGAAC
This sequence comes from Tychaedon coryphoeus, assembly GCA_013398595.1. Lineage (NCBI taxonomy): Eukaryota > Metazoa > Chordata > Aves > Passeriformes > Muscicapidae > Tychaedon > Tychaedon coryphoeus. The sequence continues at coordinate 694,201 of WBND01000411.1, forward strand.
ATACAGAAACCTTTCCAGAAGAGTACAAAACATATATATCCTTGCATTGTGCCACCAAAAAAAAAAAAAAGTATATTTCAGAAGTCGGAGACAAAACACTGAATCCATTCAGGCTAACAGCTGTTGGGAGATGCGGGAAGTTAGGAATTTTTTTGTTTTTAATGGACAATGTACAGCTCATGTAAATTCTGTTTTTCTTTCTTACCTACTTTTAGTTACAAATATTCCCTTGTTAGACCTAATTGACAGCACTTTCACATTCTCCTAGAAAAGGGCTGTGGCATCATGTTTCTATTTTGAGGCTCCATTGCACTTTCGACTTGCACAAATTGCTGTCTTTGTGATTGTTCTACTTATAAATAATTTCTGTGTTATTGCATATATACAGAGGGAAACTCTTGATCACATTATTCTAAACTTCCAAGTCTAAGGAGGAAAAATATAATAATTAAACAAGATGCTAATCCTGAAGTTCGGAAAAAAATGTGGTTCATAAATAATGGAATAAGAAAAAAATTAATGCTGCATCTACAATTGAGGCTGATACCAACAAGATATCCATCTATCAAAACAGATTTCTTTAGACCTTCTCATCAGTTCCCAGCTATCTGAAATTTTTATTCAACTCCTGCTCTTTTTTTTCCTAGTCACATACATATTTACCAATACATGTATCACTGATTTTATATCTTCATTTGATGTTAATATTTTCTGACCAGGATCAGAAAAAGAAATATGTCAGAAAGAGATATTACAGATGCATTGAACCCCGATCATAATGATTTTTATTTAAGCAAAAATTGGAGGGAAGAAATACACAATTGCAGAGACAAACTATTAACCAAAGACTTTTCAACACTCAAGGAGTCTTCCCTTCCTTTCCTGTTCTGGGCTGTACAATATAAGTAGAGGGATTTTTACAAAAATTACATGCTCCCTCTTGCTTGTTTTTCTTTCAAGACAACTAGTAGGCATCGCCACAAAATTAACTGGGGTAATTATTAAATTAACTGGGGTTACAAAAACAGAGATAACAATTCTATTTTGGTTTTGAGTTTAGATCATCTCCCTGATCTGCTTTACAGAGTAAGCCTGACAAACACCCACACTAGTGCAACCAGAGGGGTAAACTCAGATAAGAGGTCGAGAGAGGCACTTCAGCTTTTCTAACAAAGCATGCTCTCTGAACTATTCTCTGAGCTACAGGTCTTGAGAAAAAGTTCTTCCAAAATGCAGAGGTATAGCCTGTACTCTTTGTCTGTTGTAAGGAGTGTTACATTCCTTAATGCTGGATTAAAATGATCAGTTTTATGTCAAAATGAAGTTTTGTGGCAAGTAAAGGCATTATGTTTTCATTCAAGTTGCTGATAAATGTCTTAGTTATATTAGGTTTTTGGGAGTTTTTTTTCTTTAATTTGCAGTTAGTAGTCAGCATGTTTAGGCCTACTAACCTTGCCATCTGTTCCTAGATACCTGGCTTGACAGGTATTACTCAATACTTTCGGGGTTTTTATTTCCATACTTACTAGAAACATGTATGTATCACCAATTTCGTATCTCCTTTTCATATAGGTGGTTTCTGACCAATTCAGGCCTGAATATGGATCTAGACACTCTTGGAAAATCAGGAGAATGTCCTTGAGCAGTTTTCTTTTTTTTTTTTAATATATATTTTAAGACAATCTAACTTCAATGCATAGTCCTGTTCAGTATAGTTGGAGCATTTTGGAATGCCAGTCTCAGACAGGTCTATATTCTGAATATCTCATTTGCATATGGAAAATATAGCAAATGATAATCACTACAATCTGCACATTCTACTGAATGGTTTTCAGGTTCCATAATTCACTGTTTTGAACAACATCCAACTCTGGATTTGAGCTTTTTTACACTGGACTTTCTGTTAGAGAAAGTCCTAACAAGTTATTCTAACTCTGAAAAGCTCTCAGAATGTTTTCTTTGGTTCTGAATTAATCAGAGAACTGCTGAGGTGGGATGGCACCTCTGGAGATCACCAAGCTCACCTCCTGCTCTAAGCTGAGTGCCCACACGAAGTTACTCAGGGCTGTTTTTCAGTCAAGTTTTTTTGTATCTTCAAGGATGAAGAGGCCATTGCCTTTCTAGGCAAACTGATAAACATACTAACAGTCATTAACTAATTACAGAAGCTAGGACTGCTAGCTTACTGCATTGTGATCTCTGCAGCACCCAATGCATGGAGCTCTTTTATTTTTCTCTTTTTTTTTTTTTTTTTTGCTAAAAATTATATAGAATATATTTTTTCCTCATCGGTTTTAATTTGGAATTTCAGTCCAGCCAACATCAACCCAGGTGAGATGGATCACAACCAAAGAAAAAGTTTGACAGACAATAAAGGCAAGGTGCTGCTCCTCTGAGTTTAAGAATCGCCATTCACAACCATAGCTGTGAAAAACAACTCAAAGCCATCTACTCAGTTCAATAGCTGATAATCCTTGGTACATAATGTGGAACTGTTACTGACATTGTAAGACTAAAGATCTAGATTTTGGTATTGAACTTGTTTAGCCAAGGTGTTTGAGTTTAATGCTTTGGACCCTCAATTGCCCGTAACAGATAGTAATGAAATATGCCTTTCCTACGAGACTTCAAATATAACATTTTATTTTCAATTAAAACAAGAAACTGAAACCTCCTTCCTTAAAAGTGTAACTAGGCCTCCTAGCTCTTCTTTGTTAAAATAATATCAAAATGTATAGCTGCACTTTCAAAATGAGGAAGCATTAAGCTTGAATGCTAAAGGACACTCCTTTTGCCCTGATAGCATAATTCTCTGCAATAATATACATTATTGACAATTATATTTTCATTCAGTAACTCAAAGATTGTTAGGAAAGTTGGCCACTACAGATTTAAGCTGTAACAAAAGTCTCTTCGGGCTTATGCTGAAAAGCTTGCTAACAGCTGTTTGTCTTGTAGATTTCAAATGGAAAACAAATCACAAAGCAGCCAATATTTAACGTGAAGGGTTGCTAATTTGTCTTTTCCCCATGCTTTTCCCAAATCTGACACTATTCAAGTGACAGTGTATAAAACCATAAAGCAGGTGACGTTGCTAGAAGGCAGACTGCAAGGGAAAAAAGCGATTACCAAATCAAATAAGGAGACATTCATTATGAGTTTAATTCCCCTTTCTTTGACATTTCTTCCTCAATTTAATTAGTCTCTCCTGAGGCTCACAGTCTTAGAGGTCTTCTTATGCAAAAGAAAACTTGCTTGCCAAGGAAAATAAGTCCAACACTGTCCCAACTCTGCGTCAATGAGACTGGATTCTATAAATAACCACCACAAAATCTACCACATTCTCAGCCTGCAAAGTCAAATTATTAAACCTGACATCTCCATCACATCCAGCTGTGGCACAATTCCTCCCTTCTTTCTGAAATCTGCTACTGTACCTTGCAGACAACAGAAGCACTGCAGGTGTGGACAGCTAGTGTTCCCCATGAGAGAGCCTCAAAGGTATGATGAGCTGATGCTCAATATAAGCTGGCAATGTGCACTGCAATCCCAGGAAGCCAGCCTGGGCTGTGTGCAGAGCAGAGTGACCAGTAGGTCAAGGGAGGTGATTGTGCCTGTCTGCTCTGCCCTCCTGAGAGCACATCTGGAGCACTGCATCCAGCTCTGGGGTCCTCAGCGTGAGAAGGACATAGACCTGATGAAGAAAGTCCACAAGAGGGTATGAGGATGAGGAGAGGGCTGGAGCACCTCTGCTATGGAAACAGGCTGAGAAAGTTGGCTGCTCAGCCTGGAGAAGGCTCCTGGGACAACTTACAGAACCCCCCAGGGCCTAAATCAGGCCTAAAAGAAAGCTGAAGAAGTACTTTTTAAAAGGTCATGTGGTAACTAGATAAGGGGTAATGGCTTAAGACTGAAGAGGAGAGATTTAAATTAGATACTAGGGATAATTCTTTGCTGGGAGGATGGTGAGGTACAGGAACAAACTGCCCAGAGTAGTTCTGGATGCCCTGTCCCTGGAAGGGTCCAAGGCCAGGCTGAACGTGGCTTTGAGCAACCTGTTCTAGCTGAAGGTGCTCCTTCAAGGCAGGGGATTGGACCTAGATGACCTTTCAGGTCCCTTCCAACCTAAACCATTCCAAAAGTCCATACTATCAGCTCTGTTTCTAGAAGATCATAGAACTTTTGAATTAAAAGTTTAAATATGTTCATAATAATAACATGGTACTTCATCAGCTTACTGCTTATCAGTAGATGATGAAAAAGAGAAGACAGTGAAGTTAATCAAGCTCGTTAAGGGCCTGATTCTGCAGACCTGTCCCAAAAAACCTTTGCATTAAGTCAAATGCAAGTCAAAAAAAAATCACTGTTAGTCTAATAGTTCCTGAATTTTTAACTCTCGTATCCTAACAGGATACCCTGGAAGTGTCTCTTTATAATGTCTCAATTTCTACAGAGATTAGAAAAACCTTGAAGAATACTAGTCTCAGACTGATCATAAATATCTAAACACAACCATTTTTTATCTAAGGCAAAGTGTTATGATCTCTGAGAAACATAACTCCTGAATTTTGAACTCCTGGCAATACTTTTATACATTGAGCCATGTAGTCATATTGGCTTTCATCAGATACTTTCATAATTTATAAAAGAATTTATAAAGTCAGCCTTTGATGACATTTTTCTAAAACAGAGATAGAGAAATATGAGCCAGTTATTACTGCCGTGAATGTTCTCAGTTTTACACAAGGTAATCAGAGGTAAAATGTTGCTGCTTCTAAAATCAGGATGCTGCTTTGCTTACATTAATATATTCAGCTGTCCTGTCTGTTCATTTTTATCTGCAATATTTTTTCAATGCAATTTTAGTTACGTTCAGTAGTTTCTAACTGTAGCTGTGTTACCAGTCTTTTTTGTAAGGCATTTTTCTGTGCTCCACACTTAAAAGTATGCTGTTGCTTTCTTTCTGCTTTCCCTCCATGTTGTATAACAAAACAGTATGCAGAAACAGCACTGAACAAACAAGGACTTATTCTAAAACAGAATTATATTCTCTTTTTGTATTGACCTTAGTGGAACAAGAGGAATACTCAATTTTCTCTTTCCTGACTGAAAAAAGAACAGAATATTATATCTGATGACAAACTAGTAATGAAAGAGTCTGCAGCAGTAATTGATCTTTCCACTTTACTTCTCCATATGGCTATGTCCTAAGCATCAAAAAGCTTTCATGTATATTGTAACAACCTCTCCACTGAACAGTTCATCAGCTCTGTAAGCAAGCAAAAAAATCAGCTAACTCTCCCTTACTGCAGTCTTCTCGAAGTGCACAGAATACTCACAGTTACAGTTACACATTCTGCTCAGTGCGTTTGTCTATCATGGATGCTAATGCTGTAGGCATTTACAACAGTTAACTAAGAAAACATCCCATGACTTTGGGCATTTCCCTAGAACTCCATTATGTCATGGCCAGTTAGATATTGTTTGGATCTGCTTTAAATTGTTCACAGAACTTTCTGTTTTGCTGGAATCCTCACTTGTGCAGCTTGTCTCTGTAGGAAAATTCTACTAGCTCAAGTAAGAGTCTTCTGTCTCACACCAGAGCTCTGTCTCAGACCCAGAGACCACACAGAACATTAGCACAAAGAGGAGTCTCTCAAAAACAAATCCTTTTGGATTATTTGGATTCATGACAAATTTGAAAGCAGGGATGCTGTCCACATTACTCCCCTTCTCCAGCCACAAGGTAGAAGATGTTTAGTGGTAGGCAAGGAATTCTGTATTCCCACCAAGCCTCATAATCGTTCTGGAAAGAAACAGGTTCAACATGTTTTTTTCTTTTACTGCTATTTTACTATCCAGACAGAGGCAGAAGGAGAAGCCATCAATCTTTTTGCTACTTGCCTCTGTCAGTAACTCTGATGTGCAATCTTTCCATTTCAAGACCAGACTTTCATGGAAACAGTACCTCAAGCATTGTTCATATTGATTTGCCTTTTAACAGTTTACAAATATCCGCAGAAAGAACAAAGCACAGATCCAGAAATCACTTTCTTCTTTGGTATCATCCTTAGTGTAGCTGGTCTCAAGTATTTGTAAACAAAAATATTTCTCTTTATGTACAAACTATACAGAGCATAGTTCAATTAATTTATCATTTCACAACCCTGACTGATTTTAGGAGGAATTCCTTTTTCAACAGTATATACTTAAAAAACTCCTCTGATAAATGAAACATATTCGAGAATAGGTTCATCCAAATTGTTACCAGTGTACACCACTAAAAAGTGGTTTTAGATACATAATCTTGTATTGAAGAAACAATGACTTGCTTTTTAAGCTGTCCTTGACATACTGTCTGCCTTTCTGTGAACAAAGTAGAGGAAAAAAATGATATCTACATAATTATGCTAGCTTTAAACACACAAAAGTACTGTACTGTTCTACAGCATAAAAAAAGAAACTTCCGTTTTCTTAACTAGTCAGATCCTTTTTGCAGTGAACAGATGCTTTGGACTGAAATTCACATCTAAAACTTTCAACATCCTTTAATCTTTCATGGTTTCATTGTCTGTGTTGCTCACCTTCTTCAGGAGGCAGGCTGATGTAGAATCCCAGGTCTGAAAAGACTTTCCTACATCGTACAGGTCAGCTAAGCACACAGCCTAGCCAGACATAAAACCGTATTTCTGGCCTCTGTGTCAGCAGAATGGTCTGGAGCTTTCCTCTGTCATACCAACTGCATATCTTCTGCTCTTCACTGCTCTACAGAAATAGGGCAGAAATTATAATCTTTGCCTCCTTTTTGCCTTTGTTTTCTTTTCTTCTTTGTGCTTTATCCCTTCCTAGAGAAGCTGACTGAAGTATACCACAGTGACAGAAGACAGCTTAGTCGGGCCATGCATCCTTGAAGTGAGAAAATCCAGTTACAACTGACTGAATTACTTTTTAGTAGCGTTTTCAGCAAAATTTATGAGGCTGTCTTCAGAAATATTTGTCTTTATCCTCTCTTTCTAGTTTTGATTTGCATATTGAAAAGTCAGATACACCTAAAGAGTTTTCCAATTTGTCAATCAGTGACATTATTTCCTGACCTGTATTACTGCTGGGATGACAAATGAAATCATCAACAGTAATATACAACAGTGAAAAACTTGTCTGATATGGAAGTTCACAACCTCAGGAATATGAATTACAAACCAGACACTTGAGGTACAATTTTCTGTTGCCCTTACCACTCCCATCTCCCTTTTAACAACCAAGTTTTTTGTTCTGTTTTGGCATAGATTTCTTTCACTCTTACTTTTCAAATTCTGTCAGTTAACAGCCTCATTTGGCTAATTTCATTGTCTCTACCAGTACTAGGTTTGTTTCAAAGTTAGCCAAAATAACTTGTGCAGTGGTTAAGAGGCCTTTGGATTTTTCAAAATTCTTATCAAAGTGACTACACTGACAGCTCATTTTTTGTGTTCCTTGAGATAAAAGGATGTGGTTAACTCTGGATTAAAGAAGTGATCAGGAAATTCCTGATCTTGAAGTATATGTATTTTAAAAACCTAAAAAAAGAGTTTAGACTCATAAGAATTTTGCTCGCTTAAGGCAGAAGGAAGACAGCATACAAGAAGCTAGAATTCAACAATTCAACAGAATTCCAGTTGGGGGTCTATATATTAAACAATATAGAAGCAAAAAAATTAAAACCAAACAAACTAAAACCCCAAATAAAAACCAAACTTTCAGCCAAAGATACCTATAATAACATGTCTCCAGCAAATTTCAGCCAAAAGTTATCTGTCATGATACCTCACCAGCACAGATTCAGCATTTTCTAATTGTAATGTGTTTTGGAATGCATTCTAACAATAATTGAAATTATATATAATTCTTTTATGAAAATCTATCATCAAAATATTGAATGATTTTATTCTCACCAAAGCACTCAAGTAATAGAAAGCAGTAATTCTTGACTCCTACAGTTCTCTTTAAAGATTGTTATTATTTGATAACAATTAAGATTTTGGAAATGTTTTTCAATTACTTTCTGTAAATCACTAAACCAACATTATTGCCACATATCTACTGCACTCAGAAAAAAATTCTATGTACGGCATCTCACAGCTTGAGAACCTTGAATGCTAGCTTAAAACATGATTTAAATTGGTCAGCTGGATCAAAAAATCCATCTTGACCCCTGTTGCTTCAAAACTTCACAATTTTAGGTAAAGTCAGGATTTGAACTTGAGTGACAAGGATTATTCCATTTTATTTCTTCAGGGCATGCATAATTTCTAATTTTTTGCATAATTTATCTTTATATCAGCTAAGTATGAAAGGATGAGATTGACCAGAAACTCCATGACACCATGCAACTGTTCTTTCAGTGCAGAGCAGGAGAAAGAGCTGTTCTCATTTTCCCTCTTCTGACACAAGTACCAAGATGTCTCCCTCACTTTTCTACTTTCCAGAGAAGAAAATGGAAAACTAAAAGTGATTCATGCAAGAATAAAATGGGCAGAGAGGGAGGTGGTGGTGTTGTTTCTCCGTCAGAAAATATTTGAGCTATATCAGCATCATTTGTATGTTGATTTCTTATCTTTCAGCTTCTGAGTAATTTAGGATATAAACTTTCCTTAATCTTATTTGAGTAAATTCTTAATCTGTAAATTTGTATTGTCAAATGCTGCTTGTTTAACTTTCCTTTTCAATCTTGACTTATATTCTGACCTCACTGAAATCATTAGCAAAGTCACTTGCAACATCTGTGGAGCTGTGATTTTATTCTTCCAAGTTTAGTTGTTACTGCTAAATTAGTAAGTTAGTTTGCATATTAAGCTCCATTAAATCCACTAGGAAGCATATGTTTCATTTGTGGGATAATTTCACATCTTCAGCAGTAAGCTGCCGCTCTTATTTTCACTATTGTAACTAAAAAGCTTGGACCTAAACAAAGCCAATTGCATGGTTAAGCTGTACATGTCTCAGCCTGACAGGATCAGGGCCTTAAATCCTGGCAATCCCAAGTATGAAACATACTATGCTGTCAAAATTTCCTTCTATTATCTAATTTTGACAGATCTCACTAAATAAATCCAAACAAATACTTGGCATCAGGAACAAGTATGAATATTTTTGTAAAAACTCATTATAGTATTGGTAGACAATGGAGTCTGACATTAAACTGTCATTTTTTCCAAGCACTTTTTTCAACACATTTCAATAAATATTGCTTAAAATGAAAATCCATGTATCAATTAAGAAATGTTTTTCAGCTAATGCCTAGTTATAAAAATCTTTATACAGTTGCATGTTTAGCAACTGGATTTATGTTAATATTATGTAAATAAATATAAAATAGTCATTAACAGGTCATTTTGTAGCTTCGTGAGATTGAGGGTTTCTGAAGAGTAGCTGAGGAGAAAGGAGGCTGCATCATGACTTCATCATCATTAGCAGAATACCCACTGACTAACATGACCACAGAATTCACCCAGGAGTACAAATTTAAATTTGAGGTGAGATGTGCAACAAGGGCATTCAAGTGAGGAGCAAAAATGGCAATGTTTCTCAGTTTAGACTGTAACTATCTCACTTTAAAAAACAAACAAACAAAGCAAAACAATACCAAAAAACCTAACAAACACAAACAGAATATGTAATGTGATTCTCAGTGCTTGATCTTTAGGTAGTTAATTATACTCTGTCAGCACTGAAGAAGAAATATTCAAGAATTCAATAACCCTACTATGAAGCCTTTACAGAAATTTTTAAACAGAGAGACTTTCAAGTAAACAGTTGGTCACTACAATTTTTTTTTCCTTGTGAGCATGTGCATGCATATATCCCTAACACTGGACAAAATTAATGTGCATTATCAAAATCCTGGGAAGTACTAAGGACAGAAAGGCCAAGTTACTTTTAAAATAAGGGAGATGAGACATCCTTAGTCTGGGGCAAGGAACAAAACAGAATAAATAAAGGATGGGCTGGTATCAAATAAACATGGAACAGGTTCACTTAAAGATGCTATTAGGTTGTCTTTGGAAAATAAAGGACAGTGGAGAAATGGATATGAATATGTGGGATCTAGGGTACCTTTATAACTGCTTTCACTTTTATCTCCTATTTAAAATAAACTACTCAATACCTGCTACATTATGGCCCTTGTATTGTTTCTGTCATATGTTTTCTGCCCGGACCAAGACATTGATCAAAGGACAGTTCAGCTTGCCCCTTGGCAAGCTCATCTGAAAATATAAGGGAAGGAAATAGCATATAAATAGCATATCTAAAGGCAGCTGAATATTAGACATTGGAGCTCCCACTGCAAATTGAATGATCGTATTGAGATATAATGCATAGTACAGAAACTTTCTTCTTTTAGAGATGATGCTATCAAAAAAGTAACTTACATAGTATCTGACTCTGTCCTAGTTGTGCTGTCTCATTTCCCAAATATATTTGAGGGTCAGCCTAAATGCAAGCTGGGGATGGCTTGTATTTTTTTCCATCAGGATTCTCATACAAAGCCAAATTTCATTACAGCTTAAATCAGTTTATTTTCCAATTCAGGCTACATTATATTTGCTTTTATCTCAAGTAATTTTTCTAGCCATTACGAAATGTAACTGCTGCAATACTTCTCATTTCCACTACACTCCTGACCTTTTGATTTATGCTGGACTGCTTGCTAAAATATCCTCAATTAGGACTTCCAAATTCGCATTGTTAGCCCTGAAAGAGTTCTGGAGCAGTCACACGAGCTCTTCCCATCATACTGAAGAAGTGTAGAATTTCCTCAGTGAGGTGAAAGATGCAGGGATTTTGTATCACTTCACCTGTAAACTGCTCTCCTCAGTCTTCTGGAAGAACGGTTTCAATAAAATCACTAGTAATACTTTGTGCAAAGTATGCATACTATATTGTTAACTATTACAGTATTTTAATTATTTTGATTTTGAGCATGCTTTCTGTTATATATGAGAGATCAGGGAGGAGCTTCACACAGAACCACCTCAGTTCTGGTTTAACAAGTCATCACTTTTATCTGCTTCTGCTTTCATTCTCTCAGGTGCAGTGATTGACACTTTAATGGTATGTGCAAAAGAAGTCCTCTTCAAGTTTAATCTTTTAACAGATGCCATATATAAAAACAAATACATATACTTACTGTAACAACTTTAGAGGAGTTATGACCTACTGCAATCTTAGCTCTATTCTACCACATTTAGATAATCAGTAAAGGTAAAAAATATAATATCCTAGAATAATTTCTTCTCATTTTGCAATGGTTCTAGTTAAGGAAGAGAGCAGTGGTAAAAATTAGGGGTTTTTGTTGAGATGTTTGTTTCTAAAAACAAAATACATGGACTGCTTTCCATTTTAAGCAGCACATTATAATACAGGTAGACAACCTGATAAAAAAATGAAACAAAATTCTCAGTGAGGCAAGTAATAGGTGAAGCTATCCAAGTATAACTTTTTCTGGGCCATGCACATCCATATCCATGATCTGTCAAATTAGCTGAGAAGAGATATTATATTAAAAAGAGAGGTCTTTTTTTTCACCATTGTAAATATAAATATATGAAAACAAATAATTTTTCAGCATATTTAAATATTGGAACTGATGAGGTGAAACCTATCAAATGACTTAGCATGTAAAGCTTTCAAAAATCAGAGGAGGGTTGTTGATTTTTACAAAACAGTAAACAGTCGTCAAGCTGGAGAGGGCTGGGGGACAAGATTTTCAATAACCAATGACATTTTGTGGTTGCAGAATTTTTAAGCTTTTATATGATATCCTTCACAGCCAAACAAAAAACTAAACAAACAAACAAACCAGATAATAAAAAGAGAGAAGCCATAACTAGACGATGCTTTTATTTAAAAGGCAGCTTTACTTGTGAAAATAGTGGCATTCTAACTACAAAGAACCAGGCATTGGCATATGGCTGAAATGCATTTATGAGCACAGCTGTGCTTGCCCACCAAAAAAAACTGAAATTGCATGCTGTTTTCTATGATAGAGATGTGTCATGCCAGCCACAGGAAACAGCATGAGAAAGAAGAGCTGGGGACAGGGCTTTGAAGGCTGCTAGGGAGAAGCTGGCTCTGTGCAGAGACAGGACAGCCAGTTCAGAAGCATGAAAGACAGTAAAGCATTTTTCTTGAAACAAACTTGAGAAACATTAATATAAATGAAAAAAACAGTATTTTTAACAGAACCTGTGGGTGCTGGTGTCAAGGAGGCACTAAGGGTGGTGAAAAGACAAAGCCAGATCACAGAGGGCAGCTGGCAAGGATGCAGCTAACAAATCAGTGTGCATTTTATAACAAACAGTGTTTTAAGTCAGCTCTGCTTTCACATATTTCAACATCTGTATCGGATCAGCAAGGATCAGCCACTCTTCCAATCCTATCTTACTTATTTATGATGTATTTTCGAAAGAGGATGCTTTTTAAAGCTTTTTATAAGAAGAGCTTAAATTAATACTCTATATCAGAAAGAAGTAATTACCAATGGGCTTGAGGTATTTTGTGGCAATATGGGGACAGAAGCTGGTGAAAGGTATTATCCTAACCAGAGACACCTCGGTTTCACAGAAATTTGATCTCCTAATTAGCACAAATGTTAAGATCATGTACAAAAAATAAAGCAGACATAAAAAGGCCCCTTAACAGTCAGTCTACTGTTTGCTCATTATTTCCTAATAGCTTTGCCTATCCCCAGTTCAGAACCACTTTGCTTACCACCTTTATCCTTCATTTCAAGCAGCTTTCATATACTGGATTTTTAAGCTTTTTAAGCTTTTTGAGCTTTTTAAGACTCAGATATCCTAAATACATACCTTTTTATACTGCCTAAACTAAGAACTGGATCAATTTTGCATCACCCTCGAGGATTGCCATAGCACAAAGTATTGCTGTTACTTGTGGCTGGAAAACTGTACAAGCATCAAGAAAATGTGAAATTTCTCTGCCTTGCATTTCTGGAACACTTCCAAACGTAAGAGTGATACTCATGAGAGGATGAAGAAGAAATTTCATGGCATGTTGACATATTCTCAGTCCTGTCATAAGCATTCACAAAAAAGTTAATTAAGCTCAATTATCATATTTAAAACAAAAACAGTGGTGGAAGGGATTAATTGATCCTTGAGGGAAAAAAAGACCAATCCTAGTCACCCCCAACTCTGTACAGGGAGACACAGCTCTTCATACTTTGGTGTCAATGATGACATAAAAATCCAGATGCAGTCTCAAAGAACTTGCATATTAATTTTTTTATAAATAAAAGTAACAGTTTTCTTATACTATATACATATATATATCCAGGAACAGAAGTTGTGAAGGTCATTATTTCAGATTTGAATTCCCAAAGCTAAACCACACAATAAAATTAAATCAAGCTGAGCATTAGGCAGAATTGGTAACACTATTTAATGTATTTAATTTAATATTTTGGTAGGCTGGGAGAATACTGTTCTGAGACGTGACAGTCATCAACATGACCCTCATTAGACCTTAAGTAATATCTGCCTGATTCTAGGTGGGATCTTGAGCCCCACCAGGCTGTTGATCAAAACTACCAGCAGCACAGTCACATCTATATTCCTTCTGGATATGTCATTCAGTCTGCAAGCTGATCCGTGTCCTCTCTCTTGTCTGTAGTCTCAGAGACTGAGGAGGGATCATTCCATACCTAAATTATTATTTCCCAAACTTGTTTATTCTATATCTGATCTAGACAGAAAAATATTAAAATTAAAAGGAAGTAGCAGGAGCTCTACTGTCAAGACTAACCAATGATTTTTCTGCTCTTATTAACCTTCAGTCAACAATACAGTTTGCTTCTGGATCCATTAAAATCAACTGTTCAGCTTTTACTTTTTGCATTGCAGTTAGGAGACATTTTACATGCAATCTTAGTTGAAATGCAAGCTTAGAGATCATAAAGTCATCAGAAAATTGAGAAATATGTTTAATCTCTTTGTACTGTATTTGTGCTATTTTGTCTTTGTTGAATAAATTACATTGGTTATTTCATTTTCAGAATTCAGGGTAAAGAACATACTCTCAAACAGCAGCAAGTCAAAATGCAAACCATTAAATAATTATAAAAATGTACCAATACATACAATAATATGTATTTGATATTTAAATGGTGATTCTCACATCTTAATGAGATATGTAGGTGTTCTAAGATTCTGAAACCATGCTTTGGAATCTTAATAGCAGTATAATAATACAGTCTACTGCTTCAGGCTTTACTTCCCACATAGAGTAGCCCTCCTTCCCTTGAGCAATATTTTACAGAACTTTAATACTCTGTGATGTGCAGAAGTGAGATTTCAGGGAAGGGAAGAAATGATACTAATTTATTGACTCATCCTTTAAGCTGAATAAGCAAGAAAAATTAGAAGAACATATAGATCCATGAGTGTTTTGCCCTGTGTAAGAGCCCATGTGGGAACATTTCTGAATATTCAATGGGATATTCTGATCTTATACAAATACATTTCTAAGTTGCATCAGCTAACTCTTTGTGGTGTCCTGTCTAAGGTACCCATCAAGTGCAGGGGAAAATAACGGGGAGCAAGGTGCTCTTTAGAAATCTCTAAAGCTGCTATACACCAGAGGCAAGGAAAACAGTTGTGAACAGTTGTGTTCTCTGCTATTTATTCCCTAGGACTGCAGATAAGGGAAGTGGAATTTCATTATTCTCGAAACTCCTACTAAAGGCAGATATTTGTATTTGCTATTTCATTTGGCACTAGTGCTTAACCAAACATACCATTTCTGTACCTCAGTGAGGCTGAGCACCCAATCCTATCTCATCCTGACACTCCAAAGATAAAGCTCACAGCTTGGAAATACAAGTGTTCTTTTTTCCAGGAGCAAATATGAAATTTTCCTCACTTTTTTGGATTCAGTTACTTGTAGGAACACCAAAATTAGAGGAAAGCCCAAAAACCCTTCTCAAAGCTTCTTAGCTCATGGGAGCTAGAACAATTTATTTTCTCATAGCATCAAAACAGAAAGAGTAACTGTTTAATAATTAATCTCTTCTCCACAAGACTATCATCATTCTCAATTTCCCAGCACAACTCTTCTATATTTTATATTTTCATTACGAAATATAACAGAGCTTTTCAGACTCACAGAAGAAAGTACTGAACATATTTTAGTGATTATAGTATAGGAATGTATCTATTACATGAAAAGAAGACTCTCTAAATGCAGCCCCATCTCAGAACGGCACTGCTTTGATGCTTGGATATTCCCTTCAACTGTCAGCTGGAAGAGTTATTGCAGATTTCTAATAAATTTCATTTGAAATGGTCAAAGTAGCATCAGGATTTTTCAAAAAGTTTCTGTAAAATAACAAAAAATAGGCAATTCATTTTAGAAAAGTGTGCAATGTATAAATGAAAAATTCTGAAATGGTGAAATGCAACAAAAATACGAAAGAATACAGCTGACTATTAACAGAGAAAATACAGTAGACATAATGTCTAAAACAATCAATGCTTATTTATCCTCAAAGCATTATTGTGTGAAGAATAAAAATGAAGTAACATTCAAAATTAATTTTTAGAACCATATTATTCACATCAATCAACCATTAAAATAATATTATCTTGATTAGAGATAATTTTTCATTATTATATTCTCCAATTTACTACATCAGTAAACCAGTACCTCATAGCTGTTATCATAATTAAGCTTAATTTCTATCTAGTGGTTAGAAAATGGTCTTGAAAAATAAAACCTGTGTAGAAATATTAACATAGCTTAAGCAGGTTCATTCCCTAAAGGCCCACATCAGCACAGGTAAGAAATGCTGATGGCTGGGCTGATGCAATGAGGCAGGGATGGAATAAGGGTCCCCTTCCCTGGCGAGGAGTGTCCTGCTGCAGACAGGACATGCAGGGGTTTGCCCTTCTGTGAACCCAGTGAACACAGCAATTCCTGCTGCTGTGACTTGGGCAGGGCAAGGCAGTGCAGAAATAAAGGACAGGGGATGAGAGACACAGAGCAGACATACTGCCAATAAGGGTGACAATTGCACATCTGTTTGAACAGCAGCTCTGAACCGTAAGGTTGAAATATTTTAGAGAAGCATTGGTTCAAAACATACCAAATAAGCACGAATTGAAGAGCAAAGAAAGACACAAACAGATTGGTTTCCTTTTTCTGCAACCAACCTTGATAAAGAACTTGTCTCCTTACATAACAAGATCCATGGCAGCTGAAATTCAAGTAATATATTGCACAATGGTGGTAAAATATGAATGGTAATATAATGCAGTCTAATCAGTTCTGGTTTTAGTCAAAAGCATTGCTGTGGCATCACCACGGTAACAAGGTCCTGCTTGTTCAAAAGCTGAGCTCAGGGCAGTACTGACTGTTCTGAACACCAATGCTGAATTGCTGTTGTGGAAATATCTGACAAGTATCACTTTACAGTGGTTATCTCCTTGCCACAGTTTAAAATGAAACACAATGAAGGCATCCAAGCACTGGATATGCAAAGAAGAACATATCATATGCCATACACTCTTTTCTTTGCTACACATGTTCTGGTCTCAAGTAACTAGTTATTTGTAGTTGTATATCCATTATTGCAACATGAATCTGACACAAATAAATTTTTTATCCTGGTCAGCGGAAAAAAAGTATTTTCCTTAATGTGCATGATTGCTTACTAATACCTTTCATCCAAGTTTGAAGCTTGCTTTCTGTCATGATATTTATTAACACCTTCAAATACAAGTTTGAAATCTGGAAAAATAAAATATATTCACACGGTGAAGACCTTTTCTTTGGTTATGGACTTGATGCATTTAGAGGGGGCTTTTTTGAAGCCTGTTAAAATACTAACAGTGCCACAATTATCATTTATCTCAAGGAACATTACTCTGTAACATAAAAGAACTAAACTTCAAGAAATAAAACTGTAAGCTCTTGCAGACTACTAAAACCAACATTTCTACAACACGATGAACACAAAGAGAACATGAAAAGTTTATCATTCATTAGTTGTGAACAGGTACATGAATGCAGAACCGGTACAACCCTCTCATAAACAGAAGTGAGGAAAATATATTAAAAAGATTTGGGGTGGCCAGAAATAACAACGAAGAATATTACATTTAATAGAAAATGCTGAGATCCAAAAAAATGCTTTGATTTTATATTGCAATTACACCTTGGGTAGAAAAACAACAACAACTACAAAATATCATAAAAAGCTTAGAAAATAAAACTAATATGCTTTTGCATATTGAGGACACATTTAATTATCCTAGAGTTATCTGTCTTGTACCTGAAATGATAAAGAAACCAGACTGTGCAGCTCAAGATTCCAACAGGCCAGTAGGTGCAGTGATGGACACTGGACTTGTCAGCCATTTCGAGCTGCATCCATTTTCAACACTGACTTCAGAAAACTATCTAAACAATTTCTCTTTAAAGCTACAACTGCAGCAGAAACCAGCAAAATGTGAGACTTAGAGAAAAATATTTGCCAGTAGCCATTTCTGATCATATTAATGCTTCTCATAATTTTAAATTCACTCAGGAAGAGAAGCCAGAATAAAGCTGTACAGAGACAGAACTAAAGAGACATTTGAAATACACTGCACTCAGCATAAAATATAAAATGTGATCAATACGCTCCTTTAGAGAGAATGCAAAAGGAATGGGAGCAAAAAGGACTTTATGATTAGTTAAAAGGTGAACAAGTCCAGCATATTTTTGAAGGACTGGGGGAGAAGAAGCTTGTGATATGTGGGCAGTGTTCGACATAAATAACATCTCAAAGAATCCAAAGGAATAAGAGAGAAAAGTCTCTGGAATCCAATACTGAATTCTGTCCAAAACCATGCAATTGCATACACAGTTGTGATGACCAACACAGTATAAAAATTATGCTTTTCTCACATGAAAAGGTGTAAGAAATGGAAAAAATAATATTGATTTGTGAATTTTCTGGGCAGGCACAAATTTCATCATCTACCATAATGTTGTCTGTTGCATTAGCGAAGATAGACGGCTATTAGTCTGACAGAAAAAAAAAATTAAATTGAAAAAAGACGCATTAGCAAGTCTCTTGCCAAGACAAACTTAACTGGATTTTAAGACTCTAAATAGGTAAAATTCTGAGAAAATTCTAAAAGCAAATTCATGAAAAACAAAGTTCATAAAATAAAGTTCATAAAATCACATCAGTTGCAAAGTATTTCTAGAGGCCGTCTGGTCCAACTCTTTCCTCAAAGAAAGATCACCTTTTATCAGGTTGCTTAATTCCACATTCAGTGAAGTTCTGAATATCTCCAAGAATTGAGATACTGTAAGCCCACAAGCTAGAACCCTGTTCCAGTATTTCACCGGTCTCCTGGTGAAAAGATAGATTTATCTGAGACAAGTCACTCACTTCTGAGAAGTACCTTCATTCTGCCATGAATCTTCTTGCTATGAATCTCTCTATGCTGTAAGCATTAGGATTTTGTAATCTTTGGCTTCAAATACAAGGGCACCTAGTTTCTCTTTGTTTCTTTGGTCTCAGGACGCCACACTTAGTGCAGGCATTTGTCCTTACCTTTGAAAGCAGTGTATTCTCATTCCCTGGAGAAAACAGAAATTTTTATGAAATTGAGCTTGCACGTAAAGAAAGGTTTATAGTTTAGTGATGTACTTTATCTTTTCCAGCCTAAGGGATACTGTGATTCTATTATAGGCAATCTAAGTTTGTTACTGCAATTCGTGTCCACTAAATGTCCTCTTATTTGGCACCTGAGAAAAGCCTAACCATATCTTCCCAAAGACTGACAGAAGTTAGGCAGTTGTAGACAGAAATCAGGTCTTGAAAAGCCTTAAATAAGCCTTAAATGGTGCCTCAGCTGCTTATTTTACTCTTTTGCTCCAGACCCTCAACCATCTTGATGGCCATCTTTTGCTTTTTGCTCCAGTTTGACATCTATCTTGCCTGGCACTGGGGAACCCAAAGTTAGGCTCAGCATCCTAGATTTGGTCTCACAGCTCCCTGGACATGGAGTCAAACAGGAGAAGGATTACTTCCCTCCCTCTGCTAGTCGTGCCCTGGCCCCTACAGCACTAGATGCTGCTGGCTTTCACAGGTGCCAGCCCCAGGGTGGCTCCTGTGCAGCTCACCTGTGTGCCTCTCAGCCACAGAGCTGCTGCCCAAGCAGGCAGTGCCTAGCTGGGCTTCTCCTAATAGATATCCCTGCACTCACACATGTCTCCTAAATGGCAAGATTAAACAGCTGAGGGAGAGGTTTAACTACACCTTGCAATGCATAAAGACTCTGCCAACAGAGGAGCAGCACATTTCAAAATTAACAGATTCAATAGTTGAAAGATCAGAACTGTATCCACACTGGCAATACTAGAGGTGAAACCACAGCTTATGAACAGACCCAATTGAAAAGGAAGATATTTTTGGAGAGAAATGAGGCAAAGATCAATAGATTTGGAGAGCAAATATTTGTTTCTATGAGCCAATGAAGCAAGTTCCAAGAGTAAAACAGAGAAAACATTTGTGCTGCATTAACCCCTTCTCCAGACAACACTCTTCTTGAAGCTGTGACTGCCAGCTGAAGTCCTCAGCTGTGGGCTGGGAGCAGAACCTGACTAGCAAGAGGCTCAGCAGGATGGTTAAGGGTTTATTGTTTTCAGGTTTGTTTGCTGCAATGAACACATTGAGAGAGTTCATTTTTTATTCCTGGCATCCTTTACTTTTACATTTGTAAAACACTTGCGTGCTCACTATTCAGATTGTACCAGCTGTTAGGAGACCCAGCAGGAATATGACCCTCTGGAACCTCCTGTGTGTCTCCAAGATCATGTTCAGAGGCAAACTGCCAGAGAGGAAAGGTTTGCCATACGTTTACAGTGACACTTTGAATTTGACTGGGTACAAAACTATCTTAATTTTAAGTTTGAACTGAAAGTATTAAAGCACTACTCTTGACCACACCTAAAAAAACCCATAGCCACATCCTCCTTTAACTTGGAGAAAAATATTTTTTTGCACAAAGGATGGCAAAATTGCTTCCAAATATGTCTTAAGTAACATTTACTTTCTTCATTTATTTTCTCCATGCTAAGTAGAATGAACAGAGTGTACTACACGTTAGCTCAAATATTTCTCTGTCAGGCCTGAGTCTAATATCAACTTTTTGCTAAAATGAATCAACTGTATACACCATGTTGAATATCCTTTAAGTCTAAGCCTGAAGCATCCTTAACATTGTGAGAACTGTATGAGCTCCAAGTTAGGTTCTTCCTTGTGCTTGTTATTACTATTAGCAAGTTACCCAAAACTAAAATTCAACTGCACTCTTCTAGTAATTTTGCATTTGTTGTCATTTATTTGACAGATTCAGACCAAAAATGATTAAAATTTTTATT
Organism: Tychaedon coryphoeus; assembly: GCA_013398595.1. NCBI lineage: Eukaryota > Metazoa > Chordata > Aves > Passeriformes > Muscicapidae > Tychaedon > Tychaedon coryphoeus. Next base: position 714,637 of record WBND01000411.1, read on the forward strand.
AATCTATCTGAGACTCTTTGCATATGCAAAATAAAATATTACCAAAATCTTCAGCCATGGGATCTGGGAACAAAGACTTGGCTTTTCTTCTTTTTTTTGAGTCATTATTTTCCACTTAAATCTGCAGCAAGAAAAAAGCGTGTTTGTGTATATTCTGGGTAACTTTCAGGTTCATGATGACACATTTTACCAGGTGTTTCCAAGACTGAAAATCCCCAGGATATCTACACTAATTTTTAGCAATTTTAGCAATTAATATTAATGTGTTTCAAAAATTACCTAGCTGTCTTGCTGTGCTGACAGGTTAAAAAAGGTTATTCTGGCTTATCAATAGTCCACAGCATTGTATTTTATCTCTATGAAATCTAGAGCATCTCCTCAAGCCTCACATAATGTCATGGTGATTTTTCATCTTTAAAAAAATATTACCAAACAACCCCCCAAAACTGAATTAATAAACACAATTTCTTTTTTTGTTCTTTTAAGTCTTATCTCAATCTGTCAGATGCTACCTCACGTTGAGTTCATTTTCCCTTTTCATTGGCTACTTTCCACTCAGCCAGTTTTACAGTTCTAACAGAAGAATGGCACTCACACCCAGACAAGCAGCAGTATGATCACATTTGCAAGTTTCAAGTTCAGTTTTCATCAGAAGTTTATTTAGTCTTCAAGGAGATGCATAATTATGAGACAATAAAGCTGGAAAACCTGGGGCAGCTTTCTAAGGAACTGGAGCCTGTGCTGAATCCTTTAAACCCTTATTGGTACATGTCCTGCAAAATATAGCCTGCTCAAAATACCACAGAAAAATGCTTTGGTCTAATTACTGAAATATTTCTTACAGATTCACATTAGAAATAAAACACACTGATACACAGAAAAATATATCTTTTTTGAGGGCATCAAGAACAACATTGCTTCAAATCAATCAGTTTGGGCAAAGCTGACACTGGAACAATTTTAAAAGCAGCAAGAGAGTTGAAGTATTTTCAGTCTTTGAGGAAGGGAATATGAATGAAAGCATAGAGTTAAGGAGAAAAACAAGTGCTTTTTAAATACTTTGCAATCATACATCAAAATACTAAACCAAGACCAGCTAGTGTCAGTATGATGATGTTAAAAAAAAATTCACCAGGAACCTTTTTGAAAATGTCGACCATTTCACATCTGGGTATTCTTGAATCAAAAATGCTGTAAAGAGCTACTATAGCTGTATTATTGTAGTAAATAAAAAAGAAGAAATGTCATACATGTAAGATCACAAATTTAAAAACTGCACAATGTTCTCCTTTCACTAAGAGGTCTAAGATTTAATTCTGATACTTGGTTGTTTTAAGTTTATTGCTCTGAAATGGAGCTAATAAGAAGTATAGGAGGGAAAAAGATGTTTCAGATTCATTCTTAGTGTAAAAAGACTGACTCAGCTCCCTTGATTTCATTTGATTTCAATTCACTTGTCTCCAAAGGAAATAAACCAAATATTCTTAAAAGAAATTATAATTATATCATTAGTCTTTATCCAGCAGATATTTTTTTGAACATTAAGTTTCAGAAGCTCCCTCTTTCCAGGAAGGTTAATTACTCTAATGTGTTTATCTAGTTCTCTATCAGTAATACCCTATGTCACATGGCAATATCACTTTAAAAATAGGGCAGATTAAACAAATCTCTTTACTTGTCCTGTAAAAATATTGGTTGTGGTTTAAAATGCACTTTCATAAGTATGCCATTAATGACTTGCCTTCTGAAACATTAAGGCATATGCAACTATGGTATTATATTCTTCATAAACCCTGAGGCAATGTTGAAAGAAGATAAACAGCAACTTAATTCTAACTGCTATTGGCTTAGTCTAAACGTGCTCTGAACAGGTAAGATCAAAATTAAACAATACTCAAATCTGCCTATGCAAAACAACATGCACCTGCTAAATTCCACCACAGATTATATCTGCAGATTTCATGTTTAACAGAAAACAAAGTGCACAGGTATGGAAAAGAAAACAATTTATACCACATTTTAAACATTTAGCTTTGTTGTGCAAAGTGCTACATGGTCTTATTGTAACAGAAGACAGGTGCTTGCAGGATCAAGCCCATATCTAACATCTAAATCAACCAGTGCTTATCATGCATGCCCAGCTTTTGCTTCAGTGTCTTGAAGCTGAATTGAAATAATTCACGTGCATAATTTTAAGCACAGTCTGGGCTCAGGAGGGGTTTGCCCACCACACCAGCACCACCACCTGCTTGAGAGAAATGCTCGTTTCTGACAGTGGAGAGGCTACCACTTCTGCTGGCACAGTGCTTGTTCCCATGATGAACAGTTTGGAGAGGGGGTAAGAATGTTTGATGTAAATAATTAGTTAGGGCAATAAGGACAAGGATCTTAGAAGAAATACAAAAAAAACATTGAAATGAGCTAGAAAATAAAGAGTATCATTTCTATTTCAGTCTAAAGCGACATACAAGGTTAAAAAAATTCTTTACCTTTATATCCAAGATGATGAATATTCAGCTAGCTATTGCACAGATCTTGGGTGATGGTAGCCACAGAATCAAATCAACAAGGCTTAAAGAAAGACCTTCAGGACCATCCAGTCCACCCATCTCCCCAGCACTGCCCCTGTAACCCCTAAACCACTGAACACATCACACACTACCAGAGCCAGAAGCCCCTTGAACACCTCCAGGGATGGTTACTCCACCACCTCCCTGAGTTACCAATTCCAATGTCTGACCAGCCAAATGGTGAAAATACTTTTTCTGGGATCTAATCTGAATCTCGCCTGTCTCAGCTTAAGGCCATTTTCTTTTTTTCTCTCACTATAGGCACAGTAAAAGAGTCTGCCCCCCACCTCACTACACCTTCCCTTCAGGTAGTTGTTGAGAGTGATGAAGTCCCCCCCAAGACTCCTCCTGAGACTAAACACTCTCAGCTCTCTCAGCCTTTCCTCATAAGACATTTTCTAGGCCTTCACCAGTCCCACTGCCCTTCTCTGGACACAGTCCGTCACACCAAACTCCTTCTGGAAGTGAGTGGCCCAAAAGTGAATGCAATACTCTAGGAGCATCCCACCAGTGCTGAATACAGGGCGACAATCCCTGCCCTGCCCCTGCTGGCCACACCAGTGCTGATCCAGGCCAGGATGCCATTGGCCTTCTTGGCCACCTGGGACACCCTGGCTCATGTTCAGCCAGCTGCCAACCAGTACTCCCAAGTCACTTTCTGCCAATGAATAGAACAGCCTAATGCTCAGCTCTGGTCAAAGAAATCTACAATATGTTTTACTTTATTAAGAAAGGAATAGAGACCAAAACAAAGATTGCTGCTCTGCAGTATAACCTGAAGCTTTCTTGCATTTTAGGTTTTTTTGGCCTAAATTGGAGACAGAATGTTCAGGATGCAAAAAGAGTTGGTTTCTACTATCCGTTGTGCACTATTATTCACAACCAGAACACTTAGTCTTGCAAAACAAAATACTGGACTGCTATTAGAAACATGAAAAAAAGTAAAAATGAGAGTCTCAATGAAAAATTGTTTTGAAAATTAGTATCTTTACCTTAAACATTCAGTGATTCCACTAGTTACAACTTACATTTTGTATAGCAACTTTCATTAGTTTTCTTTCAGAAATAACTGAATTTAAATAAATGTTCTTACGAAAAGTGGATAGTATTACTATGATAATTTTATAGGAGGCAGATGGTTTTCAAGAGGTAAACATCCACATTTCTTCAGATGAATTTTATTGCATGTGTCCATGCAATTTTGGTCTTGAGCCTCTAAGCACTAAGAGAAATAGAAAACAAATAATTATGACCTTGGAGCTTACAGTGATATCTCAGTGGGTGAACTATTGGAATGCAGATCAAGTTATTAATAGCAGTTATTAATTATATTATGGTAGCCACTGCAAAATCTGGCTGAACTCCACAATTATGCTGGCATATTACAGACAAAGAAAACAGTCCCTGTCGTAGAAGAATTCAAGATCGAAAATGTAGGTAAAGCAGAAAAAATGGTCAGTCTAGACTTGTGGAATCAGAAATGAACCAGGATGATGTCAGAAATAAAACATGAAGTTTAGCAGAGTGTGTGGAGATTCATGTTTCTACCTTCCTAAAGAAACTAGAAAGAAAAAAACTGTTGGGGTACTGGAGTCAAAACCGAATGAAAGACGAGAATTACCCCATTCCTGAAAACCTGGGTGCTCTCCAGTACTACTAGTAGTCTTCTACACACAGATTGCTTTCATTTTCCCCCAGCTGCCTTAAGACATCCTTGCAATAGCCTCCTTAGCACCACAACATGTTACCAGGTATGATGCTGTAGCAAGCGAAGTACAGATTATGATAGAATCCTTCAAATATCTTCCTCTAAGGGAAAACGGGGAAGGAGGCATCACTGTAGGGATTTGCAACCAGTTTTTAAGTTTTTATTCATGATTTCAAATACTGAAGTGACTCTGAAAAGGTTGGTTAAGTGACTACAAGAAAATGGTATCACAGGGACTAAAAAGACAAGTACAGATGAATTGCTGCAGGAAGAACATTATGCCTTTAAGAAGGTGAATACTGACAAATCATTCAGGGAGTATTAACCTTGCTTTTCTGTCAAATACATTGCACTTCTCTTCACAGCCATCTCTTTGCATTGCAGGAATAATTTGCCAGAACAGGGTATTTTAAATTTATACTAGGGAACACTAGAAAACAGAATTGTTATTTATAGCTAGGAGTACTTGTACCAGAAATATGACTGATTTTTTTCTGGCCAGGAAATACGAGAGCACGTGACACATTTATTCAGTAAAGAGTCAGCTGAAATTGGAAGACTAGCTTTACATTCTCTTCCAGCAAATGAATTTCTTTTTTTTCAAAAATGATCCAGCAAACAGTTTCTAGTCAATAAATTTGGAGAAATGCCATATAAATAGTGAAAATGGAAAATTAGTTTTGATTAATTTTGACTGCTTAATACTAATCTAGAGGAAAAATTGACTAATCTGTGTGTCAGGATCTTTAAGGAAGCAGACATGGTTACACTATAACAAGACTGTTCTTCAAAGAGCAGCAGGTCCCATTTTGTCTAGCTGTGGATCCTGCTAACTCCAAATTTGCACTGCAGTATAACCAAGCCAAATCCGGCATTAAATAAGGAAACTAGCATTTCTGGAATCATTTATAGATGGGGAAATTAGTACTTCTAGAACAAGCTACATTTAGTTGAGGAAGCAGTAAAGAACCCATGAATTATTCCACGTGAAAAGAGAGTTTCTAATAAAATGCATCGGAGGTAATAACAGTCTACACTGTAACAACACAACGGTAGGCATGAAAACTATTGTAGAGTTTTACAGCTTCAAAATCTATGCTGCTCCTCCTAAGACAGTGTAAATCCCTAAGTATGGCTGGAAGAGGAGTTTTGGCTTGTCTCAGACAGAGGAAAGCAGATGGACACCCCACAGGGTTCTCTCTACATCTTGTGCAGCTTTCTCCCTTGATATGAACAAGCACATTCCTCATCTTTTTTACTGATAAACTCAGCATTGTTTAGAAAATTACCTAAGCCTACTTTCAAAAACATAAAGATGTATTTCCTTTCTCCGAATAAAACACTCTACATTTCAGTCATGTGTTTGTTGCTCATGGTAATTGCAAACTTAAAAAAGCAATACTGTAAGTTCACATGTGATCTGAAATTTTGATTAATAAAAGCATACATAAAAAGTGCATACATTACAAAAACTGAAAGTGTTAAGCAATATTCTAAGATGAAATGTATGTATTTATGCATTCTGGATGGAGCCTATACTATTTGAATAGTTACACAAAATAACAGCAGCTTAATTTTGTGAATTCAAATGTTCCATAGATTAGATATGTGTTAGACAGGCTTATTTAACAAAACTTCTGCCTGCAGAGTGAAACCTACGTTTTCCTTTTCCTCTGCCTTCTAAGAAAATCACAGCAGTTCCTGGCTTAAAAATAAGTGAACAGTTGCAGTCATACTCCTTATGCTTCTTTTGCTGTTTGTCAAGAAAAACAGAAGTCTTTATTTTTATTACATGATAGTGTCGGAAGTATTGGTGAAAAAAAAACAAACCTCTGACACAGGGTAAATGACTGGCATTACTCCCTCAAAGATGTTGCCAGAATCTAACCTTGCTTTTCTTATAACTTATTAAAAATGTGCATACAATCAGTGCATAATTTCCCTATTTTCACTGAGAGGCTGTAAACCTTATCAGTGCCATTCCATTGACCCTACAAGTAAAATTATTAGGAAGCATGTATTTCAGCTGCGGGTACACTGGGATATGTTTTCTGTTAATTGCTCTGTACTGCTTTATAATTATGCTTGGTTTACTTAGATTTGCTTGTAATTAGTAATTTTATTAGGCCAGATTATTCAGTCTAGCCCGTAATACTATACAAAAATAGAAAGAAGTGTATTAGGGAAATACTTTGGGTGTGCTGAAGAACCTGTTTAGAGCAAAGTGATAAGGTTACCCTCAACTTGCCTCTCTAGCAGGTACCAATCCTGCTGCACCTGGACCAATGTGACTTCGTGTTATCCGATTAGTGAGACATGCCTCCGCAGGAATTAAGGTGCAAACAAGGCCACATGCTGAAGTAAACAATGTGGATTTTATTTAACTATGATTGTGAGGCAGAGGGAGAGAAGGAGATGGAAAGGAAAGAGAAAGGGGCAGAAGGAGCCCTTCAACATCAAATAAACTAATTTCAGGTAGGACAATAGCGCAATTAATGAAAACAGAACACCATTTGATGCAAGATTTCTTAAGAACTTGTCAAAGGATTGTGTAAGAAGTTAATATCTTTGTCCTACTTAGTGGAGACAAGGGCAGAGACTGCATTATCATTTATAATACAAAAACTGAAGCGTCTTTGTTGCCTGCACTACCAATTTTAATGTCCTGCTTGTGATATTGGCTTTTTTTCATCTTGCAGTCTTGTGATACTGTGTTTTAGAACCATTATTAGACTAGAATTCATCATCTGGGTCTTAGATTTTGTTTAACTATTTGAATCAGACAATACTAAACCTAGTTTTGATTATCTCCAGTGTCTGTTAATGAGCGAAAATAACTTTTTGTTGTTACTTCTGTGCAAATACTGAAAAAAACTGAAAAAACATATGAAAGTACGTTCAGTTTATTCATATCCGTTTCACTTGCTCCTCCACAGGGTTGATTTACTCCATTTACTGGAAAACTGATGAATGATGAAGCTCACAACTCAAGTAACAGATGTGACAAAATTTCAACTTGCAACATTAGGTGCCTAAAAAACTGCTTACTGTGAAGAAACCAGGACAACATATTTTACATGTAGCTATCTCATGAAGAAATTTTTTTTACTGTGGTTCAGGACTAGCTTTGTAGCTTAACACAGAAGTGGATCTCAATATTAAATGAAGAT
>WBND01000411.1:722408-757450 GCA_013398595.1 Tychaedon coryphoeus
TAAAGAGATAAAAGGAAAGCTCAGGTTGAGGACACAATTCTCAGCACGTCCCTAGAAGCATGGTTTGGAAAAACTCCAAGAGCTCAGACTGTCTGAAGGTAGGATTACCTACACCTACAGCATTCACCTGACCTGGATCTTGTGCAATACCTCTGGTTATTTATGCCTGAAGCACTATTTATTTCCTAAAGTCTTTTTTTCTTTTCCCAGACTGTTTAGTTCCCATATGACCATACTTCACTTACACAATAGTGTGATCTCCATGTAAACAAAGTGTACTCAAATGCAATATAAAGGACAACATAAAGTAATACCAAGATGATGATACCCAGTGTCAAGCAAAACACAAGAAAGTAGAAATCGACATAATTTGAAGCATGGTGTACTAGTAAATACATCAGCAAATACATTACATTAAATACATATATACAGTAAATACATTAGTAAATACATTTAGCCTTAACTAAATTATTCTATTTAGTTTTTCAACTTTTTTTCATTTTCAGTGTTACTTGCCATCAAGTCAAAACTAAAAACTGAGTAGAGAGCATATTCCAGCATGCTCCAGAAATACCACACAATCATCCCCTGGTGTCAGTGATACAGTCACTTAACATGAAATAAAATTCAGTGTGGTTATGAAGATCATATAAAGCCTAAACTGCAGGATTAATTTATAAAGGCTGAAGTCCTATTTAAGCTGCTTTCTTTCTCCATAGGTTCTTTGAAGATGATAACAAAACATCAAGGTATGTAGGGTTTTGTGACAGCCCATACAGTTTTATTTTTCTACTTGAAACAGTTATAGTATTTTTAAAAAATGCTATCTACCTCTTCTCCTGATTCTCTGAAAACTACTCTGGTAGGTCTTCTCAAAGCAGCCTAATGCAAATCACCAAGAATCAACGTCTCACAGATTTAGAGTCACACATCACAGAAAAAAGGGAGCTGGAAACAACCATCAACCCCAACTCTGCACAGGAAAACCCCAAAAAATCACACCATAGTTTAAGAAGGGACTATTAGTGGCACTAGCTTTGACAACAATATCACTAGCTTCTATATAATTGTTTAGGAAATTGGTTACTTCATGATGACTGAGGGGGACATGTGCTTGAGTCAGACCATGCTGAATAACAAAACCCTACACTTCTCTGGCCTCTATGTTTTATATTGCATACCCAACCACATTTGGGCTTAAGGCAAATGTATACACTTAGGGCACAGCATTTAGAATGATTTTGAATCCAGTTTAAAAAAAAAAAATCCTTGTCACAATTAACAACATAAATATTATGTGTAACAAGTTTTCCCCAAATATTATCTTCATGATAATTTTTATATGATAGCTTTTTATTCCTGAAAAAAGCAGAGAAGGAATGAAGACCTTAAGAAGAAAAAAACTGTTAAATAATGTATGCTGTAATTGAAAAGTAAAAGCCAGACAACATCAAGAGTGTTCCAGGCAGTATAATGGCTTTATCTGTTCCTGAAAATGAGTCATTCTATTTCAGCAAATGCACGGTCGCCAGTCTTAGTCTGCACAAAAATCTGTTATGATTTTATGTAACTCAGTAGTAGATCTGATATAAAAAAGTGTATATATTTCAGATTGGGAAGCACATTTCTTTCAAAATGAAAGAATACCACTTCTTCCAATATTTTCTGGAGAAGGAGCAAGGAAGAAATCAAGGACTTGACGAAGCTGAAATATCCCATCTCTCAATTAAAATTAAAATTGTAACAACTGTATATATAATAGCGTAAATGAAAAAGAAAGGGGAAATAAAATGTTGATTTTGCCGCGCTAAAATTATCTACCTTAATTGAAGAATACTCTTTTTGTTCCCTTTTTTTGTACACTTAACAAATTTGTATTTTGTTCTTTATTGAAGCAAAGACAGATTTCAAAATCAAAAATTACATCAAAAAACAGAAATGCTGAACAAGACACTGCCACACAAACCTAACTGCTGTCTCTTATAGTAGCATCCTGAATTGTGTCCATTCACTGAGATGTCTTTGTCATCATTCTCTAAATGACTAAAAAACCCCAAAACCTTCATTTAGACTGTTCTGAAATAATAAATAATCGCAAATCTGCATTAAGAAAATAATCACTATAAAAAGTCATAACTAACTTCTTCCTATATAGTCTTTCCTCATGATTGGATTGCACTCTAAATCTAACGTGCATATATGTCTTTTACCTGGGGATACAAAAAGATAAATAGATTCCTCTAATTTATTTTTCCAAATGAATAAATATAACTTTGAGCATAGAAGTGAAAAAAATAAGCTTTGGGCTAACAAAATAACATTGCCTTTTATAGAGGAGGAGGAATGGGGGGTAATCAAACATTTCATGCAACGCATATCAAAAATCATGAGCACTTTACAGAGTTGAATAATAATAGACAGAAACAGAATTATTACAGTGTATTGGCATTGACCATTTTCTCAGCAAAGAGCAGCTGTTAATAATAACTTTTTCATGAGCTGCCAGACGCTGACATTTTAAAAGGAATTCTGTCACCGGTGGCTATAAACACCTTAGAATAATGTGACAACTGTCAAGGCTCAGGAAGGCAAATAGAGAAAAGTTGATTTTCGATGGCTATAAGATTAAAAAAAAAAGGGGGGAAAGTAGAAGAGATAAGCATATTCATTTCAATTTGATATTGAAATTTTGGAAAAATTTATATACAGCCATACCATCTGCCTATCTTTAGGAATGAGCCAGAAAGTTATCATCCCAAAAGCCTCTACAGCTGCAAACAAAACACAGAAATGTCTATGTACACTGTTAACAGGTCCAAGACATTTCTGCAGTGCAATAAAAAAAAAACACTGAGGCTCCTGTGGAGCCTTGAAGCCAGATCACTTATCTGAGATAAGAAACAGATGAATTATTTCCTATGAACAAAATGGAACCACTTGATCAAGAAGGGAGTACGTAGCCATTTGATAATTGGGACCACTCAGTAGGGGGTATAGAAGTGTCTCCACGCAGGGACTTTATCTGATTTCCCTATGCTCAAGATGAGTTATCTCATTTACTGAACATTATTCTTTTTGGCATCTCTCTCTCTCTCTTCTTCTCCCTCTCACATCGATGAAAAATATTCAGATCTGAGGTTTTTCCACACTAAAGAGCTGTCATCTGTAGCATCACTCTTCCTTTTTTTTTTAAATTATTATTATTATTTTTGGCAACATGAATTGGCATCGGCTGTGAAAGCTCACAATTTGCAGAAAATGCCTGCTCTAATTATCCTAGAGCCTTAACTTATCACTGCCAAAATGAAGGCAAGATTGGCATGCCACTTGGGTGTGTTACAACACAAGGTCAGACATTGCTATAGCTGTTACTGGAATTATCTACAGTGCATAAAAATAGCAGAACAAGAAAAGAAAATCCCTACTAATGGATAAGGCATATTCAATCATCTAACAGTGGAATTTTCCCTTCATTGGTTACCTCCCTACCACCTTCTCCCAAAGAAAGTAAACTAACATCCAAGCCTAAGCAAATTACATACATGAAACATAAAATTCACAACAGACAAAAAATACTGCTAATTTTAAGTATGTTTTTCCAAGCTTGCTGGCTCTTTAACTACCCAGCAGAGCCGATATCATTATTTTTGACATTTTCATATGGATTATGGAATTGAAAGGAAAAACTAATTATGAAGCATCTTCAAGGAAATTTACAGCATAAAGACCCTCTGGGAGTTTCCCAGTGTACCTTCCCTCCCCACACACATATTCATGGGATTCCCTCATAATTGTATCTTGAATACAGAGAGTCAATTAATTTAAGACATTATTAAAAAAAAATTTCTCAGACCAACAAAACTTTACTTGTTTTTGAAACTCTGAGAAAGCTCTTTACGAAATACTGCATGGCAGGTGATATGTCACTACAGAAATACAGACTTAAGAGCACTTGATTCTATTTAGAATTTGATATATTCAGATTCAAGTATTCAAACTATGTTCACAGTATGTCATGTTTCAGCTTTGAAAGCTGAAAGTCTGTAAAATTCTCCAAAAGGAAGACTGTAGAAAGGAATGATGCTCCCCAGCAGATCTGAACGTTTCACAACTTCATTAAAACTTGCATTTCTTTAAAAATTCTTTAACAAATGAAGAAACCTCATCCATGAATAAAAGAATTCATATTAAACCCTACTCTGAAAGAAAAATAAATAAAATCAAATAAATCAGTTTCAAGGAGCTTCAGAAATAAGACTTGTGAAACAATATTGACTCGCCTGGCATTAGACAGTTCTCACAGAAACATAACAGAAAGATGATCTGAGGCACACAGCTGCAGAAAAAGCAATGGGGGAGAAATCTACTTGCCTAAGAACTGAAGCAGTCTCAACACAATACAAATGTGAGGCACGTTTAACACTGGACTTGATGTGGGCACAAGGGAGCAAGACCAGCAGAGCATCAAGAGCTTGTCTCTAAGAGCCTATTCAAGTTCTTAAAAACCTGCACCCTGGTAGGTACAGAGGTTGCTGTAACCCCATTGATCTTACAGAAATAAACAGGATAAAAGGATAAAGACATGTGAATACTGGCGGATCAGGATCTGTGATAGCTAATCTGCACTACAAAGAGAAAGAACATTTTCGTGATCCTTTTTGGTGACTGCTGAGTCTCACAACCTCTTATCAATGGCACACCTAAAAAGGCACAGAACAAAGTGAATTTGTAACACTTCATTAAGAATGGTGCTATAGCATCAGGGAAATCACTGACAACAATTAAATGTAAGCATTGGCATATATTTAATATCATTCCGAATTGCTGTCAACTATGTCAAGGTTATAAACCAGTCTGTGTTACCCTGCCAAACCCCAATTGGTTCCCAATTTAAAAAGTGCTGACTGTCTAGAAATTAGCTGAGACAGGACAATATAACCTTGTACCTTACAATGTATTTTTATATGCCAAGGACAGCATAGCAAACAAGTGAAAGGGGAATCTTCAGCTGCCTAATTTTAGGAATATCAGATTTGGAATTCCATAGATAATTCATACTATACTCCTTCAAGGAATGAGGGAAAAATGTGGCAAATCAAGAACCCTGAACAGATGTCCCTTTGAGGAAAAAAATCCTTAAAAGTTATTGATGGTTCATGGAAGAAGCAAAAACACCCCATTGTCACAGAAGTGCACAATCACAATGCACTTCTGCACTGAAACTGGATTTCAGTTGAAGAAATTGTAAACTTTGAAAGAAACATTAACTTATAACAGATAGAATAGCAGCCTTTATTGATGCTGGTGCACTTAGCATGACAAAAAGCTAGAGTGCAATGTCTTTACATGCCAGCAAAGACAGTACTATGAACTATAAAGATGTTATTCAGGGTAGAAACACATTTGAAGAATAGTAGAAAATAAAAGATATGCTATGTCAGGCATTTCTCTGAAGGTATGCAGATTTTTTTACTCTAGTCTTTTTAATGCCATGCTCCATTTTCTTGAGCCATTTTGGCTCACTGTTTCTTCTTATACTGATTAGATATAAAGGCAGCAGATCTGTGTCCATTTTAGACCACCTTTTATCACTTTTCAGCTACCAACAGTTTATCTCATCACACTTTCAATCAGTAAGTACATTAAGTCACCAAGCTCCTATAGAAACATGCCAATTTTATGCATTGTAATAAAACTTCACAGTGACCAGTCAAGAACAAAAGGCTCATTAAAATTTCCTTTTTCCATTTGATTCTTTTTTCTAAAACAGTCATAGTAAGTACAAGATTGAGATTCGAGCAATGGGTCGAATCATCTGATGCTTCTGAAGTAGCTCTATCCATTTAAGAGTTACTATAGTTATTTTGTTCTACCTACATAGCAGTTTTCATCAACATTTGTGAGCTGAACACTTCTGAACACTGAATACTCAACAAATACATGCAGAATCTTTCAAAAAGCATAGCACAGAATACAAAAATCTTTTTCATGTATAAGCACTTGATCTGCAATGGGAAACACTGTGAAGAGTTAGAATCAGTCTTTCCCTGCTACGCTAGAAATAGTCTGAAAATATCATATAAGGTAACTGAATGCTAGCAGTATTCCTGCAACGCTCTGGCACAATCATGGAACATGTTCTACACTTAAACTACACAGCAGCTTTAAAATAAAAGTTTTTAAAGAGCATATTTGTTTTTCTGTTCCACATTTAAAAGAGATTTTCAGCAGACCTATCTATTTTTCCACTTGCAAATGAAATGAGTAACCAAACCAAGTGCTAAGAAGACTCCAGACATTTCACCAGTAAAATAGAAAATTCACAAATTTTCACTGGTGCCACCTCACTGAATTCAGCTGAGCTGAACTTAAAGATGGGATCACTGAATTCAAAATATTAAAACATAAAACTAAAGGAGCTCCAACTTTCCATTCTCGTCAAGTCATGCACCTTATTTCTCCCGTAGACAAGTAAATTCCATGCTGTCATTGGCCAGGAGCTTCAGCTTGGCTCACAGCCAATCCTAAGGAAGTCCTGATTTTGAAGTGTTTGCTTTCCAATGATTAAAGGGTGTTTGTGCTCCCTGCCCAGTCTTTGGAAAGAGATGGACATTTCAGATGGTGCTGCTAAGAGATGTAACAGGGAATGCATGTCTGCTGACAGCTATGGGAATGGGAACGCCAGGGCTGCCCTTTCTCCATGTCATGGAACAGTCATTCCACAAAACCCACACGCAGCCTCGCTGCCTCTCCATCAGAATGAGTGCTCCCACCTGCTCCATTAGGTGCTCAGTCTAGCACAAGGAATCAAATCAGGTCAGGTAGGGCAGTGTGCCAGTGCCAACTTCATCCCATGCCAACCCTGCCTGAAGCCCTCCAGACTCAGGAAGGAAGGGATTATCTTCTTCAAGACATTAATGGATGATACAGCAGACTTCGTTGGTTTGTTTCCTTCCATAAATTATAGCACTGCTACTATAGGGGAAAATTTGTAACAAGGAATAAACTTTATGAGTGGAACAATTCTACATCCTGTAGCTTTCATCTTGAATGCCTTGCGAGAGACCTCATTTAACTCGGCAAATACAAGTTAGGAAAACCAGTTTTCTCTCTTGTTTCCAAGTGTAAGAAAAAACCTGGAGCAAAAGTCTTCTTGGCATGCTAATCTGTACTAGCCTAAGTAAAAACTGTCACTAAAACCTCTCATGTTTTTCATCTTCAGTTAGGCTTGAGGGACGTAGAGATACTAATCCAGCAGCAGGCTGTAATGCTCCAGAGCACTGCCTGAGTGCACAGAGCACAGGTTCTGTGTATTTCCAAGACAACAACATAAAGGAAGAGTTGTGGGACTGAAAAGATATTGTGGGACAAATGTTTTAAGGCATATTTTTCATCTGGAGGTCACTTAACTACATCTGTACCTCAATTTAAAAATAAAATACAGTTGGATAAACTTTATCCATTTCACATCAGAAATGTGAAAATTCTGAAAAGTATTTAATAGATTTATATATCAGCATTCCTAAAACATATTTTCAAGTATTAGTCATTCAGTGAAAAGAAAAATGTCAGTTCCCAAAATTTCACCTCTCTACCCTGGTAACCTACTGAATACCAATAAATGCAAATGGAGAGAGGGAATGGTGCAAATACTGCACTTGCAACACTTCAGTCCCAAGTGTAGTGGTCACAGCATCCCACCTCAGCTGCTGCTTACTCCTGCCTGATGGGGTCTGTGTGTGTCTGACCCTACTGATGTCCTCTAGGTAGCTGGAACCTGCTTCTCTACCTGTCCCAAACTGCCCTAAGAGTCCAGACTACTGAAGACTCATGAACGCTCAAGTACTAGAAGAAGGCAATTGACCAGGATTCAAAAGCAGCAAGAATATTAATTTTTAATAATTATTACTAATTATTCAATTATTACATGATAATAATACTACCAGAAACCTGGAGATGCCTGTCAAAATTGGAATGACAAAACATAACGGATTAAAAGATGATCACTCTTAAGAAAATGAAAGAAAAGAACAAAAAAACCAAACAACAAAAACAAACAAAAAAATTTTTGAAAACAAAACTAAGGCTAGGTGAAGACTACAAAGCCATCAAGAAGTCATGACAGAAAACACCAGATATTGTGTTTTCCAGTCAAAATTCTTTAAACTGCCCAAACTGGGCAGACATAGATAAGATTTCTGGAAAAATCTGCCATTGTTTCCTTAATAACAAGTATAAAAATATAGTCAAACAAAAATATTTATACATAAAATTAATAAAAGTAGTGTTCAAGAGACTAAGTAGAAATTACACTGAACATAGTTTCTGTCTTAGAAATCCAGAGAGATATTTTCTCGTGAGGTGCCACCTTCCTTCTCACCACACTGATTCTGCTGAGTACTTGCAATGACAAGAACACAGTCAGAAGAGAAACAAATAGAGTATTCACTTTCCAGTGACAGAGTGGGTATCTCAGTAGTGGAAGAAATTTGGTTGGGTCTGTGATATACCACCATTCATATCACTTGGATATTTTCACATAGTTTAAAATAAAAGATGATAGTCATGGAAGGCATGACAGATGAGCTTTTTGATACTGGTTTTCTAGACAGTAGCAGGTAACAAGAAGGACCAGTTACAAAGGAAAAATGGGCATGAGATGATTTTCCCTCTCTTGCCAGATTTTTCTCTTTTCCCTGTCCTCTCATCTTCCCTAGCTGTAAGACACATAAGGGTTAATATAGTATTAAAATTTTGAAGTATATTTAGCACTGGAGCACAAAGCTAGAAGTGATTGCTGCTTCAAGAACCTTAGGTCAAAAGATCAAACAAGATGAATCAAAGGAACACTTCTCAAGTATGAATAACAACCCTGCAATTCCAACTTTAAATATCTCATACGTCTATTATGACCCAGCAAAAAAATAACGTTTTTTAAATTGGTGGGGAATTATTTTGCACTACACATATGAAAATCCACCACTGGGCTAAATTTTCTAATTCTAAATAAACTTATAATCACTACTTTTAGGGACCATTATGATATTCATTACATCAGGAAAAAAACCAACAACAAAGGAAACAAAAAAAACTCAAACATTGAAAGAGGAAAGAAACCCATGGGACTATGGTTGTGACTCATGTGGAACTTTTTAAATCAGGAGAGAAACAGAGGTCCATAGTCAAATAACTCACAAAGAAATTAAAACTTTAACTATATATGCTTCCTTTTGTATTTCAGTGCTGAATTCATGAACCAAATGTAGAACTGACCATTTTTCTTTCATTGTCTGTACAAATCTATGAGAAAGAAACTGATTCACTACATCAAGCTGAGAGCTTAAATAAAAATATTGTGTCTACAATAAATAATGCCCTAATGTACTCTTACAACAATTTTAAATTTAGCTCTAACTAGGTTAATACAGACACATGTAGTTTCAGAAATACAACTTAGCTACAGATTTCACGTCTTCAGCTGTTTTTTAGAGCCATGTTCACTTTACACAAAGTGTAAGTGTAAAGATACCCATAGACACCTTCCATAGGAGTAAAAATGGGAAAGTAAAATGAAAAGGAAATTCTACTGGAATTCGTTTTGCAATTATTTTTAAAATAAGATATCTCTTCATGGATTTACTTCAATGAAAAAGGTTACAGTGTTGATGTTAATTCTAAATGAACAAAGTTCTGATACCCTCATTTATTGTGCCTTTCAGTTACAATACCCATCAAGAATGCCCCCAAAAAGACTGATTTTTTAAAAATTATTTTTAAAAGACCAGGAAATATAAGTATCTGTGTTATGCAAGTGTTATCCGAAACATAAATAGATAACCAAAGTGGGCTAAGCTGTATATTAAGTTACCAAAATATACACATAGGAAAAAGGAAAAAAACACCTTCATGGTAGAGGTTGATTTTGGGCTGGGCAAAATGAATAAATGATAGGAAAAAAAGTGTTCATAGGACTGATTCTGGAGACAAAACAGTGTTTTGCTTAATTAATTTTAAAGTCCTTGCAAGAATTCAAGTTACTTGTTTGAGTTCAGTATTTTAAAACTTCTTGCAATCAAAACAAGGCAGAGTTCCAGAAATTACTTCTTGCCTGTTTAAACTACATTTCAGATACATTTTTTTTCCATTTCCTTTTTAAAATATATCTGACATTATTTTTGCCCAGCTGGGAAACAATTCTCATGTGGGATGCCTAGTTATTTTTGAGACAGATGAAGACATAATTCATGTCTTTGGTTAAGGGAAAAATCGATCATTCTCATCGATTTGGTTTTCAATAATGCACTTTGGAAATCCCACAGGAAGGTACTCCTGAAAAGAGATTTATTTTAAATTATGCACAGCAATATTTGCTCTCTAGGTTCAAGTTTTGGCCATAAATTTTGTATGCCACGATCTTTACAGTATGAACATACGTATCATCAACTCAACTTTCAGTTTTTAGTTGAGATAAGGGACTTCCTGTTTGTCATGAATCTTTGAATACTGGCAGTCACTTAAGGTAAATGATGCATAGAGAATTAATCCAGAGAGATAAAATTTGTAAATAGGTTCATTTTCTTTTCAGAGGTACAGAGTGAAGTGTTTTGATAGAAAGGTGCAGTGAAGTTAGGAACCTTCATCTTTGAAGACATATACACAGAAATATGTACATGCACATTTGTCTGAACTACCATTGTTCTCTCATGTTCTGGGTTTGTGTTGCTTCTTGGGGTTTCTCTATTTTGTTTTTGTTTGGTGTGGGGGTTTTGGTTGGGTTTTGGTTGGGTTTTTCTTTGGCGGGGGGGAGGGCTGATTGAACAAGGTCCATGGTTCTGGTAAAGATCACAGCACTTATATGATAATTAGCCTTCAGACACTTTCATTTTTCCAGAATGGGTTTCTCTCATGCATATACAGGGCTCCACTCCCAGAACTGCTCACCTGGAACGATCCACTTGGATTCAAAGCAGGATCACAGGTATTGCATACCATTTGCTGCCATTGCATACCATCCATACCACACACAGCCCCAAGACTGAAATGACACCAAATACACCACATGGCAGCAGCTTCTGCCAGGTCAATAAGTTGGAGCATTTACTGGAAAGAAAGGAAATGCAACTACAAGACAGTGTACTAAGTTAAGCAGATGTGTCGTTAAGCCTATTGGTTCTGGAAGAGAGGAAGGGGAAAAAAGATGTGTTTTAAGATAAAAAAAGAAACAAAGAAAATGCTATGACCTTAAATGCAAGGAAAGGTCACAGGAAAACACTTGCCTGGGTTAAGAAAGGAGAAAATGGTGAGAAATAAAGCATCTTTCCAGTGCAGTGTGGTAAGGAGAGATTAACAGATCAACCAGAGCCTTCATTTCTGCTTGGAAACAAAGAACTCTGGCAACACCTGAATTAGGCGATTTTCCTCTTTTTTCAGGTCACAACTACATTTCAATCATACACATGTGGGATAATACCTGTTATTTGGAATAAACTCCATGAGATTCAGGTTAGAAATAGCTCATTAAATATAATGTGCAAATGGTAGAACCATTTCTATACTGCCATCTCAGATCCTCAACCCTCCCTAAGTAGGTTTATACAGTTGCATCTTACTCTCTAAATGGAAAATTCAGGCCATTTCACCCTTTCAAAACAGACCCTTTTTTCCTAATTAACTCTTAAAATGCATTCCATTGTCCTCAATGGGAGTCATAACAACAGAAACCTACTTAAAACAAGCAGTGCCACTGGTATTTTGCAGTATTAGAAGTTTGTCAAATTTGATCAAAATCAGAACGTGGCTCTCTATCTATTGACATGCAGTGAATTCTGTATCACTTCAGTCCTGATTTATTCAATAGAATGCCCATATGAGTTCAAGGATATGACTCACTGGGAGAATAAATAAATAAAAGCAACAATGCATGGCTGGTCTAACCAGCACAGCCTAGCACAAGTTCTCCAGATATCTCCATTTTCTACCTCTCAGACCTTTCTGAGATAAACAGACCTCTCCTACAAAATCCCACAAAATTTCACCTGCACAATGTTCTGCACATAAGAGAATCAAGAGAATACAATGGCGGGCCTGGAAATTCTTTTAAAAAAAGCTGCTCACTTAAACTGACAATTTTCTTCTCAAAGTAGAACATAGAATTATATTAAATTTAAATCTAATGAAGTATCTTTTCATTCTTTAATAAATGATTACTTAATTTAAAAATTAAAATGCCCCTTTGTAGACAAATGTTAGGAAAATGTTAAAATTTTTCATATCTCCTTTCTACACGTACACTTTTCTAATTAATTTTTTTACTGTATAATTTATTCTGCATCTTTCAAATAGTAATGATGCACTGTAAGGCCATCTTGTTGCTTTCTTTAATAGACATGACATCACATTATATTAAGAATTATTAACTTTATTAAGAATTATTACAGTGGATTATATGTCTCCCATTTCAGCTGTTAGCTGGCCATATTTTACCACATGGACTAGCAATCCAGCTTCAAATGTGTGTTTCAAAAGTTTATTTTAAAATTAAGTATTTTTAAGGCAGCATAAAATTACCATAAAATATCCCTAACTATTTCTTCCCTAGCAGCTGCATAAATGACTTCTTTACTCACAAAGATCTGTAGGTACTATTTTTAAAAAAAAAAAGAAAGGCTTCTACAAGGCATTAGTGACAAGGTGAGAATATCTTTTAGTTCAATTTCTGCTGCTGAATAATTTAAGAGTGACTCTGTACTGGTCACTATTAATACAAATTGAAAATGCAGAGATACCTGACTGAATTGTATTTAGCCTGCAAGGAACAAAACTACAGTTGTGATTCTTGTGAAATCTGTACCGTTTTTAACTTTTAAAGCACACATTGGAAGAGAACTGGAAAGCCCCATTCGCATGCTCCCTCCCTGTCCCATCAGAGCAGGAGTCCAAGGCAGCAGTGTCCGAGGGGTGAGCCGTGGTGCAGACCATGGGCTGCCCAAAGCTCTCTGGCTGTCATCACCTCTCTGACAGCTCCCAGCGCCGGGGAGGGAGCAGGGCACCGCGGGGAGCAGCCAGCAGCTCTGTCGTGCAAGGGGACTGAGCATTCCTGACCTCCCCCTTGCCTGGAATGGGATGTATCCAGCAGGCTAACGGCTTCTTTCTTCTCCTGCTAAAAGTTCAAGATGGAAGAAAAAGGCTCTTTTTTTTTTTCTTTTTTTTTTCTTTTTTTTTTTTTTTCACAAATCTGCAGCCATGGATAGTATGCACAAGCTCTAGCAAGTGCAAAAAAAAAAACTTTATTGCCAGAAATGCTTAATAATAGTGAAAAAATAATTAGACTTAAAAAAAAAAAAGATCTGGTAAAACCTGTGTTATACTTAAGCGTCAAAGACATGTTGACACTGCTCTGATAATTTTCAAAACTGATTGACTGGCATTATCTATAAATGTTACTGCAGGGGTGAACCCACCTTCTTGGGTCTACAGCCAAGTCCCCCAGGAACATTACCATAGAAGCCAGGCAAACACTTACATAAAGAAGAAAACATTATCATCTAGTTCAGGGAAATTTATCTCAGGCTATGTTCTACATTTCCCTGGTTTATCTCCCAGGGAAAGCATCACCACCACACAATTACTCTCCTGGCATAGGCACAGAAGAAAGGCAGCTCAGCCTGCACAGTCTTAAAAAGGGGGTAGAATGATGAAGCAAGAAACTTTACACTCATTACACTTCCTATTTACTCTCTAGGGGAATGCATTATTCTTTCTATGAAAGTGATTATGCCTAGAACATAAAGTAGGAAATTAAAAACCAGAATACTCAGTGTCTTGCTTGCATTTCAGTAATTGCCTTCTCTACAAATGTGCTGTTCTTTTTCAACAGTTAGTATTCTATTATTAGAACACCATGGATAATAATGCCTTTTAATTGTCTCTATCCATTATTTGTATTTCCCTACAGTTGCACGGAATTTAAAAGAGGGAAAAATAAAAAATCTGAGTTTTTGTCAGTGATGTTCATGGATGTATGCTTTATCTGCAGTTATACATACATTTCTCAAACAAATAATTTAACTTGAAATTTTTTCTTTAAAAAATATTGCACAATTGAACACAATTTATCCACCGAATATTAAAATATGCATGATTTCATGTAAACAAAAATGTTTATATGATATTAGATCCCTCATAACTTCCCATTTGGAACACTACCACTTTTGTAAAAATTGTATTAGGTGTCCTGTTCAGCAAAACACAGACAATAGCCTTGTAAGTTACCTGTCAAAGAAGAAAAAATTAACAGCGTGGTGGCTTACATATGTGTGGCTTACACCATATATGTATGATACTGATGAAAAATATTTTTATTCACACATTCATTTATATTGTACAACACTTTATGATAGAATTTAGGCATCTTATCTTCTTATTTATGTAAGTTACCTTCATTTCCATCCATATGTGCAAATTCTATTTAGCAAACCAGAACTACACTATATCAAGACAGGAATATCAACCTCAACAGTCTCAAAGAAACTGCCTTTACACTCCTAATTTTAAGTGGGGAAAGAAGGGCTAGTCCAGGTTCTGGCTCTGTGCGGATAAAACACCTCACTGTCATAGAGACAGACTATCCATGAGCCAACATCCCAACCGAATTAGGGAGGAATACCAGCACTGCAGGTCTCACCCAGGGACAAACTGGCAACCAGCACAACACATCCCCTCAGTGGAACAGGGCTGAGCAGCCCTCTGCTCTGAAAAAGCTGGAGAGCTCCTCTACTTCAGCAATGCTGAGCAAGGAGAACTCTTCAATTAAAAACGCAACCAAACAGCGTGTCTGGGCTCTCTTCCCCTGTAGATGAAATAGAGATGGTGCTGGTCAGCACATGCCAAGCACTTACTGACCAGGACTAGTCATCATGATCTGACAGGGAAGACTGCAGAACAAAGAGGAACCCTCAAGCAAACCTGGATGTGACCCCAGCCGTGGGCTTCGTGCGGGAGAACACAGGTTCACTACTTTATACATGTGGCATTTTACAGGCATAACATTCCAAACAGGGAAAAAAAAAAAAAACAAAAAAGGCAATGCTTGTGTTTCTGTTTCACTTCCTCTAGAACTGGGGATTTTCTCCTACCTCCTACTTCCATCTTCTTAATGGCAGGAAGGCAGAAGACATCAATACAGAGGCTTCGTTGCAGAATTCACAGACTTTGTGCCACTAAAAGAAGATGGACTTTCCTACACCTTCTTTTGCCTTGAGTTACTTAACAAAGATCCTCCCCTCACTCTTCAAGAGACAGACAACTTGAATTTGGTTCATGTATCTCTAAAAGACCATAAAAATGTGTCCTACTTTCAGCTAATCTACTTCAAAATTGCCACTCAACCTGCACTGGTGTGCTTATTTGCAGCAACTAATTGACAATTATACATAACAGCTATGCAGGGCCTAGAAAATGTATTTTAAAATACCTCATTGAATGGCAGGAGTTAAATCTGAATAAAAAGAAAGCAAAATAAGTCACTTCCCATTTCCATAAGGCTAATAATTTTAAAAAGTTAAACTGTAAAATATCATCATTGATAGGAAAACCCCATGTCTTGTAGACAGAGTCCTGTTAAAATACAATTAAATTAAATTAATAACCTAGTCAGTAAAGAGAAGTGTTTTCATCCAACACCACCAAGTACCCACCTAACTCATCATCTCTCCCTTCCCACAGAACTTCCCAGTCAGTGATCAAGAGGAGACATAAAAACCTTGAATTCTCACGGGGCTTAAGGTGAAAGAAAAAGTTGATTGGTTTTCTTGTAGGGGACAAAAGTTATCTGTGTACCTATCATAGAAACAGAAGGCTACTGAAGTAGGAGTTTGCTTCTGTTGTCTGGAGAAGTCTTCTTTTACCATAATTTTATTTAGGAAATAGTAATGATTCAACATCACAGAGACACACAATGTGTTTTTGTACATTGCCAACAAACAGAACAAGGAGAGGACACCTAGTGGTGGTCTGTGATAATCAGGGCTGGTAGCAGCGGAGCAACTGAGGAAATCTTTTATGCAGGACCTGATTCAACAAAGCTCTCACACATTTAATTTTTAATCACTTTAGTCAGACCTAGCAAGCTTTTATTTATTCACCTTTCTGAACCTGCATTACTGTGATTATCAGAAATAAACCGGCAAATTTGGAATATGGTATGTCCATACTGGAATATGGATGTTCTGGTAAACACCATCAGCTGGAGTGGATATCAGCCTTTATGCAGGTCCATGAAACACAAAAAGTTTTGGCAAATGGAAAACCAGATTTCAGTTCAAGTTAAACCAAAATAAGACATGGCTGCAATTCACAATTTTTGCACATTTTGCCATGTGATATTTTGCAGAACATAACCTTGATTACATAACTTGCAATAAGCATTATTCTCTTTTAAAATGTTTCTAGTTCTACATAACCAGACATCCTAGTAAAAAAATACTAATTTTTGGAATAACCACTTCTATTTACATTACCACTTCTATTTACTAGGTTTTGTCTGTGTTTAGAAAACCTGTAAGCAAAGCTATTGAAGTCTGGGTTTTACACAGCTTTTGGAAAATATTGTTATTTTAAAGAATTAGTAAACTAGTATCTCATAGGCAAATGTAAAGCGAAGTGGCAAATCATTTGGCATGGAACAATGTATTTATTTTAATTGTTTGTATCTTTTATTTTAATTGTTCACTGATCTATGAGCATATTTAACTAAGAATAATCTACTAGCTGCATGTAAGCCTATGCAAAAAAGCCATTCAAGACTCAGAAGTTTAGGAAATCTCATAAAACTTAAAGGAAATAACAATTAGGTCCAGGACCTCCTGTTCAGTACTTTTAGGAACATGAATTTAAAAAAGAAATAAGATCCAAAACAAGGTCGCTATCAGAAATTACTTCAAAATTATAATTTCTGTAATCACCAATTTAAATATAATTTTTTTGTTTTGCATAAAATTTAGTTTAAGTAAATAGATGGTATCAATATCTGAGTCTAAAGAACTGGAATATTAGAATTTGTAGATAAAAAGCAGTTTCAGGGAAGTGTGAATTTGCATATTCAGTAAATTATTTCCTGCCCACACATCTCCTGTCCCTTTCTTGATGTATTTCTTCTCATTTCCACTGAGCCATTCATTTGGGTAAGTAATTAACATGAAACTGATATGAATATATCAATCAGTTTTCATATATATTCCACCACAGGCTATAGCTGTTCCATAACACTTAATGAGGAGAAAGCTTCTGCAATGCATATATCATTTACCTCAATATTACTTTAGGTTGCTGCTGGCAGCTTGATCCTAATTTAACTGACTTAAATGATGTGGAAATAAATAAAGAAAAGGAACCATGTTTCACCAGTGTCATGTAAGAATCTTCTAAATTTTTGCTTGCTTATCTTAAAGTTCAGGATATCAACCACCTGAATTCCAGATATGTGATATCTCAAAAAGAAAAGCTCAAACAGTGCCAGCCTGCATTTCTTCTTTGAGGATGTAGAAATTATCACACAACTTGGTTTGTTCATACATCAGTTATACATGAATAACAGTTATCCAAGTATTCTCTTGGCACATTATGAAGAATGAGTTTGCTGGCTATTCTCTCAATATTTTTGACATCATGCTTATTATTCTGGAACCAAATACATATATTTCAGATTAACCTGCACCACATGTGAAAGCAACGTGTCAGCTCATACGCAAAAACTATTAAATCCTTTAAACCACGCACAAACAGGCTCCAGTACCGTGCCATAAAAGTTAGTTAACAGTTGCTCCTTGCTGTCCACGTGAAAACACACTCATACAGAGAACATTAATATCAACAGCAGTCTCGCTGACTACCCCATGGGATCATCCAGTTATTGTTTCCCAGTAATCAGCTAATGTCATCCCTAGCCAGTTGTTTTGTCTGTTTTGAAACACTAAGATATTGTAACACACATTTTCCATGAAGCCATATATGAAAATCCATGACCTTCTGCATTTCTGATCTCTGCAAAACACCACACAAAAATAAGAACAAACAAACAAACAAGACCTACCTTTCTTCTTTCACAAATTTCATTTTGGGATTTATCAGAGCCTGATTCAGACTATACATTTCTCTCTGCTCATGCATGCGAGAATTATTTTCAGAATCAGCCAACGAACTTTCTGCTGCATTATTATAGGCTCAAAATAACCCCTCAAAAAAGGAAAAAATCCCTAGCTTTAGATTCTTTTTTACCTTCCTGTGAACATACTTCACAAATCTTACTAGTGGAATTAAGGGTGAAGTTGCAATCAAGCAGCCATTAGCTAAAGATAAATGGACCAAGCAGCAACTACTGTTGATTTGGACCACATACTCTGGTCACTTTTAGTCTAACTTAGTGACCAATTCAACTGCTTTTATTTAGAATACCTGATTTCTGTTTGACAACTGACAGAAGGGAGGGGGAAAAAAGGAATTAATTTCTCTGCCTAGTAGGCCTTTATAGTGGCAAGCAACTAACTCAAGCTGTCAGAAAATAATATCATTGAATTCATTTCAGAAGGTTGTCTCTCTGTGAAGCACAGAGAAGACAAAAGCAGCTTTATGGTAGAATTGCAAAATATGCTTAATCATTTGCCTTAGTTGAATTGAGTACAAAACTAGACTGCTCTATTCTGTGTAAAAATATCTTTGCAGTGCTTTACAGAGGCAAAAAGAAGTAGCTTTACCAAATAAAGTAATAAAAAATAATGGGCTATTTCAGGGGCTTTTTGAGAAACTACTATAAATTTTTCAGACTTTTAATATTTCGCATCATCCAGCATTATGCTGTTTTAAATTATAAACTGACTTTATTCGAGATGGCTCTGCTTTTAGGTTTCTCTTAAACCAGAAAGTGCATATTATACTAGAGATAAATAGCACAAAAAGTACCAAAAATGGTACCAAATAGTCCTTCAATACTCATTTAATTAAACAAATCTTTATCAAACACTTAAATAAATTGATGCAAATCAATTTTAGTACTGCTTCCATGATAATGCTTTACAAAATCATTCTCCTTATGCTTACTGCAAGAAAGGTTTAGAAAACAGCAGTTATTTTCTCTATAGCTTTAGCATTTCTGTTTAAAACACCTGATGATATTCAGAACTACAGAAATGAGGACAGGCAAGAAGCAAAATGGTGGTATGTGCCAATGCACTGAACATTTCTTAACCATGAGTATGCCATAGTGGGGCATGCCATAATTTCCTGGAAAAGTCACCATGCCAAATTGACAGGCAGCATAAGACCATGTCTGGAAACAGTGGAGCTGACAGTTTAGAAGACAATGACTCAAAATTTGAACTGCTCATTTTTCGTAAAGGCCAGTATTTATGATATTCAGCCTACATACAGCCTTCAAACAGTGAGCATTCTAGGAAATCTACTCAATGGTAAGTGGTTTCAATTTAGAAACCACTTTAGAAAAATACAAAGAAGTTTAAGTTCTCTGTGACTACAAGAGTATTAATAAATTTAAGTGCTAGTCGTATAACTCTAGTGCAGGTTTAGGTAGTTAAAATTTCTAGTATTCCCTTCTAGAGCCTTATTCTGATATTTTGAACATTTGGTAACATCATTAGGAGTCCATTCATGTGAATTGTACCAATGCCAAACATATTTTGGCCTCTGCCATTAGCAGAGAAGATGGTTACTCTGTGCTGGTTGTTTCCAAAAAGGCCTTGCCACTAGCACATGTTTGTAATTACACTAGGTAGTGAGGAAAAGATGTATTACATTCTTGCTCTGGTGTAGCCTTTCTCAGAGATTGACTATGAATGATGTTACAACCATACAAATCTTACCTCTTCCCACTGGTGTATGTATCTAATCAGTCTCGAAAGGCGCAATAAACGTAACAGGCTGAGGATTTTTGTAAATCTCACAATACGAAGCGCTCTTGCTGTCTTGTAAACCTCTGAATCCATTCCTTTTTCTACAATGAGAAAGATATAATCCACTGGTATTGATGAGATGAAGTCAACCACAAACCAGCTTTTTAAGTAATTCATCTTAATGATTTTAGGGTCCAGTATTATCTCAGAGCTGTCTTCATTTACAGTCCCAGTTCTAAAATTCATGATCAAGTCCAATAGAAAAACAGTGTCTGATGCCACATTGAAAATAATCCATGGTGTTGTTGTTTGCTCTGTGAAGAATGTGATTCCGACTGGTATAATGACAAGGTTTCCAACCATCATTATGAGCATGATTAAGTCCCAGTAAAACCTAGGAAAAAAAGGAAGAAAGAGAATGGTGGATGTCATGTGGTAAAACATTACAAAATAGTCTCTACTATGACACCAACTTGACCACCAGATTTTGTTATTACTAAGGAAATTCTTACTGCTTTAACTCATGCAGCATATTCATGGTCAGTGAAAACAACGTAATTAGCACACTTCATTATGTGCCTTCCTTCTCAAAAATATGCATGTAGAGTAAAGTACTATGGCTTATCACTCCATGGTATATCACATACTGGCACGTGGCACTGAGCAGACTTATCAACACTCCTAGTAAAACATCTTTGTGCTTATATATAGACAAAAATTTCGTCTTGTGCCAATCAAAAGTGCTCTAGCAATGCAACAGTTTTCCTAAGATTTCTGTCCAAATGGAAAGCCAAGTACCTAATAGATATATTAAATGCCAGTATCTCTTTTAAAATGTACTGATACCATTACAATGCTGGAATAAAATTACAAGAAGAGGAAAAAAGCACCAAAGCAAAAAATAGAAACAATAATTAGATAACATAAAAATCTTCATCCACTTTTACAACCTTAATTGAACTTTCATGAATTTTTACAACCTCACAGTCTATCTTCTTTCAGAGCTAGCTAAGAAATGTTAGAAAAAATAGCTGCAATTTGCATTGTAAGAGAAAGGGGTGCCACATTTCATCGTTTTGCTCTGGAAGGATGTAAAGGCTAGCCTCTAACACTGTGAGAATACTAACCATGCTTGGTACAATGTGGTAGAAAGATGGCCTCCTAACTCTAGCATCTGTGATAGAAATGCTGAGTAAATGCACCCTTTACATAAAATATCTATCCTGATGGAAGATTTCCAGGGCACAGCAGTATATACCAGATTGTAAGCAAATTATGATAAATCCTAAATGTTAAACAGTCAAAGAAACCTATTCTTATGCAGTAAAAAAACTGAAATGGAACTCAGAAAGCCTGAACCCAGTGCATAATCTCTTACTCTGCTCAAGAACATGATCTGGTCAACTAAAATTGACTTGGAGAGGTTCAGAAACCAATCAGCAACAGTTGCCCATGGACTTGTTTCTCCAAGACTTGAGGCAGCAGTGGCTCTGTCCCTTTGTCACACCAGGGTCCGTGCAGGGGACATGTCCTGGACACCCCACCAAAACATCACTTCAACACTGCCTTCCAGGCCACTTCCATCACACTGACACCAGCCTCCTGACATGCAACACACCCTCATCTTGGTAAAGCTTCAGGGCAACCAGCAAAAATAATAGTTTATCCGGCCACAAAAAACATTTCAGAACCATGAGCCTAGTTTCTGCTAGACTTGCACAGAGAGTATGGATTACATTAGATTTCAGAGATTGCTTCTTGTATTACCAAATTATCATAAAATCATAGATTAGTTTGGGTTGAAAGGGATATTAAAGATTATCCATTTCCAACTCCTGTGCCATAGGCAGGGACGTCTTCCACTAAACCAGGCTCCTCAGAGCTCCACCCAGCCTGGCCTTAAACACTTCCAGGGATGGGCCATTTCCACAGCTTCTCTGGGCAAACAGTGCAAGAGCCTCACCACCTTCACAATAAAAATCTTTTTGTAATATCTAATCTAAACCTCTTTCAGTCTGAAACCATTCTATCTCGTCCTGTCACTACATGCCCTTGAAAATATCCATCTTTCTTGTAGGCTCCCTTCAGGCACTAAAAGGACACAGGTCACACCAAAACCTTTCCTTCTCCAGGCTGAACAATCACAAAGATACAGCTTTTAAAAATTCCCTTTTTTTATGTCTACCTTGGAAGCAAATACTTTTAAGTTTACAGAGTGATCATCAGAGATTATCAATTATTATCTCTAACTGTAGAACATGCTAAAGGAAAAGCAGCATAGGATTGAGAACAGCATGAGAATTCCCAGTTTCAAAACTATTTATTCCAAGAGACACCTGGAGAGATTAGATTTAACTATCATTTGAGAGAAGAGAGCAGTTAGCAATGCACCTCTAACTGGTACTCAGAAACTCCACGAAGTACACTATAAAGTTATTCCCTGTGCACCACAATGTGATTTGTGTCTTACACATTTTCAGTCTTGCAATAAATGTGATAATAATAAATTTTAGCACTAACTCCTAAAAATGTTCAGTTTTATTCAGGCTGTATGTATTTTTGTTCAGCATATGACAGTATTCACCAGATCTGGAAAAAAAATCCCAATTTCTCCTGTCTTTTTTTAATTCCTGTAGTATTTCTCATTGTGCTAGATTCCATTTCAGTAATCTGGAATTACCAAAAGGAACCACTAAATTCATACATCTGTGATCTACTCTGTGATCTACAAGTAAAATTACCACAAACA
Source organism: Tychaedon coryphoeus (assembly GCA_013398595.1). NCBI lineage: Eukaryota > Metazoa > Chordata > Aves > Passeriformes > Muscicapidae > Tychaedon > Tychaedon coryphoeus. The sequence continues at coordinate 745,059 of WBND01000411.1, forward strand.
CTTTTAAAATGCTATCAACCAAAGTACTTCACAAAAGGGCCCTGGGAGAATAAACATCTTCAAGGAATCCTTAAAACTAGTGGAAAACAAATAGGAAACAATTACAAGAGGCGTCCTTGCATTTGTGGCTCAGTCCTAAGCAATTCAGATTGACCTTTACATTTCTCTAGCAGTTATGCAACAAAGGCTAACCAAAGCCACACAACAACCAGCCAACATAAGAGATAATACAGAACCAGGTGTTTTTAACCTACGGTAATCCGCGGTTTAAAGGATCATCGCGTGCTGTGATTATGCAAAACACACTGATGTTACTGGTGCTGAATGTCAGCAAAAGTGGTAGCATCAGGGCTAAAATAATGTTGTCTGCTAAGGACTTCTGTATTTTAGCCCACAATATAATATAAGCTGATTAGTTGGTAGGAAAAACCCTTACTATTTTTCATTTAGAAACGAGTCGGACATTTTCTTTTAGGAAAATGTTTCCAAATGCCTTTCTGTTGGCCATGTTTTATTTTATTTCAGGTGAGAAAAACTAGAGGCAACTGCCTGTATTGCCCTTCTTTGACCTGTGCAGGGAAAGTAATACAATGCGTTCCTGCCTGCGGTTCAGAACACCGCACTATTCACACAACAGAGGAAGCTGTAAAGCCTCACGAGACAGTGCAAGGGGCTGGGATAGCCCTCTGCATCTATCTACTTTTAGGATTTTTTTTCCCAGATCCCCTGCCCCAGTGAGGATGGTTATGAACCTACAATTTACAATCTCAAGAGTTCAACACTTATATAAGATATTATAAAACGTTGATGAAGAGCAAGGAAGAGGTAGGCTTATGACACAAAATTTTCAAGAATGAGGAAAAAAAGCAGGAGTCCAGGGATAATGAGATCCTCCAAAGCTCAAAATGATAAGCAAGAACTGATCTCAGCCCCACATCAAACAGCTATAGAGCTTATTGCTCAGCTGAAGCTAACTCAGTGAAGCTACTACTAGATGCCATTAACAGAGGCTGCAGAGGTCATCACTGCATTGCACTGAACTATTCCTGAAGCTTTTTAAATGCTTATAAATGTCTCAAAGATATAATATTTTTATAATATATTTTTTTGCCTCTAAGCAAATATAAAGTCAAGTATTAAAGTATAAACCCCAGTCTTGAGACACATTATTTCAAAATTTTTAAAAATGATTTTATACAGAAGTATTAAAAAATCCCCATACTAATTACTACTTTGGAATTCTCAGAATGGATTCATAGGCCTCTTTCGGTGATCTTTTCACTCATAATTTATTTACTATATTTTTAAAAATTACAGTAATAAGAGTGCTTTTTCAGCTCTGGAATATGGTGCTGAAATGTTGCTTTATTCACTGCCACAGGCTGTCCTGGATAGGATGTTTAAAATGAGTGCCTACCCAAGCAGCAAGAAAGAGTTACTTAGTATTAATTAATCACTGTTTGTATTAGGCTGAATAATGTAAGGCACTATGAATTCTAACAGGCATTTTATTTTCCACCTTATATCCCCAACCCAGAGAAAAGTGAGTCTTAAGGAAGGAAATTTCATCTCTGAGTTAATGCACTGCATAATTTGCTGTACATACAAATTCAGATTTGCTTGCTGTATTATTTCCTTTTTCTGCCCATCAACAGCAGTCTCAATTTCCTTGAATCAGCGTAGTTTGAGATATGATTATCCTTACGGTACACGCAGACTGAACCAGCAGAAGCTGTCAGAGGTCTCACAAACCACACAGCAGAGCAAGCAGCATCTCTCAGGCATGGAGGGGTGTGAATGGAGGCTGCAGAGCACTCAGGGCTTTGCTTAAGTTTATGTTTTCTCAGTCTCAAGAAAGATGGTAAAATTCAGATCTTTTATAAAAAAGAAGCAAATTGTATCAGTAAAACTTCAGGAAATTCAGTCTAGACACTGAAAACAAATACTCATCCACATTATAAGCTGGAAGGCCATTGAAAAAGACACTAACTCAGATTGCTTGTAAAATACCTCTGAAGCAAAACCAGATGCATCACAGATTAGGTTTTCTGATCTCATATGCAACATAATTTCACTCTACACATTCAGAGAATCAAGAGCCATAAAAAATTTCACAAGCTTTCCTAGAAAACTTGTTTCTTCTTTAGCTAAACATTGTGATTGACTAGCAGATGCTCAGTGAAATGAACACACTGACTTTCCTTTTTGCGCTTTTTTTGTTTTTTTAATCTCACCTTCAAACACAGCTTTATTTCCTTTGCTTTCATAGATCACTGGTTCACCTAACAGAGAAATCAATGTCCTATATAAAACAGAACAATCTTAGAAGAAATAACAGTCATTTTAAATTTCATTGTGCCGTATGCTAGTGAATACTAAATTTGGTATTATTCGTATCAGAATTTCATTCTCATAGGACATGTTATCTTTCTCTGGTTGTGCAACTCAATTATTCTACTAAGAGGGAACAAAGCTAGACATGCCTGTGTTGAAGGACAGGAGAACGAAGAAGGGAGTGTTTTCTTCAGAGGACTCAATTCTTTCAATGATTGCACAGGTTTTTTTACTATCTTAAAATGAGGATATCCCCTTCTGCCCAGCTATCCATTCTCATTCTGCCCATCTGTTTCTCTCTTATAAATACACACGCACACCTAGAGGAAAATAAGCTTGTTCTGGGAAAAAAGCATACAAATTAAATACTAACTTCATTCTATTTTAGCAAGAAATACTGCATTCAACATTCTCCATAGAGCAAAATCTGTTTAAATGTTGCCAATCCATACTGGATTGCTTAGGGGATTTTGGGTCAGCAGCAATTATTTTTATTTTAAAATTTCCAACCTTAGAATTCACTGTAATCTACCTCTGTGACCACATTAATACAAAGGCATTAAAATTACTAGTATTGTGCCACTAGTTTATGATGGCTTCTTTTGCAGGAGCAAACAGGTCACTTCTACAGTTGTGTCATCCTTCTGCATGGATAACATTTTCCTCATCTGAATGTACCTCACTTTGCAAAGCTTTAGGAAGACAAAACTTTGGGGCTGGTCTTTTGTTTTGCTTTTAAAGAATAAACTGCTCTCCTGAAATTGTCGATTTAGATTTTTTATGCTATTCTCTTTCCACTTTGACAACTTTAAGTTTATATTAGTAAACACAACAAAGGAAACATGGCAATGCTGAAATAAAATCTCTTTTGTGCCTCACCTCCTTTGATTGCAAAGCACACGCTACAGTAGAATTCTAATAGTGTATCCTACACACCCAGTGGTGATGCTGAAGGACAGAAATATGATTAAGTGACACTTTCTCAGGTGTTTCATCAACATTTCCTATTCTTTTTCACTTTAAAGCATATCACAAGCTTAATGAACATTCATCAACTTAGCAAGGTAACCTGCTAGAGCAGAAGAAAGGCTGCTGAGACTAGTCAGTCTGAAATGAGGCAGAGGCAGATGTTCTGAAAACTGTGTTTTCCTGGCTGAGCAGTGCTGGACTTGGGAATCTTCCAGCCTAATATTTTCATCCTGAGAGAGACTAAAAGTGATTTAAAAATAACCTAATAATGAAGTTTTCAGACCACCAGAAATCTTAATTTCATTTCAGAATAATACTGGAGTCCATTACTTCAAGGTTAGCCATACATACTTAAGGGATCCATTGTATGTCCCTTGCTGGGTTCTTTTTTTAAATATTGATACAATTTCCTACCTCAAAAAAAAAAGAATATTACTAAAGTTCAGTGGTACTGAATCGCTTTTTATATAACCATAGAATGTATCTAACATTACAGACTTCCACAATTCCAAAAAGATTCCATAATTTTTATCTCTTTAAACCCACTTAGCACTGGCAATTTGCAATTTGTTTCTCAGTTGTGATTATATGCACAAGGCAGGTGATTAGATAAATGCATCTCTCAGGAGACCTGATTTTAGCCCAGTGAAGGCAATGAACAGCAATTTACTACTTTTACAAGTCTTTAGTTACATAGTTTGGCTAGTTTTAAAGCTTGAGTGCTTTGAAAAGAAAAGAAAATCACAGTACTGACCACAAAAGAGGACTGCAAAACTAATTAATTTACATTTTTATATACATTTATTTATTTATTTATTTATTTATTTATTTATTTATTTTATATATATATATATATATATACGTATGTATGTATGTGTGTATTTATATTTTCAATATATTTTCAACCAATATTTAGCCCAGCGGACATTTCATCAAAAGATAATTGGTTCTTGCTATGCATTCAGCAGCTTCCATCTGAAGATTTCATTGTATTTTACACGCAATAACAAATTCAGTCTCAGATTTCTGAGAAATAAAGCTACAGTAAGGAGTCATTGTATACAGGAGGAAAAGACAGAGAGGACAAAGAGAAATTTATATAATATGGCAATATTATTTAAAAATTAGACTCTTAGTTTTCAGACAATAATCCCCTAACACAACTGCTTGAATACCAGTGATATTTGCAGTTGCTTTTCCTCTACAGAAACTTACTAAACAGCAGCAGAAAGAATTAAAGCCTGACTTCCACTTAACCTTGGGTAAGAACAATGCACCACTGTCGGTGGAGCTCTGATGGTGCTTTTGCTCTCCCTCATTTTTGCATAACTCCTCCTTTCTGAGAAACTTGATCTGGTGGGTTGCATCCCCACCATGGCAGGGGCATTGGAGCAACATGAGCTTCAAGGTCCCTTCCAAACCATTCTATGATTCTAAGATTCTTCAGCCCCACTCCTCATTAAAAAATCTGGGTAGTGCCCCTGTCCAGATAGCTACCAGATGGGAAAAAGGTGCTGATGAAGAGTCAGGACTCACAAATATGTTTGCTCATAGCAAGTGCTGATTCTTATCTGATTAAATGGATATATTTCACATCATCAAGACTGCTTCTGCATCAACACATGTCACAGCACAAGCACAACAGCTCCCTCCAATCCACCCCCTCATTCAAGCTAGCCCACTGCTCTTAGAATCAGGCAACATTTTGTGTAGGGTCTGTAACTGATTTCTTTCAGTTTATATTATCAGCCCTTAAACCAACTGAAAAATGCCACATATTGGTTATCTAAGCAAATGTCAGCAAATTTCTGTAGTGGATCACTGTAAAATACACATTCACATTCTCAAATTAGAAATGACCACTTTAAAGGCATGAAAAAAGTTTGAAAGAGACAGATCTAAAAATATTTCAGCTGCAAAATAATCTTGTATCTCATGTTGGAACACTTGCATTAATTAAGAATTTTGTAGTGACAGTAATTTTAAGAGTGCCATTTAGAAAGATGACATTTAGGATGCCTCCATACTAAAAATTCAGGGGCTAAAATTGGAAGAAGCCTTCTGTAATTCTTCTCAACAAAGAATCAAGTGAAAAGGAATGTAACTTCCTAATACCTTTCCAAAAATTAGAAAGCCAATCAGTACCACCTAGTATTTTCCTTTAATAGATTTTTTTCCTAACTAATTCAATCTCTCAGTTATCAGTATAATTTTTAAGTTTCTGCTGATCGGGGAAATTCTATTTTCTCTACTTCAGAGAAAGAGATGACAGGGAAGATGTCATTCAGTAGCTATTGATAGATCTCAGGCATAGGCTTCACTGAGGAGACTGGACATGATCACCAAATGAGGTGGGACAATTAATTTTTTCAGATTAATATCTCTGATTAAAAAAACAAACAAACAAACAACACCAAACAAACAAACCAACCAAGGCTAGGCCCATCAACTTAGATTTGACATTTTGACAAATATACTACTACTAACAATTTTATTCTGAAAACCAGAGGTAAAACTGGCTTTGTGTGCAGCTGAAAAATGATACAGTATGTTTGGAAGAGCAGCTTCAAAGTAGGACTTGGTGTATCATTTCTTGACAAAGTGCATTGAAGGCAATAATGGGCACTATTTTCAAACCGAAGTGAAAAAAAGAGCCAGTCTTCAAATTTCATGAAGGGAAAAATTAGAGATGTGAAAAAGCATGAAAGAACTATAGATAGATATGAAACAAGCTGATGTACTCCCACATCATAAATGAAAACAAATATACATTACTGAATATTTACAGTCATCCTGTGTATCTACACAGATGTGCAAGACTCTACTGGGTAATCAAGTATATTGCATATATATATATCAAGTTTAATTATTATTCCCCTTTACAACTATTTATAGCTGACTTTTGGCTACAAAGCCTATGCTTCCTTGAACATAAAAATAAGTACTGATATTTCAACCCTTTAAAATCAATGAAAGTACACTTAAGAATAAGTAAGTTTTTTATTATAATCCATTAATATCACAGTGCAGTAAATAACTTGCTTCAAATGATAATAAATCTAATTTATATCTGTTAAAAAGATATTAATAACATGTTTGTTCTGAAAATAGTATCCAAAATGATTAATCCATGTTCAAATCAAATTTAAATTGTAATTTTATTAAATTTATTTATACTTTGATGAAAAAGATCCAAACATATCTGAGACAATTTTTAGGGAAGCAAAGGAAAAAGAAAAGATCAGATTCATGGCAGAGCAACATGGTAAGTAACTAGGGTCATGCCACATGCATCCCCCTTTCAAAAAACGACCGAATACCTAGAGCTTTCATCAAAACCTGTGAACATCCATTGGATTTCCTCATCTGTCTGTAGGCAGCTGAGCCCAGGATCTCCCACTCCTCAAGAAATTCACTTTCCCCAAGCCATACTGTGCCTCCTGAAGTGCGGTATGCTGCTGACATGTTCTCTCTCCCCAAACAAATATAAACCAGAGTACGAACACACTCATGTTCCCTAGGAAGGCAACGACGAGACAGGAGAGGCATTCTCAGTTCTTTGTTCCACCAAAGCAGAACAGCTCTGAGAGGTGATATTGCTATTGGAAGTGTCCATACCAGAAGTGCTATACAGAGTCATGGAGAGGTTCAAGTCCTCTCCAGCAGAGGAAAAAAATTATTTTGCAGTTTCAACATCTATGCTGAACGATTTTAATTCCTAATCAGATAAAAGAGACATTTAGGTAGGCACTCAAATACACTGAAAATTGTAATTTATGGAATTGTTATTTTATTAATTTTATTAACTGGACTAATTATATCAATTTATCCAAAACATAAATAAATTGAAAATACAGTGTGCACAACATGTAAGAAATGAAACGAGTAATCTTTCACAAGCTTGATTATACCTTTTCCCATGTATATTTATTAACACATTCTTACAGAGGGACACACCCTACTTTTCTAATTACTCAGCTTGTATTCATATCTCTCTGTTAGCTATTTGCCTTCCACAGCATTTAAACAGATACATGTTAATTTTAACATTTCTTTGAAACTTCCCAATTTGCATACTGCACATCCCAGTGTTACCATCCTTTTGACAGCATAGCGCTCTGCCTGCACTGCCAAAACAAATCAGCGCATTATGCAGCTAGACAGAGCAGTGATCAGATAGACCCGGTTTCACTTGTTTAAAACAAGAAGGAAAACCCAGAAGAGCAAGCAAAGTAAACAAGGAAGAGCATACATTATGCTCAGAGATGCTCTGGTTACTGGCCTAAGTAACCAAGACCTTGCCAGCTCTGCCTCTGCTCCCCTCCTCGACTTTTCGTGCTGCTCACCCTCTGAAGCTCCAGAAAGCTCCACGCAAGCTGGGCTGAGCAAAGCCTCGTGTGCTGCTGCTGAGAGCTGCTCAGCCAGGCATGGAGGTTTAGAATACAAACCAAATTTCTGGGGATGTAAAATCCATCTCTGACATTTACGAGCATTGGTCAGTGTAATGGAACGCAATTGCTGAATGGCCCTTCTGCAGTTTAATCCAATATAAGGAAACAAAGAGGGGTTTTATTTTTTATGGCATTACTTCAGTTATTCTTAAAAAAGGAAACAAATGAATTCCTTCCAAAAAACCCAAACCAGCACATGTGAACTTAATATTTGAACAGGATTTTGATTTGCAAAATAAGAGATAGCCCACAATATCAAGGACCAGGAGATGACTTTACATGAATTGATGCTTTTTATCCTTCTGGCACATCTTTGCCAGCAGCACAGGAGGTCACTTCCATTGCTGGGTTGCAATTAAACATGAGGATTTATTACATTTTATCACAGGTATCTAAAATAATGATACACATGATTGAGCTTCTAAAACCAGCATGTATTAAATTTACTAACTATGTGTAGAAAGTATTTATTGAATTACAGCAGATTTTTTGCTTGAAATACATTTGTTATATATTTTAATTTAGTCACGTGAAATTGATATTGTACCATTGGAAGGTACATTTTACCAAGACCTAGATTAATTTAAAATTCTGTTCTATCTTCATTGAGACAGAATCCATCTAAAGTGGAGTTGTTATACAAAATATATACACTACATAAAAGCTTTTTCCTCCATGCTGCCTTTATTCATTTTTGTAAGAGAGCAAGTAATTTTAGGCATCAGAATAACACATCAGTTTTTAGACTGAAAAATAAAAGATTGCTGAAGATATTAAGATTTGAAAATTTATTCAAACTTAACTACTCTGTTATATGCCTCACCTATAAATATTTATCAGAAAAAAAATATAAAAGGGAATTATTTAATAATCTGCTTCTCCCCTTTATATTTTGGTAGAGTGACTTTGGCAGGTGACTTTGAAGTCTCTTCATGCAAAAATTCTTTCTCCAACATTCAGGTCTTCAAACAAAACCATCTGTATTCCTTAACAGTGGGCTGGTCCCGACATCAGACACCCACTGCAGGTTAGGGGTTGCACAGGGAAGTGTTTGGGCCCAAGTAAAGTTGCCTATAATTGTAGCCACTGATAAGCAGCTCTAAAATAAGCACTCAAAGAAACTTTGGTCAGGGACCCATGACCTGAACTATAAACAACCGCAAAAATACCAAGGAAGCTCTTTACTTCCATACTGATAGATGACTCTTGCTTTGACACAGCAAAACAAAATGAGCTGCCCTTTCTGTGGTGAATGAAACACCAGATGCCCATCTTTATCTTCCATTCATATTCTCTCAAAATGGAGTTCTCTAAATACAATAAATAGGTTTCTGCCTTTCAGCAAATGAAAACATTTTACTTTGGAGATCTCATAAGAGGTTTTAGCCACAAGCCAATATCCCTCAGAAAGACAAAATCTAATTTAGCCAAATATTTATGTTTCATTTTTTGGAGGACAGTGAGTTATGAACTAATCAAATGTGTTTAAACTAAAGATGTGTGATAATTAAAACTGCCAAATAGAGAATAATAATTTATTGGTGAAGAACAGCAAGAAATTGAGAGAGAAAAAATTATTAACAGAGATTCTCCTCATTGCCTTAGAATATACATTCATCTCTAAATTGCAAATCAAAATATACAATACAACACAAGTGGAAGCTGAAACATATTTGCACTATTCTGACAAATTAGTTCTGCAAAATGCACAGCACTGATGGGCGATGTTTTCTAAAAATCAGGTTTACCATTTTGGGCTCCTTATGATGGGAATTCTGAAAGAGGTTCAGGCATGGAGTCCATATGCTTACAAGTATCTAGGTCCCAAAATCCAAAGATAGATGGGTTCCTGACTTCCATCTCAGATCTTCATCTAATACCCTATAGATTTGCACACTGTGCAGAGCACTGGGTAAAACTGACACTTTCAGAGCCATTCCAGAAATGGCAAAATTTGTACGGGAAATATGAAACCAAGTTAAATACCACTTGCTCATTTTGCCAGTGGCACAAAATCAGCGTGCACATTCAACACAGACGAACTGCTATTCAGTGACACTTCAGGAACCACGAGTCAGCAGCCCCAGCAGGAACATCTGCCACCATTTTAGGCAGATTCATGGTACCTGCATTCCCAGGCTACAAAGCCAGCTCTCCTTCCCTGAAGCAAGCCTAAACTCTGTCGTGCTATGAGGAACAAGTGTGGGAGTGGAAGTTCACTGCAGTTCTCCCATCCCTTTCACAGAAAGATAAATTTGGTCTAGCCTGTGAAGAATGTAAAAGTTGGCTGCAGCTTAGAAATTACAGGAACAACCATAGTCACATTGAGCAGTGCTCATACAGTCCTGGGGAATGAGGGGGATGGTGGTGGAAATTGCTGAATAACACTGACTGATTGTATAATACTGACAGAGTATTCCTCAGACCTGTCTTAATGAGGATCATCTCTTGGCAAAAGAAAATTAGCGGGCATGTGAATGACAGTGTGCAACACACTGACAGACTACAGAAAAATCTAACTCCCAGAAACAAGAATAGAGAACAGTTTAAAGTGAAACAAGAAATTTTAAACTCACAGTTAGTGCCTCTAAATAGCAATGTAAAACCACAGACATTTAATTGGATTCAGTCACAATTTATGTTGTACTTAGTTCATATCTAGATAAATAATATGTATATGAAATAATAAAATTATTACACACTGGATTTAATTATTTGCAACACAAAAACCTTGGAAGTTTTTTAGACTTCTTTTCCCATTATGGAGAGATGAGCCATCATAATGAATTCATTACTTCAATAAATAAACAGTAAGAACATGTACAAATCCTACTGAACACCCAGCAATATATCACTGGATTTAATATTCTGTTCCAAATTTCAAAACCACATTTAATTTAGCAAAAACAAGTATTTCATATAGTACTGACAGAATGCATGCAATTAAAAGTCTGTTTGGTCATGTGGGCACCTCATGCTTAGGTTACTCATCTCTCACTTTTCCCACACATTCAACGTCTACTGCTTAATAAGCCATCGGATTTCAGACATTTTCAATTCTGACCCTTTTTAAACGCTCTGATAGATTGCCTACCATCTGGCAGTGCTTACTCTTGGTACCACACACCCTTTGCATTGCAAAACTGTGCTTCTGATAATTATATCTTTATTTAATGTGGTAGATGTATGCAAGACTTGAATTCCCATGCTGGCAGCATACAAGCTGAAGGGACAATTTCAGCGAAGTGCCTGAGTATCAGTGTATGGTAACAGCATGTTCAACTGCATCCTGCAACAATTATCAACAAAAAGCTGCTAACCTGTCCAAGTCAAGGGAAATGGGAAACATACATGAAGTTGTCTTTTTTAATTACTACAAGGCATTTTACAAATTGCAAGAGGCTATGAAGAACATCTAAACTAATTTCTCCCTGCTAGTTTGAGCAAACAGCTCAGCATCTTCTAGCTAACAGACTGAGTAAAAATGGAAAACTACATAGCAGAATGAACAAATTTTTTAAAAAAACATGCATTATTTCCATTTATTTAAAGGAATGCATTATATCTTCAGAAAGAGATGTAGGAGGACGAAGAGAAGACAGAATGAGGGGGAAAAGGAAGTTGTTTCCAAAAAACTACTCTTTCAGAGATTATATCCATGTGCTCCTAGGAACTTTTGAATGCAAGTTGACTATAGCATGATTTCACTAACTGAAAATTTGACCATAAGAAATGCTATAAATAAAAGAAAAAGCAAGATTCAGTACTTAGGTAGTCATCTAGAGAAGAGTTTCCATGAACACTGGACACACAGCCCTGAAAAACAGCTCTTAAGAACACTTGGTAAAGTGGGTATATGAGGAAAGTATCCAAGTAACGACTGAAGTTTGAGGTATATGCTTGATTTATTTTGCTTCTTTTGTTTTGTTTCCAAGTTTCAATCTACCAGACTAATCCTGAGCTGGAAAAGCAATTATTTTTGTTACCACCAGGCTTGTCTGGCACTAAAGACAAGGTGAACCAGCGCAACAGACAAGCTTGGCTCTTACCTTCACTGAAAAATAAAGTGCAAGCAAGCCCATTTGCAGCTATCTCAAGGATCCTGTAGCCCTAGATGTGTTTGGGGAACCCAGAAGCTTGCAAGTGCCTTGCCAGGCAGTAGTAAGATTTTCACGGAGTACCAGCACCTGCTACAGGTTTCATAGCAATAAATCCTCCTGGAACAAACAACTAGACAGAAAGTATTCAAGAGTCTGATGGAAAACCTCTCACTAGCTGTGTGAAATCTTGATTGCATTTCTATGGTTTTGCAGCCATGCTTTTATTCCTTCTCGGTAGAGCTCGATAGATCCTATTCTATGTATCTTATAAAAGTTCTGTGTATTTTCCACAAAGAAAAAGATAGAACAATTATTCATTACTGGGATCTCATTATATATTACTCTAAATTTACTGCAATCCACGTATTTGCATTAAAGTGAGATCATTTCATCACCACACTGTCTATCGCTGCAGTCATGCCATGAAGAGAGGTGCTTCTTGGAGGATCTGATAAATTACTGTAAGATGCAATGGAATCAACTCAGGAAACATCAATATTTCCACACCTTAGTCTGCTGATATGAGAGAACGAAAAAA
>WBND01000411.1:757574-789034 GCA_013398595.1 Tychaedon coryphoeus
TTTTCAAGTCATTTTAAAAAAACAAACTCACTCAAAAAAAAAATTTAAAAAACCAGAACCAACATAGCCTTGACTGTGAGCATAAAGTAACTCTGCTTTTTTAGTTAAAAACAAACTATCTTAATATGAATTTTTAATAAATATGACATTTTTAAAGATAGAAACTTAATAGCAGTAGCACACTAAATTCCAATAGTGCATCAAAATATTTATTAAATGACATGCCTAATTAGATAATATACACACACAAACAACATCAAAGATAATTTAATAAAAACAAAATCCTATTCTTAGCTATATAATGTAACTTAAGTTTTGGGTACTTCACTGGCAAAAATGAGAATGGTTTTGGGGTTAGTTTTGGGTTTTTTCAAATATGTAATGGAAACAGTATGCAGCTCTTCTGTAATTAAATGAACATTTTTCTAAACATAAGTTTATTCCAGACTTATTCTAGTTGCATCGTGCTACAAGGCAATAAGATTATTGAAAAATACCATCCAGCTTGCCTGAATCTGACTATCATCAGATTAAAAGATATTAGCAGAGATTTTATAGAAGCTAAATGACAGTGTCCTTGAAGTAGTACTGACATTGACTCCAGCTGATACAGTTTTTGGTTATTAACATACCTTACTATGTGTCTAGAACAAGCTCTCCAATAATTAGAGCTGAATACACTACGATTTTTAAAATTAAATCATGCCTCTGGGAAAGAATCAGGAAATAGACAGCTAAAGGACTTTCAAGCAATTAACAAGAACTCTACTGTCAGGTTAAAAATTAAACATTGTAAAGTAGGTTAAAAGTTTCCTCTCTCAAAAAAATGTATATTGACATAGAAAACAGTTCTCAGGCATGCTGTTGAGTGAAAGCAAATATGAGAATAGATACTTCCTATTTATGATCAAATTAAGTAAATTTCATTTTTTTCATATTCTACACTTATCTCTAAATATAGTTTTTCGCCTTCTTTTAACTTCAAATTGAATTTCTCAAAAAAGCTGAAGAAGTTTAATTAAATATTACAGTGCCACGGATCTCAGATAGGTAGGCAGAAATGAAGCACTAAAGACTTACACATTTTAGGTGCCCTCTGAATTTATATATGTCTATTTCTGCTACTCTAGGCTGAATAATCAGAAGCAGAGCCACTCAAATTTTGACTTCATTATAAAAACACCCCCCCATACACACAAGAAAGCCTAAAGCAACTTATCAAACCCTATGCATCTTTCAATTAGGTGTTGTAGTTACCAAATACCCAATCAAATCATAAATCTAGACTTTTATGTATTACTTGATGCTTTTACACAGTATTCCAATTCACAGTTCCCTTCATAAAACCAAGCCTGAGAAACCTAAGATGAAGAAAAAACTTTTACTGACTCAATTACAAGCATCACTTATTTTGACGTGATAACCAATTTTAAAATGTGTAGACATGCTAAAACAATTGGATTACCAGAATCAGTACACTTTCCCCTCAGGCCCAAGCACGATTATGATCTTATGTAGCATAATTTTTATATCTGTGTACACAGATATAGATATTTAAGCACTTTTATATTTATTTATTAAAGCACTTATTTATTAAGCACTTTTTTCTCATTGCAGTCAAAACAAAAAAACAGAAAACTGAAGAGGAAGTCTCATGATATTGACTGTCCCAGGTTATATTTTAAAGACTCAAATATAACATCCAGAAAATATCATCTTTGACTTAAATGTTACAGAATTATTCACAGGAATTCTGTAATATTTGAGGTTTATTTATTTTATTGTGTTTTTTTTTCTAAACTTATCTTAAAATCATGACGAACATATTTGCCTTTACATAGATTGTGTTGAACAGGAACATTGTAAAAGTAAGCATCTTGCAGAAAAAAATGTACTTTTCTACTTATTCATAGGTGCAGCCAGTGATCTTCAAGATGTCCCAAGTTAAATTAAAAGTAACTCAGAGAACTGAGGAACCGAGTTACATTTGTTCAGCTTTTTCTCTCCTATAAACTTTATTCAATGTTCAAGAAAGAGACACGACAAGAATGCGAAAGAAAATACAGTGAATAGACTGTTATTCCAGAACTAGAATGAAGATAATGAAGATAATGAAAACTGGCAAATGTTCAACATATAAGTGAGCTCAAACTATGCATTAGTATTCTACGTACCCAGAGACAGCAGGATGTCTCAATAAAATGAATCACTTTGCCTGAACAAACAAGGGCATACGGCTTCCCACATGCCCTAGAGGTCTGGAAGGCGAGTGGCTGCTGCACCAACCTTGGGTGTACTCCACTGCCTTGCTTTAGTAGCTCTTGAAGAAAATCTCAAAGCAAACAAGAGTACATGGCCCTCGTGAGTACAAAAGCACGAAATGCACCTCTCTAGCCCTATTTTCTCTTACACGTCCCTGCTTACAACTGGTACAAAAGGAAAAGTCAGTAGCTAGCTTTAGTCAACTCAATTTCATAACAAATGAAAAAAACGTGATGAACAATTCTGTCATATCCAATCTGTGATAACCAATGATGAGACATTGCTCAATACAAAAAATAATAGGAACTGGAGATGAAAAACAACCTAATGCATTTCTGGCCTATATTTCACATCAGAACATTTCCAATAGAATATTTTGTTGCTTATTTTTGGTCCTGCCTCTTAAACATCTAATTTAGATATTTGTTGCTGCAATTTCACTCCATTACTTCAATGTAATTTCCTTCCTCTTCGTAGCATCCATTTATGCATTTGAGGACCATTACTGTATTTCTCTTCAGCCTGCCTTTATGAGAGTTGCATTTTACCTGGGTAGCTATTGTGAAGCTTAATACATAACTTGATGTCAGAGAGAACTGTCAAACATTTTAAATGCATTATTTAGATTAATGCTACAATTCTGTCATTTTATTTTTTAGGGCATTTACAGAAGTAAAGGGCAAAAATTGTTGGTATGCAGCAAATAAAAATTCAAACACTATAAATAATCTTTTAAAAACTAATGGTTCTCAATGTTTAGCCAAATATAAGGACTGGACATCAAGCAACGGGAACAATTTATCAGTACAGTTTTTCTTAAGTAGAACTAAAAAATATGGTCACAACAATAGTATTTGAAAATGATATATGAAAGATATTCTCAGCTGAATCTATGCTTCCTTCATAAAAACATAATTGTTTTAATAATTTCTTGCACAAGGAATGTACAGTATATAGTACAATTATAAGTCTATTATTACAGTTTTATTAGTGAATTCAGAAGGGTCAATTCTGCAATAGAATCTCATGAAAAATCCTGAGCAACAAGAAATTACTACCTTGAGATTACAAAACTATGGCCATTTAATATTCCTACACTAACAGTGACATAATGTATCCATTAGAACCCATGCAAATTTGTATCTGAGCTATTTAATATAGACCAATATAAACATGAGTTATATTTCATTTTGAATGCATATACCTCTATCAATTACATTTGTCTGATACAATACATTTTGTCTTCGTGCAGCAATTACCTTCCAACTCTACTGCTCTATATAAACCTAAGTATGTAACAGCTCACAAAAATATAAATCTCATTAGCTTCAAGAGAGACATTAAAAACATGTGACAAAACAGAAGCACAAAGTGCTTATCCTAAGCTTCTTAAGATGCAAGATAGGTATACCTATCTTAAGATAGGTATAACACGTAGACTGAAGACTGATCCCAAAAAGCAGGTTTTAAACCAATGCATGTATGAATTTCAGAAACATGATTGTGAGCTGCATATATAACATGCACTGTCTGTCATGTTAGGGTGGTCAAATGCTGGCAGTCAAAGACAGGTCCAAAAGATAGATGAAAATTAAAAAGAAAATCAATTCATAATGTAAATATAAGTCCAAATGTTTTTGTTTTTTTTTTAAGTATAATTTAAAAAGCCATGAGGCATACTAAACCATGGCAATTGTGACTTAGGGTTTGGCACACTTGAAAATTGAAGCTGTACATGTATATGACAACATGGATGGATTGCATAAAACTGTGCAATATAACAGAATGGTTTTTATCAGCAACAGAGGCAAATTCTTCTGTAACTACCCAGACAGACACAAGCAAATATTGTGTCTTTCACCCTGATTAAAACCCATTGAAACTTGACAATAAATTACTTACAAGGTATTATCAATAGGGCCTTCAATGATTTTTAAAGGTTTCTATGATAAACCTCAAACATTCACATGATGCCTTAAATACATATACTAAAAGGTTTTTAAACTGGAACTGCACACAAGCTAAAAAAACTGGCAAATCTTTACTATCCATTACACTCTTAAATTTTCTGTTCCAGTTTTGGAAATAATTCTGCTTTCACTTTACTGTTATTAAAATAAGGCTTTGAGTTTCTTGGATAAATGAGAAGCTACCCAGAGAGATAAAATGTCAACTTTTTTTTTCCTAGTGTTGCCAATTACTTTATACTTTGTATTATTTACCCAGGGGAGGAAGACCCTCAGCACTGCATCTCTTTACCTGCTACTCTGATAGACAGCACCACATCACAATCTTACTTCATCTTGAAGCCAGTTGAAATTTTTGTCCCCACTTCCAGATAAAAGCTGTTCCCAAACATCAAGCTGACTGTAACCATCAGAGTGTGAAGGCTACATTTACACATACACGTATTATTTCCACTCAGTCTGTCTCATACACTGTTATTTCTAGTCAAAAGACACCACTCCGGCAGCAACTCTTTTCTTGATAGATTGCTGACTACAGATGTCCTAGCCAATGTGGATAAACCCAAAATTTCCTTGACAGAGTGTGTTTCTCTGTGTGGGGGAAGGGAGGGAGATGCTACGGGGTGAGATGAGCAGCCCGGGCATGTGCAAGCCAGCCCTCTGAACTTTTAAAGAAACTTCTTTACATGCATGCCAAAGGACAGGGAGTAATTAATCATCTAAAAATCAGTCATGTACATTTACATTAATACCAGAAGGCTGTAACATATAAAAGTCAACCAAAGCCCATGTCCGCCACAACTCTCCCATGAAATAAATGAAATGTGTGTGGCAGCAGCAGAACCATGTGCAGTTGCTCCCATATCCTGTCAGCTTTGTCCTGCTCTCATCCAGTGGCTGGGAGGCCACAGGGCTGGACCAGTGATGCTCTCCTGAAGGCTCATTCTTCCACATATGAGAATGGACAGCTGGAGGCACTCAGTATCTCACAGAACACACACAGGAGTTCAGCAAACTCTCACTGATAAATTCACTTTTGTGACTCATGCAATTATACAGAATTGTTGTCCAGCTTTAGACATACAATAATCACAGCTGCAAAGTGATAAACAGAGGACTTGTGCTGGGTTTGACGTGCATTAGGTGCTCGGTTTATATAACAGCTTCCAAAATACACATTAACCTCAGAAGACTGGGAAAAGACAACCAGGATCAAAATGGTGCCCTTGTGGAAAAATTATGTAATACTTATTGAATTTAATCCTCCAAGGGTATATCTGCCCAACAAAAAGACACTTCTTCCATGAAACACACATGCAGGACGGAGAGCCATAAAACTAAAGACCAAGCCCACAAGGCTGAAAGTAACTACAGAGCATGGAGTTTAGAGACAGCTTCCACACCTTGTTCATACCAAAACAAGGAGCAGGCAGGCACCAGGATGCTGCCCACTCCTCCAAATATCACAACAAAATACTGTTTGGTGTAGATTAATATACTGTTTTACAAAAAAAACCATGAGAATGAGATCTAGAAATACAACAAAACACATCAAACCATCTCAGGAAATGCAAACAAGGATGTAGAACTAGGAAAATAATAAAATAGTCTTCAGAAGCCTACACCAGAATTTTCCCGCACTTTACATGGTTAACCCAATATTTTCTTAAGTGTGTCTACATTTAAAGCTATTTTCATATGTGCCACAAATACCCTAATAAGAGCTGCATTTAAGAATGCATTATACATCTTCTCATTTGGATACCATAAAATACTCAGCTTTTTACTTTTTTCTTATTCTTTTCATAGAAAATTTAGTTCTTTCCTCTGATGCTATCAATATCGACACAGCAGCACGGGAACACCTGCATCCCTTTGGATGCTATAAGGCTTGTCTACACATAAACATTACATTGTTACAAATAACCTCCAAAAATAAATCAAGGCATTTATTCCTTACATCCTTACACACGAATTCATTCTGGTACAGAAACACTCTTATATGGCGCTTAAAAGTGCTGTTGTAATTCCCAAATAAGGTGAATATACTGTATAGTACAACTTCTTCACACATTTTGCGCTGCCACCGAAAAAGAGTTGCACTACACAGCTGCAATTGTTTCGGGAGAAACAACATGCACATCTCATATTTCTCACTGAAACTGTCCTACTGGCTGAAAAACTGGGTCTGGAGCAGGCCACACCATCCCAATACTAATGAAAGACTATGGATTTTATTTAAAAAACAAACACTAATAAAATGAAAGCTTTCAAAAACCACCAGAAATTAGCAGATAATTTAAGAATGTGCAGACAACAGGCTTGAAAAGGATGCAGTGTTGTTCACTCTTATTAAAAAAAAAAAAGGAAACATACTACAATCTCTAAACCTTCCCACTCGAAGAATTAAGACACAATTAGAAGATATTTCTGTAATGAAACAAAATGAACATGCTTATAACCTATTTCACAGAACAGGTTAAAAAGTTACATGCTGCAAAATATGACAAATAAGCTCCTATTGCCCAAAACATTGGGTGTGCATCTCACTCAGAAACCAAGCTTACAACAGAACAAGAAAAATTATTCACAAGAATAACCTCATTCATTTCAACAGAATCCTCATGTGAATAAAGTTACTCATGCACACACACAGATAAGGAAGAGGCTATCAGACCCCCCCAACCCCCTATGCTACTACAGCACCAGATGTGACTTGCTACATCCCTCTCTAGCTGGTAGAAAGGGAGTGGGTAGGTGCTTGGCTCTGTCTCCCCCCTTAATGCACCTGCTAATGCAGCTGAGCTGACATGCAAGGTGGGAAAAATACTCCAGGAAAAGAATGAGTGCAGTTTACTGAGTTCAGGGAACTAGGAAGAAAAGCAGGGATTTGAAGCACGATTTCAAGACATAAGTGAGTGCTGCCGTGCTCCTCCACTCCTGTAAAGCTGTACTGCTCTCAGG
This sequence comes from Tychaedon coryphoeus, assembly GCA_013398595.1. Lineage (NCBI taxonomy): Eukaryota > Metazoa > Chordata > Aves > Passeriformes > Muscicapidae > Tychaedon > Tychaedon coryphoeus. Next base: position 764,768 of record WBND01000411.1, read on the forward strand.
CTCAGCTGCAAGGTGCTAGCACAGCTCATTGTGAAACACCTCACTTCGAACAGTCCCGAAGAAACTTGGACTTTGTACATATTTCCTCCTGTTCTCACTGAAAGAATGTTCTATTTAATCCAGTTTTTTCTCAGAAGATCCATTTAACTCTTGAACATTCTGTATTTTCTTTTTTTTAAACACAATCTCCAGTGCAAGTCACTTATCGTATAGATGCAGGTTGTTCAATTCAAGCTGTTGATTAAATACACTTAACGACATCGATATTCTCAGAAAATATTATAGAGAGCATTACATTCATAAAGGCATACAGCCAACTGGCACAGAGTTTGGAAGGAAATAATCTTACATTTTAAATGCAATTCTAAAGGAAATTATAACTTCCTGGGCATTTATTTACACTGCTTTCTGTATGAATATTCCAATCCAGCATCCATGCAGTTTACTGTGAAAGCAATGCTAATTTGCCATCACTTTTACCTGTCTCCCTATGAAAACATACTTTTCCACACCTTTATCACCTGGATAAACTTATTTTACTGTAACTCTGACAGAGACGCACTTCCTTCCCGCAACCCCTGGAACAAGTGTTTACACCGGGTGCTCAGGGAAGGGCAGGCGTGTGCAGACACCGGGATTTTACCGATGCTGATGCAGCTGTGTAACCCCGCGGGCGAGCTGCCATCCCCCCGGGGCGGAGCGGTGCCCGACGAGCCGCGGCCCCGCGGCGCAGACAGACCGGGACGGCGGGACGGAGAGCCACGGAGCTCAGCACCGCGCCCCGGGCTGCGGGCCGGCGCGGGGCCTGCGGGGCCGTCCCGGGGCCTGCGGGGCCGTCCCGGGGCCTGCGGGGCCGTCCCGGCTGCAGCACGCTGGAGAGCGCCGGGCCGAGCCGCGCCACCCCGGCCCCGCCGCCCGCTCCGAAGTTTGCGCCGGGCGAGGTGCGAGGCGCCGGGGCCACCCCTCTCCCGCCCGCCGTGAGCCCCGCGCTAACCTGAAGTCGCTGTAGGGGTGGATGATCCAGAACCCCGCAGTTTTAACCCTTTCCTGCTCCTTCTCCACCGCCTTCTGGCTGCCGAACATGCGGAGGGAGAATTTGTTGACCCCCGGCTGCAGCATGGAGGTGAACTGCCGCTGCATGAAGCCGTACTGCCGACGGGGTCCCTCGGCATCCTCGAAGCCCACCACGGGCTCCTCGCCCCCGCCGCCGTCCACTTTGAAGCACACCGAGTTGCCATGCTCCTTCACGCCGCCGCTGCCGGGGCTGCTCTGGGCTTTCTCCGCCGAGGCCGCCGGCTTGGCTGGGAACGAGTTAGCGCTGCCATCGTCCCGGCTGCCGGCGGAGGAGCTGCGCTTCCCAGCCTCCATGCTGCGGGGCGGGCGCACCCCAGCCGCGGGAGAGCGCGGGGAAGCCTCGCCGCCGCCGATGCCCTTCAGCGGCGCGGCTGGGCTGTGCCGCCCTGGGCTGGGCTGGGCTGGGCTGGGCTGGGCTGGGCTGGGCAAGGCTGGGCTGGGCTGGGCTCCGCGCCGCCGCGCCGCCCGGATCAGCAGCGCCGCCGGCTCGGAGCGCGCTCCGCGCAGGGCGGGCACCGCCGCCCCTCGGCCGCCCCCTGCCGGCGGCCCCGCTCCCGACAGCGGGCGCGGAGTCCTTGAGAGAGCCCGGAGCGAGGGGCGGAGGCGGGGGCGGACAGGGACAGGGACAGGGGACGGGACAGGGACAGGGGATGGGGAACAGGGGATGGGGGATGGGGGACGGGAGACGGGAGACAGGAGAGGGGCATGGGAGACAGGGGACGGGGGACGGGGGACGGGGAATGGGGGACAGGGGACGGGGACCCCCCGAGGGCCAGCACCGCGCCTCCGCAGGCACACAGGAACACGCGTGGGTGGATGTTTCACCCTGGGCAAAGCAAGGGGCAAGGCGTGGGGTGGTAGGGCGCCTGTACAGCCCGAGCGAGAAACTGGCTGGGAGTGATGCAGTGGGGCATTTCCATGGGAAAACGGTCCCTTGGGATGCCTCTGTTGCTCCTCGTGGAGCAGGCGGACTTGGGGAGAGCAAGAGGCGGGGGTCTGCCTGGCCATGGGGTCGAGGGGCTGCACTGGAAGTCGTGGAGGCGTTTCGAGTTCATCCTGCTCCCAATGCAGTGTGTGCCCGGCACAGGGGAACATCGGTGGAGTGTGAGTGCGCAGGGAAGGCGAGCTGCTGGGGGGCGTTCGTTTTCGAACGAAACACATCAGTCCGGTTCGGTTCGACCCTCCCGCCGAGCCGCTCTCCCTGGTCCCTTAGCCCCGAGCGGGCTGACAACGGAGCCGAGCTCATGAGAGATGCTGCGAGCACGGCTGGACCACCAGGAATGCCGCTCCCGTCGGGAGGGCTGTGCTGCCGTGGGCACCTGCCTTTTCTCCCAGAAAGGTGTAAAATGACAGGTGCTCCCGAGTGCGTAGACAACGTTTTCATGTATGCCAAGAGGTGATTTGGCCTTTGTTTGCACGTCAGTAGGAAACTGGAGTCCACATTGAGTTTGATCCACTTGATATTTAAGTACATAAATTACAATTTAGAACCCTCTAAAAAGCCAAAAAAGCTGTCAGACAGAAAGGAAACAGTGGGTATTTCTAGCTCCCAGTACTCCACATATACCCGAAAGAAAGAGAATATATACTGCCTTCAGTATCTCTACACACAGTGTCCTAGTGATTGCAGGTTGTAACTCGGGAGCTGTGGGGTGAGGTAGGAGCTGAGAGAGCAGATGATAAAAAGCCATTTACAAACCATGAGCAAGGAGGAGGGCCTTGGTCTCTGCTCTGAAAAATGAAAGATGTTGATATTTGCCCTAAAAGCTGCGTGGTTTTGGGTTGCAGGATGATGGAGAATCAGTATCTGCAGATATTATTACAGGACTTCTAGCATTATGTCTGCCTGCAAAAAGATGTATTACAGCATATACATGTAGATCCTGGCCTTCCATTTAGAATAGGTTTGACATAGGTTTGTTTTTCACACATTCTTGACACATTTTTTATTCTACACATTAAAAAGTAGAAAAAAATTAAAGCCTCACAAGCTTGATTCTGGTATTTTCAATGGCATTTTCCACTTCATTTTTACCCACTTTGTCCTTTACACACCAGGTGCTTAAAGCTAGGAGAGAAACTGATGTGCAAATCTGCACACCACTGTTTGCACGCTGTCAATCTGGTGCATTGGGGGGGCTGTATTTCAAAGGGGGGATCCGGGGGCTTTCCTCAGCAATCACAGCTCATGTTAATGCCCAGTGCACACAAACACACCAGGTTCCCTTCATTTTGATGTCTTCAGTGGGGAAGATGATAACATCATGCCAGTATGGAAGAAGATGGCAAGTACAGATGCACCAGGATGGATTGCTGAAGGCTGGGCAGTGACCAGCATAGGAAGGAATGTGCTTGTGATTGATTGAGGGCTGACACACGTAAATCTTCCCCATCTGGAGTGATACTTTTCTGTAGGATTTTCTCCTAAAACAGTGAAGAGTGTGTGCACAGCTGCTAATGGCTCATGCACAGCTGCTGATAGACAAAAATCTCTTAGTGTTTTATCCCCAAATGATGTCCGCCTCCTTCCCTCATCCAATGTCTGCCACCAAGTGATAATTAAAAAGTAAGAAATTATTACTGTTTTGCAGCTTTCTAAAAGAATTAACTCACATCATATTTGACAGAAACCTGCAAGGCAAGGGGTGAAAAGGACTCCCAGAGTGCTTTTCCACACAGACAGCGTACCCTATCACGGGCAGTGGAACTGACAATTTCCATGTCAGTCCAAGAAACGTTGCAATCTTAGAATTTTTGCTACTTTTTCTTCTTCACAACTTATTCCACAGGACTTTTGCATTCAGTCCTTGACCTGAATGGTCTCTCCCAGCACAACCTAAGAGAGCAACAACCAGTCATGTACAGCACAAAAATAGACTTGTAGTGAAGTAAATCAGAACAGTGAGATGGAGACATTTACAGCTGTAGTAAGCAGATTCTGATGTAGGTTTTTTTAATTGGAGAAGGAGCACTGGTCCTTCATTTACGGATGAGGAAAATTGTGCACAGCAAGAACATTCAATTTCTTCTTTCACAAAACTTGCTTTCACTTGTATTTAATGTCTCATTTGCCAGTATTTATCCTGACTTAGCATGGACTGCAGACCTACCAAAATGACCAACCCTGCCTACCTTCACCTCTTTCTAATACAGAAGAATCTGGAAATGTTCTCTTTCCCTTGGTGGCATTCTATACATATGACAGGGGTTTGTTAAATCAAAATGCCATATAACTTAGGAGAAGTTCTTAATGAAAGAAAATAACCTGCATTACTTGTAACATAAGACTTTAGGGATGCTTTTCAAACACAACATATGTATAAACCACACAGGTACATATCTCACAGTAAAATTGAGATTTTGATATTTTCTGCCTCCCATGATCAAATATTAGATTTTTCTAAATTTGTAAATTTTTTTTGTAATTTTTTTTCTGAGTAGAAGAAATGTATACTTATTTGTACATGTCTGAGTGATATTTGTCCTAAGTATTAGCGTGGCCGAATTGACCTTAACAACTCAACATCTTGCAATTTTTAATGAAAATCCTGAGATGTTAGAATGAGAAAGCATTTTCTTAACCTGTAGTTTTTCTTTGGGAGAATGGATTCTTCTAAATAATGTTGTTTTCAGACAGGAAATTGAACTCTCCTGAGGCCCACTATGTTAGCTTAGATGAGAGAATTTTAGTTGACTTAAGAAGAAATAACAGAGTATGGTGTGTGTGAATAGTCCTGAAACTGCAGCAGGGCTGAAAATGGTTGAAAGGTTATGGACTCATTTTAGCTGAAGGTATAGCTTGTTCTCTGTCATGCTTTATTTTGATTTTGTGGCCATGTTAGGAGAAACACCCAGAAAAATGAAATTTATACATGAAATTTCCAAGAAATCAGTGCTATCAGAACAAAAGGAGCTACGTCCTAGATTAATCTATCCCTACTAAAAATTTAGTAAGCTGTTTTACTTGTCTGTATTAAATTATTTTTTGTTACTTACTCAACTTCATCAAAGTACTGTGACATCATTAGTTTCAGCGTTTTATATGCTCTGTAATACTAATATATACTAAGATTAATATAAAGAAAATTAATTTTCTTCTCTGCTGCCAAACACACTAAATTTTTATACCTGTAGTAAGTACATTCCTCCTTATTTTTTCATTTTGATATAACTTGAACATATGAAGAACAGTTCAGCTGTAGAAATAAAAAAAAATAGCAGCCTGTGTATAGAGACATATGTATTTGGTTAGTGAAGAAACTGGGGCACAGACAAGTTACAAGACTTCTATGAGATGACCCAGTAAGATGCACCTGACTTGAGAACAAAGCTGTTGTCTCTCAAGTTAAGGTTTCATGCCCTGTGACATATTTTTGACATTATTTCTCAACAGAAGGTCGCCATTAAGTCAAATGACAAACCAGGGTTAGCAAGGAAGGAAAATAATAGTTATATTTTCAATTATATAACTATATCTGCCAGCTTAATTGAGGATTGATCCAGATTTGTAATATGTGCTGTTATTCATATTTTCCACTGAAGTTTCCAATAACATAATTTTTATTTGGTCCCACCCTACTTGTGTTACTTTCCTTGCATATTTAATCACACATACTTACTGGCAACAAAAGTTATTGTTTATGAAGCAGGAAGGATCTTACTTTAGCAACCATTAGCATCCTTTGAAGAAAACATATCACAAAGCAATTGGAACTTCAAGCATGAACGTTACATGGCAGCTGTCCATATAGTTACTGGATTTTTAAAATTTTTTTTTCTTTACTCTCTGGTACAGTTTGAATATCCCCTGTGAGTACTGTTAAACATGCAAATATGATCTTGATGATGTCTATTCTAGCCTGGTGCTGAGTGCTGGAAGTCCTTCTGCAGAATCTCATTGCAGTTCTTCCAAGCTGGTGCAGTTCTGGGACAGGAAGGTAAAATTAAATCACAGAATAATCCTACTGGTTTTTGCCAGTTCTCTGAAGCGTCTTTTATTTATGTAAATCACTCTCTAAATGTAATAGAATATTTGTGTGCTTTGAGTGCCTATCTTTTTTGAAGAAAAATATTTTAATGCAAGTGTTTATTATCTGTTTAATGACCTGCCAGATCTTTATTCAACCCTTACGGAGATACCATCACCACAAAAGAAAAGTAAAAAGTGAAAAACAAATTCCAATTTGATTTTTTTAGTTGTAGGTGTATTATTGTTTATTATTTTTTGTTAATGTCTGCATTGTTGGGTACCTGAAATGGTTTAGAAATTACTTTCTCTGACAAATGTTCAGCTGACAAAGTGACTATGACAAGGCACTTCAAATTTTTGCTATGTTAAAAACATCTTTTTTTAATTTAAGTTTAAATGCAAATGTACCCCAAATAAATTTTATTAAAATAATATTCTTAAAAATAACTAGCTTTTGACTGCATTGGTTTGAAGAACTATGATTTGAGACTACAAAGATGTAGACATTTCTGAATAGTTTTTGTATGAAACATGATACTTGTTTCATACAATGCCTAATCCTGTGAACATTTCTAAAATTAGTGCATACAGGTGTGAAAGGTCATCTGTCACTATTCAGAGTGCTATCTAGTATACTAGGCTATACTATACTAGGCTCAAGTATTTGCAAGCTTGTATCCTTCCTCTGTAATATAAGAAGAACATAGTTTCTATAAAATGGAAATACCATTAACTGGTCTGGAGTGTAAGTTGATATTAACAACAGCTTTTTTTCTTCTGTTGCACACAGTGTTCCTACATAACTGCATAATCAATCCACAAAACCAAGTCCTTGTGATTCAAAAATCTCTCCCTTCTGGAACTTCCAGAGACAAAGAAGTGCTTTTTAAAACTTGGGTGTTTCAATAATGTGTGAATATCAGCATTAAACAGAATGACCTGATTGCCACCTTCCAGTACTGAAAGGGAGTCCACAAGAAAGATGGAAAGGGATTTTTTACAGGAGCATGTAATGACAGGGTGAGGGAAAATGGCTTCAAACTGGAAGAAAGTGTGTTTAGATTAGATATTAGGAAGAAACGCTGTACTTTGAGTGTTGAGGCACTGTAACAGATTGTCCAGAGAAGCTGTGAATGCTTCCCATCCCTGGGAATTGCTCAAGGCCAGGTTAGATGGGGCTCTGAACAACCTGATCCAATGAAAGGTGTCCCTGCCCATGGCAGGGAGATTGGAACCAGCTGATCTTTAAGGTCCCTTTCAACCCAAACTATCATATGATTCTGTGATAAATCTTACTCTACCTTTTAAACTCTTGTCTTTTTATAGCCCTGATTTTTCAGAGCTCAACCATCTTTTTCATCTTTTTCTCCTAACTTTTCTCACATCATCAGAACTGGTAGGATGTTTTTAGAGAAAGTGCCATCTTGGTGACTTAGTTCATTAGTGGAAATTTGAATAGTTGTCAGATTTAATCCTGCAAGCTGCTTTCCTGTGTTCCTTGATTTAGTTTAAGTACTTAAGATCTCTCACTTCACAATCATATTTTAATGAATTTAGATTCTAGAAACAAGCAATATGCCTGAGTTGTATCTTCTATTCAGTTCCTTATACAGAGCCATGTCTTGCAGGACTATAATATCTGTCTTTTATATAATATTCATTAAGTTGTGTATACTGCTTCAATGTTCCAGTTGTTTCTAAATTATAGGAAGATCTTCAAGTTATTATCAGGGAATTGCACCTCAGCAATGAGGAAGAAAAACCAAAACTGAAGACTTTTGAAATAGTTGTTTAAGTCTACACTGCTTTTTACGACTTCCTCAAATAGTTTTTTAAAATTCTAAATCTGAAAATGTGCTTGTGTTTTAATAAGTACTTTTGTAAGAGCACTGGGAAGGGTGTAACTCCTTTAATGTTGATCTAAACATTCAGCCTTACCACTAAATAAAATGAGGTCCAGAGGAGTCCAGAGATTGTGCAACCTAATCCAGACCTGTGTCTCACTGTCTTTAAGGTACTTTAAAGTGTTCAGATTGTTGAGAGGTACTTTTTATTCTGGCAAGAGGCACATTCCATTTACTAGCATGTATGATGAGAAGAACGCACAGAACTATTCCCTTCTGATTGCACTGCCTCAGAGATGATGTCTAGATGGTGACATTGAACACACAACTCTGGAAGGATTGTCCCAGTTTTTGCTGTCAGACTTTCTTTCCTCAGTTCACATGGGCAGCTTTCTTTCAGCTGAAGAAATCTGTGGCAGGGGAGAGGAATAAGCTATCACAGCTGGCAGAGGACAACAGTACAACATGCACAGCTGAACAAATGTAACATCCTGAATTGCCATAAATACTTTCAGGCAAGAGCTACCACAGAAGACAAGACACTAGCTGTTTAAGTTTGAAGTTAAGTTCCCGCAGTCTGCCTTCTTCTACTTGGAATGTAAATTAATTTTTGATTACAGAGAAGTTCCACCTCTCAGATGATTTTTCCCCTTTCCAGTTGTGATACCAATACATGAGGAAATAGTAACTGCCATAATGGAGACATTCCTGTTCTAGGTTTAGTGTCCTTTTATTAAAGAGAAATATAAATAAAATAATAAATAATTGGCAAAAAGAATGTAAAATAAAAAGTGGGTTTTCTTTCTAGCCCACTGCTGGGTGAAAATACGCCTGACCTTAGATACATTTCCTTAAATTAGACATTTGGATTGCTAATGGGAAATGGACTATGGCAGGTACTGAGAGATAGCTGTGTGGTTGGTAGATGCAGTGGAGAGGGGATATGGATAGTCTTTGTGGTGCTCTGTAAATAAATGAATTGTCAAGTATCTGTTCTATGCCTATGGCAGCCTTACAAGCTGTAAGGGACCTTGTGTATTTGTGACAAATTCATGTCTTCCGAAAAAGTAAGACTGGAAGAAACCCAACTTCTATTGACTGAAGTAATTCAGTTCCTAGGGCTGTCACAGTTGAAGCATTAGGAGCATGAAGCATAAGGAGGCCTTAACCAGAACATCCAAGCCATCTCAGGGGACTTTGAACTTTAATGCTGGCAGTAATTATCAATGTTCGTAAAATTAAAGTATTGCTGAACTAGCAGTGGCAACTGTAGAGAATTAAGGGATAATAAACATTCCCTCTGAGTGATATCAGAAAAATATATGAAGACTTCGTTATTTTAAAATAAAAGGAGCAAAAATGCATACAAGTTTTAACTTTTGTGAAGCATAGTAGGTATCCTCAGCATAAAGTAAGGTAAGATATGTAAAACTTCAGTTAACAAAGGCACTTTCAATATTTATTTCCTATAGCCTTTTAATATATTTTTACTTTTTTTTAAGAATTAATTTTTTTAAATGACTCTGTTCATCCATGTGACTTTCAGTTTAGTTACAATTACTGCTGAAGACTATTTTGCATAAAAGCTGGATAAACACAAACACTTACAGATGGAATTACCATGCAGCCATTCATCTTTGTACCTATACATTCACAGAGACAGGAGAAGGTGTTTGACACATAGAATGGTGGAGATTATTGTACATTTCTAAGGGATGTTGTTCTTTTTCATAACAAATGGAAGAACTGGACTCAAAGGTTAACCAGAAAAAAAAAAAACAACAAAAAAACCCCCACAGTATATGGTCAGTCTTTCTAAAGCATTTAATTTTAGCAAAACTCAGAGGACATAATTTTTTTGGTTTTTTGTGGTGGTAGAGAAATGAAAGTGCAGTTCTTCAGCACCAAACAATCTCTATTTGAAAGTAATGTGATGCAAGAGAAACAAAGTATGAAAGAATCCACATTTGTCTTCAAAACTTACCTGGAAATTTCTGGATCTTTTTTAGGAATTAAAAATCAGGTAAATTTAAGCATCAGTGGAAGCAAGATATTATAGAAAGGATGAAAAATTTTAAATGTCTTCAGAGAAATAGGGATAGCAATCTGGACAAAATGCAATCTTTGAAAATGGTTGTAACAACAACTTGATATAAAAGGAGCATAAATTGAAGGCAAAGAATATCCTCAAATACTTCCAAAGGTTGTGTGAAAATACATGTCGTGGACAAATCACAGACAACCAGAGCAAATGGGCACTTTATGAATGGAGTTCTCCTATCTCACTTGTTTGTAATGGCATTCAAAAGCACAACAGCCTTCTCTGACAGTAATGCTCAACAGGTGGTAGATGATGTTGACATGAGATGTTAGAAAGTTATCTCAATTCCTTTTGTAAGAAAGATTGAAATTTCAAAGTGTAATATGGCAAGCTGGAAAGTCAGATCTGATAAGCAGACGACTATAATACAATCGGAAACAGGTAGTGGTAGTAATAGAAAAAAAGATCAGGAAAGCTCTATACCTAAAACTTGCTTTTCTGAAATGCTTGAATAACGTTTTTTATATACTATATGGCAAGTTGCAAAGGGAACGAATGATTTGTGATGACATGCAATGTCCTAAACTTGAGTAGATTTTGTCTTACCTTTTTTCTTGTCTTTGAGTACAGTCTCTCCGAGCAGACTGTAATGGATTCTTCTGCTGTTCTTATTTTGTGTACATAAAAGTAAGAGGCTTTTACTTTAGTGTAATTACAAAACTGATGATGTTAAATATTTCAAATCAAATGATGATCCAACCACTTTTCCCATCTTACAAGTGATCTTTTAGTAAATTCTCTGAATGTCACTTGTGTGAAGAATCACTTACCAGCTGATGTTCTGTAAGTTAGTGTTTTCATAGATTTTATTCTTGAATTCTGTATTTCCAGCCTGGATAGATTTGTAATCTATCTTCATTCATGCTGGCTATTCACTCACTTCACTCATGATGGCCATTCCTTTAGTTCTCTACTGCTAATGCTACTGCATTGGAACACTTCCTATTTAGTATGAAAATCCCCAAACTGCTACTCCTATATAAAATTCTCCATCTCCATTAGATGTTTGAGATGGATCTCTCCTATGCATTGAAATACTGAAGTGAAATCCATGAGGTAATTATATTCTATGTTTTGAGTTTGATTCTTCCAAGTATGATAAACCTAACTTTTTTAATCCATGTATCACTGAGATACTTATCCATGCTTGCATGAGAGAGACGCTTTCTACAGTATCATACAGTTTGCCAGAACTGTGGCTTCTGAAAGTCACAGTAAGCAGTTTAAAATGTTTTAAAATATGCGATTCCATTATTTATAATCTGTATGTTATGCATTGTGAGATGTGGTTAGTGTAGACATGAGTTATGCATATGTATATGTTTCAAAAATTGCCTATGATCAAAGTACACATGAGATGGTATCTTAAAACCACGTAAATTTACTGCTAGGAATTTGTCAGTGAGAATTTGTTAGAGAGTGGTGGTGGTGTGTTCTCTGGACATTTTCTCTGTATTTTGAACACTGTAGCACACACCCTGCTAAGAAAAACTACAGGACCATGGGAGGCATCAGGCTTCCCTGATTTTAAAATTCATGATTGACAAAGCCATTTGTTTTGTAGTCATGCATATTCTTTACTAGTATTTCCCACAAAATATCTTTTCCTTTCTTTGCCCCTCAGGTACATTCATCTGTAGCTCTAAAAGGGCTAGTCCATCATCAAATCTCTTCAGCTAACAGAGGGGAGAGAACTCTCATGTAGACTTGGAATCATAGAATCATTTAGGCTGGAAAAGGCCTTTAAGATCATTGACTCCAACTGCTGACCTTACATTGGCAAGTCGCACGAGGCCACGTCCCCAAGAGCTATTCTACACATCTGTTAAATACCTCCAGTGATGGTGACTCTGCCACTTCCCTAGGCAGTCTGTTTCCATGCATGATAACACTTCCTGTGTAGAAATATTTCCTAATGTCCAACCTAAGCATCACCATAGCACAACTTTAGGCCATGTCCTCTCTTCCTGTCGCTGGTTGCCTGGGAGCAGAGGCCAGCCCCACCTGGGCACAATCTCCTATTAGGGCAGCTGTAGAGAGTGATAAGGTCACCCTGAGCCCCCTTTTCTCCAGGATAAACACCCCCAGCTCCCTCAGCTGCTCCTCACAGCCCTGTGCTCCAGGCCCTGCCCCAGCTCCATTGCCCTTCTCTGGGCTCACTCCAGCCCCTCAGTGTCTTTCTTGCCCTGAGGGCCCAGAACTGGACACAGCACTCGAGCTGTGGCCTCAGCAGTGCCCAGGACAGGGGGACAATCCCTGCCCTGCTCCTGCTGGCCACACCAGTGCTGATCCAGGCCAGGATGCCATTGGCCTTCTTGGCCCCCTGGGCACACCCTGGCTCATGTTCAGCTGCTGGCACAGCACCCCCAGGTCCTTCCCAGCCACTCTGTCCCAGCCTGTGGCACTGCCTGGGGCTGTTGTGACCCAAGGGCAGGACCCAGCCCTGGGCCTTGTTGAACCTCACACCATTGGGCTCAGCCATGATCCAGCCTGTGCAGATCCCTCTGCAGAGCCCTCCTGCCCAACAGCAGATCAGCACTGCTGCCCAGCCTGGTGTCATCCTTAGAACTGGTGCTAGACAAAGAGGACAGGCACTTTGCTAATGGACTTAATAAATATTTCCTGGCAGCAGAACTAGTGGGTTCTGTTCCTGACTCTGGACTCTTTAACTAAAAGATTTTGCATGTGCATTTGGAAGAAAGACCTGGGCTTCTTTCTTGCCAAAGAGCACTTCAGCAAATGTGATTTTTTTTTTCTTAAAATCTTGGATATTCTGGAAATTATTTTAAAAATTACCCCTACTGGATATAAGAGAAATATATTTTGTTTTTTCTAACCCTTAAAAAAAAAAATCTCTTCTGTTTTGTCCATCTGTTAAAATTCAGCCTAAGGCAGATTCCTGGCTTAGGCAAAATATAAAATTTTAAATCTGTGGATTTGTGCAGCTGGCAATATTTCTTACCCCTTTTTTCAGCAATTCAAATGGATTTCACTGCTAGACAATATTATTAAAAGAAAGAGGTATTAGTCCAATTTACAACATGATTATGTTGTCACTACTGTTGTCTGATAAAAGGCCAGCAGCGTGTTTTCTGGTGAAAGAAAAAGTAAGAAAGAGCATGATAACAGTGCTGAGTTGGACCTTCACTTTTATTTGCTCAGCCACCTGCCGTGTCAGATTTATATTAGGAATAATCCTGCCCTGCGGCCAGCAGAGAACTACAGAGACAGTCCAGCTATCCACACAGTTGGGCTTGTTTATATCAAGCAATCTGGTTGCAGCAGCATGGAGCCCTATGTGAGTCAAGGTATTCGGGTGAGAAATGAGAGTTGATTAGCTCATGCACTGATGCTTTTAGACCTCTTCCAATGCTTCTGCTCTCTCTTTTAAAAGAGGTTTGTGCATTCCTGTACTAAACGGCAGGCATACTTTGAAAGGAGATTCTATTACACTGACAAATTAAATTTACTATTTACTATATTTTCCAGATATGTTTAGTTAAAATATTTTACATTTCTTGTTTTTTGTGTTTAAGTATTCAAGGACTAAAATCTTTACAGTATTTGTGTTTTATATACCATAAATATCTGAGCTATGCAAGCAGAAAAGATATTTATTTACAATGGTCTTGCTTTTTTCCCCCCCATTTTTCTCAGTTTCTAAGTCACTGAAGAGTTTACTCTTATCCTAATCAACCGTATTTTGTAGAGATACTTTTTTATTGACAGAGAGACAGATTGTCTTTTCCTCAGCACTGCAGCCCACTCCAAGCAGATGACTAAAGAACCATGGAGAGCATATGCTCTGCTATGACAGTGAGTGCTACTCAAGCATTTTTCCTACTGTTGTGAAATGTGGCTGTTAACATCTCTCCATTCTCTCAGTACACTCAAATACTTATTCAGTTGCTAATGCTGTTTGAGTCATGGAATATCTTTGCCTACCACATAGAAACAGGAGGAAAAACATGGAACATATGCTTCTATAAGGAGGTTCTAAGAGAATATACAAATAGCAATGGTGGAATTCCAGCAATACCCATAGAACTATGGAAAAAATCTTTCACGGGGGAAAAATATCATTATCTAACTTTTAGAGTTCAAATTATATACACCCCAGTTTGAAATTTAGTTTATGGAAACAATCTAATGGATTTGAAATTCTACTTTTAATTACTGAAGGATTTGTATAATCCTGTCTTTGAAACAGACTGTCTTTAAAAATGTAGGTTCATTAACTTTGCATAAAGACGGATATTTGCTTATGGGGATTCATATATGCTGCTTTTACTTTGAAATATGATGGTGATTTAGGACTACATATATAGAAATGCTGAGTGAAAAGATTGTATCTCAGAAAACAGTAGAAACTCATCATTTTAAGTTGTGAATATGGATAAAGAGTTGATAATCCTTAAGGATGCACACTATTAATATGGCAGTCATGCAGACTATGTAGTGTAAGCACTGAGAGATTACATTGTTCTGTGTTACACAATCCAGTGATCCCTAGAAACAAGGCAAAGACATGGTTAACTGTAGAAGTGAGAGCAAGTCTGGATGTCATCCTAGGACAGAAAATAATCTGGTAACATTTTTAACCATATTTAAGAACTCTGCTGTGATAAAATTAATTTATTTCTACTGTTTAAGTGAGATGGCACTAATACAGTTCTATAGGATACACTAGATCTAAATTCTATATAGGTCTGATAATCTTTCCTAAGAAAATCTGTGTGGTTCCCTGACCCCGAGTGTCTAACAGAACAGACATCAGAAGTAAATCAGCTTTGTGGGGTGCAGTGGGCATCAAGGCAGCTGTTTGACCACCGACCTGTTTGGTAGTTCTTTTTGTACTGTAAATCCTCTTCATCTTTTATCATAGGATGCCTTGATCCATGGTCATTGAGATAAAGCGTGATTTTTTTTTTTTTTTGTGAAACTCTGAGAGAGAGTGCAGTCATGCAGGTCACCTCACTTTCAGTCATAAATCAAACAAAGCATTCTGTGACAAAAATAAAAAAAATCTCATACTGCTCAAGATTATTTACCCTGCTTATACAAGATAATCAATTCCAACCTCAGAGGGAGGTCACTGCCTGTGGTCATACTTTTAAAGATATTATACTGGCGTCTAGCAGGAGCATGTAACTGCAGAGTTTGCAGGATTATTTCTGTAACATTTAGAATAAGCAATAGAGCCCATTTTAACCATGTTATTTTAAAACTAATTTTTGCAACCTAATAAATGATTAAAGCCTAATCTATCTGCACTGGTAGGCATTTCCTGAAACTTTTAGGTGACTATCACATACTTAATATTGCCTACCTACAGTATTTTACTGTGTGATTCAGCAAAATAATTAAGCCTATGTAGTTGCGTAGATTTCACAAGATCATGCACTTTCTCAGGGTTTGATATACACCTCGTTAACTTGGGGAACTGAGATCCAAATATTAGTCTTACAGGATTGCATCTATCTCGATGTATCTTGGATTTGAGTTAGTCTTCTGAGTACAGGCACTTTGACATAGCTTTGACAGGATCAATCTTAGAGAGATGTCCTGAGGCGACTTTATATGAAAAAGTTGCAATTTAAGAATTTCTATTCAACAAAAGAAGAAAATCAAACTAGGAACCCTTTTTCAGAAAATTACTGTCACATCAGGATACAATGAAATCTAAGGAGTGTTACCAATGCCAGTGAGTCCTTTTTCAGAAGCTATGTTCCCCAAACTATTTTTTTCTAAAGCTTTGGAGGTGCAATGATGGACAGAATGATGTCTGCTTTCCACAGAACTACTTTCCAGCAAAAAAAAGCTAATTTTCTGAGTTTAGTCTGAGTGTTATTTTAGATAAATACACAGTGCTTTCCCTATTAATCATAGTAACCCATCTCTGTATACCCTGACACCTATTGTATAGACTTTTCTTCAGTCTTCTACTTTCCAAAATTCCTTCCAAAAATTTCTTCCAAAATTTTGTTCAGAGTGTGCTAAATTGTAGTTTTAATATAAATTAATATTCCACTTTTAAGAGCATTGATAGAAATATTTGAAAATGAGGACTGCACTTTTCTTTGCAGAATGGGGCTACTCATGTACTCGTCTTGTAACCTGGATCAAAAGCAGCTAATAATCTGCCAAAGATGTTGATAGCAATCGATGTTGATAGCAATCAATTGAAGAACTCACTGCTGAGATTTTAAATTTTCACATTTCTCAACTAACTTGGTGCACCTCACTGACTAATCTGAAAGCTTCATATGATTATGTACTAAACAGTACAATTTTAAGGTTATGCTAAATGTATCAACCACAAATCCAGAGTTTCTCTTTCACTACTTGTAATATTAAACATGCAATGTATTTTTTAAATGTCTATATATATTAGGAATAACTGTACTGAAATGGTCTATCTTTAATACATGTAGCAGCAGAATCTAATTCTGACATTTTAATGTAATTTCTATTCTATATTTTCAATTTTTTTCTCTGAGATGTGTCTCACTTAAATTTTGAAAAGTAGAGAGTCAAACTCAAATGGCTAGTAAATTCTTTGTGCTAAATTCTATAAATAAACTATGAGAATAAAAATATTTGAGCTAGTAATCTTCTATGAAAATTGAATTCAATCTAGGCAGAATAGCCCTCTCAAAAACTCTGTAGAGAGATACTGAAGTCTTTAAGTTTTGATCTTTACTAATAAGATTGAAAGGGGTTTGGTGGGGTTTTTTTTTTTGTTTCATTGTTTTACAGGAGATAATTAAATTGTGACTGGATTATTGGGGGTTATGGATAATAATAACATTGCACCATTCAGTTGTAGTAGCATTAATAGGTCTTCCTATTAATTAATCAATTAATTGCCAAAAGTCTCCAGTTATGAAAAAAAAAAAAGCCCTACAACTTTCAATCCTACTTGAGTAAAACTGTGGCAAAATATGAAGAAAATCCTCTGAAATCTTTCTTCTCTCTTATCCAGTAAGTCTCACATCACAGTTCAGTGGGTGCCTTGTCCTCATATCAGTGACAGCAGAATATGTGTGATTATTACAGGAGCAGTAAAGGGCTGATTGTATAGAGTTCACAGCCTTATGTAGTATATTTGCAGCTTTTTGTATGTTCTTCACTATAAAGAAGCTGGATGTAGCTGAGGGCATTGCCTTGAGAATGAGCTCCTAAAGGGACTGACCAGGGCTGTGTGTCTGAGATCTCTCATAGCCTGAATAAATAATTTTGCTTTTCCCAGGCCTCTCTGGCAAAGTATTTCCTGGAGCATAAATAGAAGCTGATGTGCCAGCTGGCATTTAGTTTCTGATACGAATAAAACCCTACCTGGTTTTCTTTAGCATCTTCTAGTCTGCGTTATCAACTGCCAGCAAACATTTCAAATTAGCATGTCACATTCTATAGACAATTGAGAGACAAATTCTCTCAAACACAGTGTATTAGGCTAAATAATGTAACATATTGTTTGAAAAATCAATAGATCAAAGTAAGTGGATTTGGTGTTTCACAGATCCAAACAAAAAGTACATTATAAATCAAATTAAGCACTAAAACTCTATGAAAAAAGTCCACCACATAACAGTAATTACTCATTTACTTGCTTTGTCCTCCCTTGCCAATATTTCCTATTTGAAGATTATATCATCAAGAAATAATGCTGATGGCTGTTTTCAAAAGCTTTTTGTCACAACTAATTTATAAATGTAAGCAAACCGGAAAAATCACAGGAAGTGAACAGCAGCACCTTTCTAAAATCTAAGTATAAAAAAAATATCATTTATAGGTATACTATTTTTCAATGAAGTGTGTACTCTTCTTACGGCAAGAGCTATTCAAGATTGATTGTATAATTTTTTTAAATTGCAATATTTAAAAAATATTTTTAAAATATAAGAAAATTGCAGTGTCATCTGCATTTCATCAGAAATGCCTATTGAGAAGGGGTTGAATTCACCATCACAGATGTTCACCAGCAGAAGTAAGATTTCCTTTTTCCCAAATTAAAGTCTCTTCCTTTATCATTCCCTAAGCAAGGTTTTTTCCTCAGAACTACCTCACTGAGGATGACTCCACCCTGTGATGAGATCTTCGATGAGGAAGTGATTTATGTGCAGATCTTGGACTGCTGTCAAGAAAGCTTTTCAGATTTCCTAGGTATTAAATTAATTGAGTTGTAAAAATTCACAGGAAAACTAGTAATAAAACAATTGAGAATATGGAGATTAAATTAATTAAAAGAAAGAATTGAACTTCCACTCTTTAATTTCTTCATGGAAAATTAGCCAGGTCTTCTTGGAAGTATGATACTAGAAGGTCAGTGGATGAAATAAGGGCCTAGCTCTGTGAATAATAATTGGACACAAATATATTTTTCTCCCTTAGGAGTGACAGCTCAAATCAGAGACTTCCAGCTTCTTCCTTTCCAGCTTAATAAATCTTAAATAACTTTTTTGGAAAATAGGATTTGCTATCCTCCTGAGCAGACAGGGAGTAGATCTAATAGATTTAACACCTCATCAGGCTGAGAAATTAATATTTCATTTTATTATGAAAAGTGGACATCACTCTATTTGCTGACCAGTCATACATAGAAACAAAATTGTTTGATGAATTGTATCCCAAGAATGAATACACTCTGTTGAAACTCGAGTTGAGTAGAATTCAAGAAGACTTTCTAAAATCTATTTGACAAATCTGGATTTTTAAGATCTGGCCAGCCTCTGTGGCCAATCAGGCATGGAGGGGGCATTGCCTGGAGCAGCATGGGAGATATAAATGGCTCCAGGGAGCACAAAGAACAGGAGCTGGCAAATAGGATTTGGCATGACAGAAGAACGTGACATGATGGTGTGCACAGTAGTTCACACAGGAAGAGGGAGCAGGACAGGAACAGCCACCCTCCCAGCTCCTGAGGGGGGTGTTTGGTTTTTTCCTAACTTGCCCAACTTGAGCTACCCACAGCTGAAAGCCATTCTACTAGGAGCATGGCGACCCAGACAAAGGTCCCCTCAGGCAGAAAAAGGAGACCTGAAAGATTGCAGAGAATGGCAATGGGTCCCTGCAAAGCAGATAGAAGAATCCCCTCCCAGCCTGCCTCTCCTTCCCAGATGCCCTTACAGAACAGGTATGAAACCCTGTATCTTGAGGGTTGGACAGATGACAGTGAAGAAGGAGGTATATCTGCCCAGATCAACACAGTCAACCAGATGGATCACAATTTCAAGTATTAAAATAGAAAGAAGGGTAGCTGTAGTGTGTGACTTACTTCTGAGGGGAACAAAGGGCCCCATATGCCAACCAGACCCATCCCGCAGGGATGTCTGCTGCCTTCCTGGGGCCCGGGTAAGGGATATTACCAGGAAACTCCACAGACCAATCTGGTCCACTGATTACTACTCGATGCTGGTTGTCCAGGTCAGCAGTAATAAGGCTGATACGAGAAGCATCAGGGTAATCAAAAAGGACCTCAAGGCACACTGAAGAGACAGGAGCAGTTGGTATTCTCCTCAGTTCCTTCAGGGATTCCAGCAGGGATGAACCCCAAAGGGAACAGGAAAACCCACATGATCAATAAGTAGCTTAAAGATTGGTGAATTTTGGGGGTATTGATTATGGGGCAGTTTATATGGCACCAGGCCTTCTGGAGACAAGATGGGTTCACTTTCCTAACAAAGGGAAAAAGATTCTAGCCCATGAGTTGACAATGCTGCTTTTGTTTGTTTTTGAGAAAGCTTTTGTTTGAAGGGGGAGGGAGACAACCAGTCCCAGGGGTAGCATGCCAGAGTCCGAGGTGAAATCATCAGCCCAGTTGAAGTATATTAATGAAAAAAGTGTGGGAAACAAACAGGAGGAAGCCATTGTGCAGCAGGAGAATTATGACACCGTTGCCATCATGGAAACGGGGGGGTGTAACTCGCATGGCTGGAGTGCTCAATGGATGGCTGCTTGCTCTTCAGAAGGGACAGGCAAGGATGGAGAGGGGTGGGGATTCCATATATTGGGGAGACTTTTAACAGTATAGAGCTAGAGGACAGTGATGAGTGGTTGAGGTATGGTTGAGTGCTTATGGGTGGGGATCAGGGAGAAGGCTAGTGTGGCAGATACCTCGGTCAGAGGCCTATTCAGGGCACAGAGTCAGTACCTTGGAAAGCAGCCTTTAAAAACAAAAGGGCCCATGAAGGCTGGACATATTCCAAGAATGAAATCTTGATGGTGCAGAAGCAGGCTGTCCCTAAGTGCCAAAAGATGAGCCAGTGAGGAAAACAAGCCTGGCTGAGCAGGTACCCTGAACAGGAAGACAGGTAGAAAAAGAGGATGTATCACCTTTGGAAAAAGAGGCAGGCAATATAGGAAGTGTTTCAGGATGTCATTTGGCTATGCAGAAAGAAAATTAGAGATGCGAAAGCTCAGAACTTAATCTGGCCACTTCTGTAAAAGATAATAACTCTTTTATAAAGATATTAATAACAAAGGAAGGGGCAAGGAAAATCTCCTTTCTTTATTGAATGTGGGGGAGAAATATATACCAAAGATGAAGGAAAAGGCTGAGGTACTTAAATCCTTCTTTTCATTAGTCTTCTACTCTAAGACTGGTGATCCTTAGATCCAGTTGGCCTCTTGAGCTGGTAGACAGGTACAGGGAGCAGAATGGACCAAGAGGAGGCTAGTGACCCTCTGAACTCCTTAGATGCTCACAAGCCTATGGGACTAGATAAGCCACTCTATAATTTTTCATCAGTCCTGGCCAGTCTAGAAGGTCCCAATTAACTGGGGATTGACCAATGTCACATCCATCCACAAAAAGGGCCAGAACAAGGATTCAGGAAACAGCTTGACCTCAGTGCTGGGGAAGGTTATGAAACAGATCACCTTGAGTTCAATCACACAGCACATGCAGGGCAACCAGGGGATCAGGTCATCCACCTGGTGGATGCAGAGAAGGTGGTGGATGTGGTCTACCTGGACTTCAGCATTCTCCTGGAAAAGCTGGCAGCCCACGGTTTGGACAGGTGCACCTTTTACTGGGTTAAAAACTGGCTGGATGGCCAAGCCCAGAGTGTGGTGGTGAACGGTGCTGCATCCAGCTGGCGCCCAGTCACCAGTGGTGTCCCTCAAGGATCAGTTCTGGGGCCAGTCCTGTTTGATATCTTTATTGATGACATGGATGAGGGTATTGAGTTTACTATTAGCAAACCCATGAATGACACCAAGCTGGGCAGCAGTGCTGATCTGCTGTTGGGCAGGAGGGCTCTGCAGAGGGATCTGCACAGGCTGGATCATGGCTGAGCCCAATGGTGTGAGGTTCAACAAGGCCCAGGGCTGGGTCCTGCCCTTGGGTCACAACAGCCCCAGGCAGTGCCACAGGCTGGGATAGAGTGGCTGGGAAGGACCTGGGGGTGCTGTGCCAGCAGCTGAACATGAGCCAGGGTGTGCCCAGGGGGCCAAGAAGGCCAATGGCATCCTGGCCTGGATCAGCACTGGTGTGGCCAGCAGGAGCAGGGCAGGGATTGTCCCCCTGTCCTGGGCACTGCTGAGGCCACAGCTCGAGTGCTGTGTCCAGTTCTGGGCCCTCAGGGCAAGAAAGACACTGAGGGGCTGGAGTGAGCCCAGAGAAGTGTGGTCTCTGTTATTGCATATCAACATACATCTAGAGAGATTTTAACTAAGAATCATTATTTTGTTGTAAGTCAAAATTGCAGACAATAAAAATATAGTTTCATATCGTGATATCACTTGCACTATTGACAGTGTTAATGGTAGTTCAGAGTGCAATGTGAAGCATACTAAAGACTTAAAAGAATGAGGAAAACAAAGTATTTTTTAAAGTAAAACTACTTTGGTTTAAGCTCAGTTTGAAATCACAGAATATGAATACAAATTGATCTGGAAGAAATGTCCTTCTGAAACTTGCTGTAAACTTTCAATTTTCCCTAGCCTCGTTTTGTTTAGGAAGCAATACATACTGTGAACAAGTTAGGAATAGTAACATATACATGAAATTAACTTCAGATTTATTTAATAAACTCACTGAGTATGGAAACTAATTACAGATTTTGTTAGGGGAAAGGAAAATTTTAGACAGATTATATTGTTGTTTTAAAGTGTTAAAATTGAAGGACACTTGCACATTCTTTTTTGTAACTCCCCCTTACTCTCATACATTAATGTTTACTTCAAGTCTTGGGCATTGCCAGCTCAGGTATAACCTTAATATATTGTCTGGTTTTAGCATCTTTTGTTCATCTTGCCATGCTTACTGAATAGAGTGAATTAAGTCTGTGGAACTGTTCACAGAATTTTATTCAAGGGACAACAAAATCCAGCTACATTTTTGGTATGACACATTTTTTCCATTCTTATCCATAATTCATTTGTGCAAGTGGGCTTTTTTACATTTTAATAAACAACATGAAAGAAAGAGCTATTCTCATGACATTTGCACAGCAACAAAGAAGTGTTGAAATGTGTACAGTAGCCCTTTCTTGTGATATGTTTAGGCTGATTTCTCTGATTAAGGTGTTTAGTCACCCAGTAAACAAAATTATTTAATGCTACAGCAGTCTTGGGTTTTTTATTGTCTAGAAAACCAAAATATGAAGAAAAATATTTTATCAGGATACCATTTGAGTTGGGGATTATTTTTAACTGTTTGTGCACATTTCACAATGAAATGTCACAAGGAAAGTGACAAGGTCTGTATTGCCCAGGAATTCTTTCCCGTCTGAAAAGTGATGTTCATACAAAGAGTAAGAAAAGAGAGCAGCTACTATATTGCAGAAATGAACCTGTGTTGAATCCAAGCCACTCAATCATTTTGCAAAAAAATTGTTGTAAATAAATTTCAAAAGCAACTAACATTTTAAGAGTATCTGTTCAAAACTCTCTTGTAGGAATATTGACCACTACGTCTAAGAAATTTTTTTTGTGTCTTTTTGTAATTGTGCTGCATCTGATGTACTCCTTTTAACCAAACTAAGTAAACCTAAAGAGAACAGAAAAATTCTTAAGCAGCGTGAATCAACAGGGATATATTAGTACACTAGCTGATGTATCAAGCACAGTTCTAGAGACCACTTCATAATGAATGCATAGTACATCTGCTACCTCCCAGTGGTTAGGAATGGGAAGTGTCTCACTAATGAGCACTGACATGAAGGTATGCTTCAAAATCAAGGGCTAACAAATTATTTGAACTTGATAATATTAATAAAAGCACTACTTTTATTTTTAGTGTAATTGATAGGACTTGAAGATATGGAGGTGGGAATATTTCTTTATTGCAAGATATACCATTAAAAATTTAATATTTCTGTCTGTTTAAATGCAATAACTAAAGGCGATCTGTCTATTGCCACTTGCTTAATGGAAATTACCTTCAAATTAGGCAATCACATTTTGCATTCTGGCTCCAGTCCTCACCTGCCCTTTGGCCTCCCCTGAAAACTGGAAGAGTTCAATGTGAAAATTAGTCCAGGGTCATGAAAGCAATTAGAAGTATTGAAACCAGTGGCTCTTTTAATTGCTTGGAGGTACTTGATCACCCACCTCTCTATTTTTCTTCTCAAAAATAATTGGGAGGTATTAACTGACTCAAAGAATCACAGAATAAGCTGAGTTGGTGGGCACCCACAGGGATCATCAAATCCAGCTTCAGGTCCTTCAAAGTACCATCCCCAAGAGTCACACCATGTGCCTGAGTGTTATACAAACATTTCTTGAGCTCTGTCAGGCTGGTGCTGTGACCACTGCCCTGGGGATCCTGTTCCAGTGCCCAACCACCCTCTGGGGGAAGAACCTTTTCCTGACATCCCAGCTCAACCTCCCCTGACACAACTCCAGGCCATTGCCTTGTGTCTGTCCCTGTCACCAAAGAGCAGAGATCAGCGCCTGCCTGTCCTCTTCCCCTCACAAGGAAATTGTAACTGCAGTGAGGTCTCCCTTGAGTCTCCTCTTCTCCAGGCTGAACAGACCAAATTACCTCAGCTGCTCTCATACGGCTTCCCCTCAAGGCCCTTCACCTTCTTTGTTGCCCTCCTTTGGACACCCTCTAAAAGCTTTATACCTTTTTTATATTGTATATTTTATATTTTATATTTTATACCAAAACTGTCCCCAGCACTGGAGGAGAGGCTGCCCCAGTGCAGAGCAGAGCAGGACAATCCCTTCCCTTGCCTGGCTGGTGATGCTGTCCCTGATGCCCCCAGGACACGCCTGGCCCTCCTGGCTGCCAGGGCACTGCTGGCTCATGTTCAACTTGCCATGGATCA
>WBND01000411.1:797754-835190 GCA_013398595.1 Tychaedon coryphoeus
GCCCCCCCAACTGGTCCCTGCAGCACACTGGGGAAGCTCCCAGAGAGGGGACAGCCCTCCTGTTTCAGGGTCCTGTGCTCTCCCCTCAGGCAGCTCCCTCCCCACCCCATGTGAAACCAGCACAACTTAATAGCTCATTATAAAAGACATGAAACAAAAGTTAATGAACAGATTCTAAAGATTCCAAAAGGAAAAGTCATTTAAATGTTGATGTATGTGGTAACTATGTAATGCTAAGAGGATAAATACAAATTGGACGTGGAGTTTGATGCATCTAGAATTATCTTTACATCTTTCTAGGAAAAGAAAAGCAGATGCTGAAATACTCCTCCTCCAGGCCCCTATTCAAGATGCCTTTAACCAATCTTTCAACTCTGACTGGTTGATTTTTTCACATGCTCGGCTGGATATTGTTCCTGCAGAGTTCTATGCTTAACTGTAGGTGGGATGTGGGTCAGTAAGACTGTGGTTAGAATGCTGTTAATTCAATTTCTACTTGGCTCATTGTACCTTCCTACTCACGCCTTTTGCCAAGCTATTTTCTCTTGCTTGGCATCACATTAACCATCCTTCCCTGACTGCCTTGAGGTTGGTTCACTTCTGCTTACACCAGGTTGCACAAGGCTGTCCTAAGTGGTCTGACCTTGAAATCTAGTTCTTTCCATGGATGTCATGTTGCACTTGCAAAAACTGTATTCATGATTATTCATTAGATTATACTTGCCAACTTTCTATATAGTTTAACAAATCAATGTGCCTGTGAAATCTCTGTTACAGTTTGCCTTCTTAAGAGAGCACCTGCAAAGCACAACTTTGGTCTTTATCATCACCTGAAATCCTCCTCATTTTCTTTTTCATTTTCACTTCATGGAATTTTTCTTCCCTTATTTTACCCTTGAAGTGGATCTCTGGTTTGTCTAGGCTCTCTTAGAGATATTATGGTTCACATTCCAAAGCAGGTAGAATTATCTCTGGATGTACCTTTCCCAGTGACTAAAGAGGAAGAGAGTCTAGGTAACCAGCTTACACTACACCTCTACTGTGTAGACAGCCAAAGAAATGAAAGACAAAGTCCCTACTTCAAATTTATAGCTAAAGGCCCTTTCCAATGGATAAATACTTTGATTTCGAACGTCTCTTTATACTGGTTCACAGTGTTACTTTTCTGGATTTTTAAATCAAGGAGGTATAGTAGTCTGTTTGTGTGGTGATTACTCAGAAGCCACATGAAAGCTTCCTTCCAAATCCACCTCTTTCTGAAGACTTTTTCTAAGGCTTGCAGACCTTGTTGCAATGTGAGATAAGTGAGACTGTTGGAAGTACCCAACACAGTTTAACAGCTTTTGCTTGCTGTGAGACTGAAATGGTTCACCTCTACTAAGAAGATAAATTATAAAGTAAACCTGTTACCACGTGAATAAAAAAACACTTAAGTTAAAATATCTAGTTATCACATAATCCTGCGCTTAGTTAATACAATCTACAGAATGACCTATGGTGCAGTCCCACAACTACTGTGGGACACAATAGCACAGCCTCTGGTGGTTTTCAAATTATATTTAGGACTACATCAAGCTGCTGACCAGTATAGAGTACAAACTCTGCCTAGACTGTAAACTCATAAATCCATGAAAAGCAGAATTGAAATTCTTAATACAGTTTAATGTTCTCATAGTAATTTTTTCATAGAAAACATAGAAATACTATATAAAGATATACATTTATATGCTATATATACTTATTTTTATATATTTATATATATACATATTTTTACATACATAAATGCTATAGAAACCTATTGGATTCCTCTATTAGATAACTTCTAAGCAGCACATAAGAAATGAGGGAGAGAATGTTTTATTCATGTGATTTATGCAGTGTTCGGCTTTGACAAACAGCAAGGAGGAAAAAGGTAAGACCTTCCTCTGTTTCCAGAGTGAATATGTGGATTTAGACAATTCTTGCTGCAATAAAGGAGTTTAAAAACTCCTAATATTACTTAAATGCCATGGAAAAAAAAAAAAAAAAAAGCAAAAACCATAAGAAAAATCTTTTTGCTTTTTTAGCACATGAACTATGTTACTAAAGGAGCATCAATGACTCTACAGGCGAGAGAACAGAGTAATAATTTTGCTAAATTTGTTTCTGGATTTAGTGGTTTAAAGTAACTGACTGTTCCCTGGTTTCTGGCAAAACACATTTTTTACTGCAACTTCTTTTTGATGCTGTTTTCAAATGAGCAACAGCATCAAACTGAGTACGAAAAGCTGGCAGAGCTTTGCATATCTCTTCCTCTTGCCCTATGACAACAGACTTTTTAAAGGAGTTTCAGGGAAGTCCATTCACATCTTATAGAAAGCAAGAGAAATTCTTCTTTTGCTACTATGCAGATAAATGCTGCTCCTGGTCCAAAGTATAATCAGCAGAGATTTCCCCTTATCCCCAACTTATCTAATCCAATACAACTTCCAGTGACCTGGATTTCAGGCAGAGAAAAAGTAAAAGTCAAGCTAACCAAGATAGATAATGAGTATAAAAAACACCTCCCATACAACTCCTGTCTTGGTTGCAGACCTCCAGGCAAGGCCTTCATACTCTTCATATTTTAATTGCAAATTTCAATTTCTTTTGCATTATTGCAGTAATGATGGGTAGTATGTTCTTCACAGCTTTTTCAACCTTCTAGTCCACTTGCAATTTAAACTAAAGGACTTGTTTGAGGTATTAACCAGACCACTGTGCCTGTTTGATACTTGCTAATGAAAATCAAAGATGTAGCCTTTTTGTCTATATAGAGATCCCTAAAATAATATAAAATTTGGTTAAAATGACAGGATATTGGACCTTACTTGTCCAAGCAGGACTGTCTTCAGAGCTGGATCACCTTGCTCAAAGCCTTGCCCCTGGGAGATTTGATAAACTCCATGGGACAAAATTACAGAAATCTTGGAGTATACTTTTCTAGCTTCTAGACTACCGTCGTAGTGAAAAACTTGTTTTTCTGATATCCAAAATGAGCCTTCCAAGCAACAGTTTGTGCCCATCATCCCGTTTTAGCTCACCTGGCACTATCAAGAAAGACATTGTCTCTGACATCTTTGCAAGTATCTCTAAAATAGTTTCAGAAACCTATATGATTTACAATAAGCCTATATGATTTACAATACTAAGAGGTTATATATAATTTCACATCCAAAAACTATTACAGAAAGAAAAGAAGCAGAAACAATAAGTGTGGAAAGATGCACCATTACTTTTAAAGATAAATACATTGATGAAATTTTTATTCAAAGGGATATCTGCAACATCATTTAGAGATTCCTTCATCTCATGGAATAAACAAATTAGAGTTACATAACTACAGCTAAAAATAGATAAAAGTTACTTTTTAAATGTTGGCTTTCATTACAGGTTGGTATAGTATTTATTTTATTCATAGCAATCATGTGCCACGTAAACTAAACATATGATAAGGAATATTTTCAGAGTGTACGGTAGTTAATGGCATGTTCCTGAGTAAAGGGGAATAAGGTGTAAAATTGAGGCCAAAGTTAAAAGAAAGTGACTGCTCTGAATGCTATTTAAAGAAATTTAGAGTAATGAAGGCAACTCAACATTTCATATTGCTGAGTGCTGAGGATGCTATTTCTAGTGTGCTCTGGTGAATTGGTGTGAAACTCATGGCAGCTGATACTAATTGTAATGAAAAGATACTTGTAAAGTAGTATGGGGTGCAGCTGCAATTCATTGTTGGAATGCATGGAGAAGAATCACCTCAGGGAAAGTATGAAGTAAATGCTGTTCATGAAGAATAAAAATACTCATCCCTTGGAAGGCAGATGAATGACCTCAGCGAGTTAAATATATATAGCAGCATGGAAATCAGTGTCTAAAAAAAATCGTCATTGCTATTTGCAGACTTCAAAACCATAAAGTATTATGGCATTAAGCCATTTGAACATACATCCAGCTCTAAGATCTTGATTTTTCTTAAACAGATTCATTTTATAGGTTTTGCTTAAATTGAATGAATAGTTACAACCTAGACATCCTGAATTCTAAAATGTTATTATTTGTTTTATCAGGTTTTGATTGGGATTTTTTTGTGTGTTACCTTTGGCACATATTTCAACAAAGTGATACTAGAGCCAAACTTCCATGTATGTGAGGCCCCTAAATCAAATTATTTAAACTTTAGTTGGCATTTACATTTGTCCTATGCTGCAAATCTTGAAAGTGAAATATAAGATGCCATGTTTTTCTAAAAGACCTATGATCCTGTAACTTCTGCAGCTACAATAATGAAAGTAATAATCAGCTATGATTGCAGCTTCCTTTCATGACAATGGTTTATCTTAAAATCACAGTATGAAATCTGTGCATAGTATAATTGGGTCTCAAAAGATCCAATAACTGTCATTCAGGCAAAGAGCGATTAAACGCGAGGAAAACTTGAAAAAGATGCATCAATTGCCTAAGGCTTACATTTTCAGTTATAAGAAAGCACAGCTGAAAATCAGAGCGAAATTGCCCACTGAAAATGTTTATATTTTGGTCATTTTTGTGCTGACTGATTTTTCAAGAGCCAAGTATCTTGAAGAATTAAATGTGTGTAAGTGCAGCATAGGATGAAAAAGCCACCTCAAAGCAATGAGCTATCTGGCTGCACATGAGGCCACATCTTTAAGATCTTTCCAAAACTACAATGAAGGCAACGATGCTGCCTTATTGCCTGCTCCTGCAACAAGCATTTAATTTCAAAATCCTGTCAGCTGCAGACTCATAGAGGACCCTTATAGTGCACCAAGAGGGAATCTGATCCTTCTGGAAAGAACTGACACTTTTACTGCGTATACCACACACTGCATAAACACAGATACAAAGCAAAACAGGACAGAATAGTAATGGATTATCTTCTTGCACTCAGGATGAATAAATGCCTGTGAGAGGATGAACTGTAACTTAGGGCTGGAGAATAGTATTAGTGGAGTAGGACCATTAGAGTCCATCAGAGATGAACAATAGGTGGTTTGGTTTCTAATGAGGTAAAGACTTGTTTGGTTAGGTATGATAAGAAATGTTCACTTGATGAGGTGGAGGGAATCAAGCTTGTCCTAACCTGTTGAGCTAATGTGTTGAAAATCTTGATGGGCTCTATGAGAAGACATCTCACCTGTTCATTTTCTAGAACATGTAATCCTGGAAGGTCCTCTAGGCTCCTGCCTGTAGCAGTATAAATACTGATAAAATAAAGCTGAAATACTGCTGCTGTAGAAACTGAAGAAGTATGTTGTTGTTTCACAACCCTGTTGTTGTAGTGTGTCACCTGCAGAGTTTTCAATTACTGTAGCTGATTTTGTGTGTTAGGAAAACTTAGTTTGATGCAGAAAAATTCAAGAACTTTTAATTGTAGGTATTGCTTGTGAAAAAAATTTGTCTGTCTAGGCAGCAAGTCTGACATAAACCAAATGCACTGGGCTGGCTTGCATATATGTTCTTATATGTTTTGGGGGTTTTTTTTGTTTGGTTAGTTGATTGGGGTTTATGGGTGGTGGTTGGTGGTGATGTGGTATTTTTATTTACTTTAATGGTTTAATATCTTAAATTATCCTGAAGACAATTTTCCAATGTAAATCAGTAGTGGTTAGTACCACATCTGAAATCTGAAAAAAGATAACTTGTACAGGTTTTTTCCTGATAAAGTTCTAACAAGAAAGAAATTGTTAAACCAAATCAAATCATGCACTTCATGACTTATCTGAGTAGAGTAAAACAAACTGATTCCTGTGCAAATCCCAGAGTGGATGGAGTGGAATGGGGAAACACAGTCAAACTTCTAGTCTGTGAGAAAGAACAATAAAATGCAAAAGAGGGATCAAAGGGTGAGCTTAAGAGTGCTACTGCCGTCGCAAAAAATAAGCTTAACTTTATTTGTTAGATTTTGTTTGGGGAGTTATTTTAATAAAAATAAACAAGTGTCATTACAACACTGTTATAACTCTATTCTATTCTTTGAATTTTAATAGAAGTTCTCTATGTATTTGTAACATGACCTAAAAGGACAAGGATTTCTGAATCACACTGTGACCTTCTTTACTGGTACTGCTAACACAGTTGGAGTCCTTTACTGTAAAGATGGTAAAGATAAAGCAGCAATAAATGACTAGGCTTAAGGAACAGGAAGGTAAAAACGTATAGCCAAGTTGCATAGGAACATCTGGCAATTTCCCTCTGGGTTATTGCAAGTGTCTACTATAGTTGACTAGGAAAGGGAAAGGCATCTCACATTTGATCACTTTAAAAATATAGTGCTTTTCAATGGTTATTCAAACTCAGCACAATAGGTATTTGGATGTATTCAATTTGCCTGGGCTTTGAAATCTCTTCTTCAAAAGCAGTGAATTGCATACTTTTAAAATATTGCTACAGATTACATAGATTAATAACCCACTTCATATGGCTTTGACAATGTTGAGAAATCCTGCTGGAAAATGTAACACTTCAAGATCTGTATTCTGTATAACAAGATGGGGTTTATTACATCTCATGTCTGATACAGAACACGAAGATGGGGAGAAGGAAAAACAGTAAAAGGTGTGTTTCCTTCAGCAACTGTTCCTGGCTGCAATTCCTTTTCTGTGGAGGCTAGACATACTCCTGTGTGTGACAACCTCTCAAATTTGCTGATGGGGGTCAGTTTCTGACATGTGCTGCCTCTGTAGGCAGCAGGTCTGTCTGGGCTATGACCTGGGACTTGAGGAATGCTGGATGTGATCAGGATGCAACAGTGGCTGAAATGCGAAGGAAAGATTCATTACAGCTGCTGCTCTAAACCATCAGTGAATGTGTTCCAAAAGGTGGCAGTTGCAGAAAGAAATGCATAAGCTTTGGAGAACCAGGTCAGTTTTCCTTTATTTTATTTAAGTAAATTTTAGAGGTTCTGGCTTGTCTACATTACTTGAGTACCAATGATTTTCAATGTGTGTTCATTCTTAGTTATTTAAGTTATATATCATAACTGAGTAAGCACAAAAGATCATAAGATACATGGGGCTTTGGGTGTAAGCAGGTCAGGAATTAATCAGTCTTTGGTAGTTTGAGAATTTTGCTTATGACACAGTCTCTAGTTATGTGATTAAGTATAGTCAAATGCTGAAAGCTAGATTATAAGAAGAGATAAATGATTTAGCACTCCTGTAAAAATAATAGGCTCACACTCACCCTAACCTGAAACTTACAAGTAATGATCGACCAATCAATAATATTATGATTCCTAAGGCCATAACAATGCACTACTGATAGTCTATTCTTGACTAGAAGTATTGAGCTTAGTTTTCTAGAGACTTGCTAGCCACAACTCCTGTAAAGCAGGAGTTTGCATTTTAAAATTTTTAACTCATCTTCAAATTAATGTTCACCTTTATTTTTTTCATAATTTTGATATTTCCTGCTTCATATACCTTCAAAAAGTTTCAGACTCCTAAAGTTTCAGGCCAGCAAACCTTATATCCCTGATTTGAAGCACTTTCTAGCAGTTCTCAGTGAAATTATTTTCACTCAGTACAAGCAATTACTTTTTTTCAGAACAACTTCTACAGACTTTCCCCATAAGTCTAGCAAATCTCAGTACACACACAGACTTTATGGAAGGAAGTAATATTTTGAAAAGGTGCTTCTATAATTTCATTATTATTTGCAACTAGAGACTGCATCAAAAATGCAGTCTGAATTTCACATTTGTCAGCATAGTAACATTAACTTACATGTGTTTTGATATATATGATATTGGCTAGAGATAACAGCTAATGCTGCTGTACAGATGGACTGCACAGTCCATATAAATCTCATTTTATATTTGGAAAGCCCAGATGAGTAGATGAGTAACTGTGTGAAACCATTTTTTCAACCTCATATTTTTTCCTAAGGTTCACCTTGTTGGTTTTGCTCATTCTTGTATTGACTGCTGCGGTAGCAGAAAATATTTGTAGACACAACAATAGCAGAATTATCTGAATTTACCTTCTCTGCATTTTTCAGAGTCAAATCAGATCATGTAATTGCTTTTTAAGCTTCCTTCTCAGTTGTTTCCTGTCACACTTGATTTTGTAGTGGATTCAGGGAAGACCACTGCAGTTTCCTGGAACTGTCCTACAAAGTTGATTTGAGGCCATATTCTATCGCTTGTCAGAGTAAATCTTAGCAATGCTTGCTTCACGTTTGCATGTGCTGAATGTGGTGAAACTCCACTGAAGCTTTTTTGCCTTTATGGGTAGATGTTTGCAAGTATGGTCTTGCATTTAAGATCTCTGAAAGTCAGGTTTTGTCTGTTAATTCCCTAAACAGTGTGTTCAGTCCTCTTTCAGCCTCTGCACTGTAAGAGGTCACAGATAAGACCTGAGAAAAATACTTGATGAGAAAATCTCTTTAGACTCTTTACACTGCCATCAGCATTTAATGTTTCTTAATACCTCCCACTTCTCATTTACTTCATGTACTCAATGAAAATATTTGTCACAAAAACTAATACACTGCAAGGATTTTGATTATATACAGAAAACAGTATTTTGCTGTAAAATAGTCTACTTAATTGTAATTTTTGACAAAACTAAGTGGTAACCAAGATCTCAGGAAAAAAGTTAATTTCGTACATATACTTCTGTTTGCTCATGTATTATACTTTGAGGCTATTTAAATAAATATTGTGGTCCCAGGGAAATGCATTAAATTAATAATAGACTAAGGTAGCCTCCTCTAAGCCTATGAACGTTATATGTTATGTTTCTCTCTATACTTTTATAATACTCAGACTGCAAACTTTCAAAATACTCTTGACATCCAGTCCATAATCAATTCAGATTACCTGTCATATAGTGCTCCAGTTACGAGAGTCTTTACCTGGTTAGAAGAATATCCATAGTAGGATGTGTGGAGAATTTGCAGACCAGCTGATCAGCTTTTAAGTTCTTGTTTTGGAATAGGAGTTGCTCTATATAGATGTTTTAGAAACATTATTCTCACCTTTTAAATTATTTGAGAAATATTGTAGTATTTTTTTGTTCTGAATTCTGGTAATCTCAATTTTTAGCTTTTCCTATATCACATAAAGATACTTTATATTGATCTAATGGTAATATTTCATTTGTCAGTAGGATCAAAGAAAATGGTTCCTAGGGGTTATGTGGCTTGAGAAATTATTTAATTTGGTCTATTGTCTATGCTTTTGTTGTATTTGAGGGGTGATGAGTGTGATAAAATGGACGAGTGTTTTCCAGATGTATTTAAAAGACTATTCAAATATAAGAAAAAAAATCAAGACATTGTCATCTCATTAATCCATAAATCTGCCTCCTAATATCAAATCGTTGTCTTAGAATAGTTGCAAACCCTTTCTTGTCAATTTAACAATTTCACAGAGAAGAATTTCAAAATATCTAGATTCATAGAATTTTTCTTCTGCTGGCAAAATTTTATTTAAAAAATGTTTCCAAAAACTGTTATATGTATATCTCAATTCTGGGTAACAAGCCCCAGAGAATGAAATGGGAGTTTTGACATAGTTTCCTACAATGCTGTTATTTTTGTTATTATCCAGTTTAGCAAAAGGTCAAGTTGTTGTCTTGAGTGAAATTGAAATAGCCATGTAGATTATCCAGACACAAATTTGCACATTTTCAAGCAAATACAATGTACTAGGATTAGGTCTGTTGTGCTGACCACACTCTGATTTGATGGCATAAAATCTGTGTGAAAGGGAATTTCTCAGGGTGTCTTGATCTCCTACCTTGTGAGGTTCATGACCTCTGGTGCTCTTGGCACCACCTTCATCAGGTTATCTTCTTAAATGAGTGAAGCACTTAATAGTTGCTAAAAAGTTATTTATTGCAGAAGCACATCAGTCTCAAAAGGCACAGTCACAGACATCAAAGTGCATCTTAAGTTTTGGTATAAAGACCCAATCAGAAGTAGAAGCTGCTCCTGTTAAAGGTCCTTGGAAGGTGATGTTGCTGTGGCAGCTCCTATCTTCTTGGGTGTTGACTGATGACGGTGAGCAAAAGCAAAAAGAAAAGCAATGGCAAGAAAAGTAGGAAAAGCAAAAAAAGCAATGGCAAAAGCCTCAGCTGTCCCCAAAACAAAGTCTAATATAGGATCTTCTCAACAAGCTGAGAGACAAACTCAGACCACCATTCTTTAACCTGTTAGAATTCTAGTTTCTTAATACACTAGGTTACATTTAAACTTCTCATATGACTTATCTTATTCTATCTGAAAAATATAAGCAATATTCTTACTATAGCTCTATTATGTCTAAGCACTGTCTAAATCTATGGTCCTGGAGCCTCCACTGAAAACATTATTCATGTTTTTTAACCTTCACTAGAACTCACACTTCTACTTTAGCATTTGAACCTTTTACTTACTAAAAGCATTAAAGCTCATATTAAAACAAACTTACTGACTCACTAACTTAGCCTAAAACTTAAACTTACACCTCTACCTTACGTGTGAGTGGCTTAATATACTTCAATCCATCCACAGACTTTAATTCAATCCCTGCACTCTGATTTCTGTCTGAAGAATTCAGAGATCCCCAACTCACTGACTCCAGCACTACCTAATCAGTTTGGTGCCTTCTAGTTCTTCATAATTCTTCATGATTATATAGAATTTTATCGTTTTCCTTCTTGATAATCTCTTGTAAAATGAAAAACCTTGTTCTCTCTTGGTATGGAACACAATCTATACTCCTGAAGCCATTCTCTGACGATTTCCACTTATGCTTCATCTTTTCATTTGATGCGAGTTAGAAGTATTGCACCTTAATAGCTGTGAAAAAATATTTATTTTTATTTGAACGTTTTCTTATTCAGTGAGGCTGTTTTTTTTGTGGGTTTGTTTTTGGGTTATTTGTTTTAAGTGACTGAGTATCAAGATGGTACATGATAATATCTGAAATCTTCTTTGATTGGCAGACTAAAGCTCAGACTGTGTCCTATTCAAACTTCATACATGCTTCTGGGAGAAAATGTTTTATGTAGAAATAATTTGATCTTGGAAAGGCTGGCTTAATATATGGAATTTGAAGCATGGGCATAACAATATGACTTTACTCACAAAATTCAAGTATAAACCATACAGATAATTAGGACACCTGACTAACTGACATTTAAAATGCCATCTGTTTTTTCGTAATCATATCATGCATCTTGAGACTTTTTTTCTTTTCTGGGGAGGTCTCATTCTCTTATCTTGCTAACCCTCAATATGCATATACAGAACAAGAAATAATTTTTTCTTTTTTGTTTCTTTTCTGTACAACTACTTTCCTGAATGTATCTGTAATAAAACATAATGCTCCATTTCAGACATTTTATTATCTGGAGGGTTTTTTTTATGAAGTTGTAGAACTTAAATACTTCTCTTCTAAATTTCTTTTGTTTTCTGTGCCCTTATTTATTTTGTTCTGATTAGGGATGACGGACGCATATTTTAACATATATAGAAGAGGTAATTTAACTGCCATATTTCAGAGAAACTCAATATATTAAATACAGTACAGGTCTTGGAATGTCCAGGGCAAGATATATCTCTTGGTGAGGAGTAATATGAAATACTTCCTATTATTAGTTTTGTATTCATAGATTTCTATAGAATACTTAGAGTGAAGAATTCTAAAACAGGATTATTGAATACATTAAAGTAAGTCAAATCATTCTGAAAGTTAGCTGCTGAAGATGGCAACACAATCTCTGAAAGTATGGGAATTGATCCAGAATGATTGGATATATATATATATAACTTAAGTTTCAGCATTCTTTTGGAAAAAGTGTGTTCTATTTTTGTTCAGTCTGAGGTCGTAGTCCACAATAGCAGTCTTACATGGTTTGGGTGTGCTTCTGAAAATATCACTTAACTATTTCCTCTGCTTATAAGCCTCATATGATTCTAAACTCTTGGTATGCCTTTTATTTGTTATCTCAACAGGATTTGCTTTATCCTTTTTATTTTTTTAATGCTATTTTGAAACAAGCAGGTAGTCCTGGCAGAGCATCTCTGACAGGACATCAGCTTGTAGGTAGTGAAATGCTACCTTATAACTCTGAATTCCTGGGTTGCAACAACCCTTTCAGAAAGCCCTCAAGTCTTGAATGACTCAAGAATTTGGTAATTTGACTTAGTTGCCTGAAGTGAAAGCTATTTAAGGATGTAGATCCATATAAATTTAGGTTTTGATAAAAGCATTGCATATTTGCCCAACACCTTCATCCCTCTGCCCATTCACTATTTACAGTCTTCTTCATGGATAGAGTAGGTGCGGTCAGACAGCTGAATATTGTAAAGCCCATTTCGCTGGGTTTTTTTCCTTTCTGTTCTTTGAGAAGAACAGTACTTTATTTTTATTGCTTAAGTGATGTTTATGGATGTTCAGTCATAGAGTATAAATTGAAGTCTTCCCCAGGAAATGTGTGTAGGAGACATTGTTCCTGTCTGGAGAGCAGCTGAGCTTACTCGTGGAGTAGGGGAGCTTGGCAGGTAACTGCAGTGCAGAGGTGGGAGACTGCAGGGAGGAAACAGCCAGGCTTCAGAGGCAAAGGGAGAGGAGGAACACTCCAGGTCTCAAAAGGACAGAGAAGTTTCTTACTACTTGCTTACTCATTTAATCTTGGAAAAGCTTGAAAGGGAAGTTCAGCCTGCAGGAGTGTAAGAAGTAGGAAGATTACTTGGCATCTTGCAAAACTTAAATTTCAGCCCTGTGCAGGCAGGGTAGTCCCTGTAAGCCAAAGCTCTTATCCTCCCAGGAGAATGACCATGGCTTCTTTTGTGTGTGAGCTGTTTCCTCATCCTGGTTCCTGAATCCTGGTCATCCCTTTCAGATCACGAGGCCATGTGATGGTTTTGAGCTCAGTAAACACAACTGAAAACAGAGACTGATACTTCATGTAAAACAGCTTCTTGCCTGCCCATGGAAACCACCTGGCTTCCTGAGCACTGGGTCATCTTCTTGGAGTTCTCCTGCCGTTGATTTTTTTTGACAGAGCTGTTTTTGCTACAGATCATGGGCTTCAATCAGTAAGTACCTCATGCCATAGTGGCCTCCTGCTAGCCTTTAGCCTTTTAAACAGTGAGAATTGAAGCTGAGGAAAGGAAGTAATAAAATGACAGACGTCAGTTAAAACAAAGGATTTAGTAGCTCTGTAAGTTCACAGTGAGTAGTAGGCTGAGATTCCAGGCTGGTGTAACAGATTCTAATAACACTGAGAATTTCTACCAGTTGTCTAGTACTGAACTGAAGTATTGTAACCCTTAACAATATATTAATTTGTGTATATTTCTACTACATATCTACTGATAATCTCCTTTATATGTGGATACCTCTGTATTCATGTATCAATATATTTATGTATTTTCTGTTTATATTTACCTATACAGTGATAAAAATACCATCTAAACATGAATAAGTATATAGATACTTTTTAATATATTTTTTTCATCCCATAAAATTGATCTTTCAGTTAGCAATGTGTCACGTAGAAACACATGCTGCCATATGAGCTACATTTATCATCAGACAGCTGGAGGCAAAGGGAGAAGTTTCTGCCCAAACCTATGCTAGCTTAAATTGGGGCTTACTACAGCAGACACACTTTCTGCACATTGTCAGTGCTACAAGCTAGCATGGAGCTACTGGTGCACCAGCTAGTACTGGCATGAATTGTATGAAAAGAGTAATGTTGAAGATTTTTTTACCTCAGACTGAGAAAAAACAGGCCAGGAATTTATGAAGGGTTAAATACTGTGGCTAGGAAAAGTTTATTTTATTTAAACAAAACTCTTGTTTCTTCCTTCAGAGAGATGATTGATTTAGCTTGGCTAAAGCTAAAAAGCTAAAAAGCTAAAGCTAAAGCTATTATTCTAGTAATGAAAGCAGTCAAGACCAACCAAGAAAAATACAGCTTCTGATGTTGGGATGCCATATACAGGATTGTTCTGTCACTTACTCAAGAAGGCTTTGTGTAGATTTTCCAGCATGTAGCTCCTCCAAGTTGTGACATGTCAAAGATGCAAAAAAATATTTCCTAATTTCTTCCATTGGTTAGGGTGATCTGCTCTTTATTCTTAGCTTTTCTGATGTGTTGGGTGTAGAAGAATAGGGCTTTTCTTATTTTCTAGGCCTGAGAGAGCAGACTCTTTCTTATCTCTTAAATTCTTATAGAAGAACGCTGGAAGGATAAAACAATGGGAAAATCAGTGAGTCACAATCTATAATTTAAACATAATTCACCATGACTCATTCATGAGATGCTTTTGCAGTTTCATGTGACAAAACAATAACCATAAGCATAATCATCACTGCCTACTCAATCTTCTCTTTACAGCTATGCAACTCTGCGATTCAAATTATTTTGGAGAGTCTTAGCAGATATACATCATCACAAAACATCAGAAGCAAGATAACTGAATGACTTAGAGCAGCTGTGTGGTCATACTTTTTTAAGGGTTCAGCTGGCACCAACAGCTTCAGCTGTTACACAAGATCCCTTTTCACTCCTTATGAAAGAAGGTGGTGAGAGTAATGTTCCAGAGTGGGCAGCCTAATCCAAACTACTCTCTCAAGACCTGACTCTATGCTTCTAGAAGGTAACAGACTTCCTGTAGTGTCACTCAGTATTGCAGCCAGAGTTTTCCCTCTCATTCCAGAGGCAGATTTGCCCTGGAATAAGGTCTGTGCATCTGCCTGTTAATAGTTGTGGCTTCACTGAGGTCTGCAGAATAAATAGCAGACGCACAGCTCTTTTAATGAGTGTGCCCTTTGTTATAAGGTCTTGATTTGGTGCTTCATGTTCTCTGTGTTTCTTGCATGACCTAGCTTAAAGCACAAAAAGGAAACTTACAAAGCTGGATAAACAGTCCTTCAGTACAGGGAGTGTTGGAAGGGATTAAAATAATTGTATCAATGTTTCCACAAAATTAAAGAAGCTACAGTAAATTTCTGCATTACAAGATTTCAAGTAAAAAAGAATGCATGAAAGAAATATGGAATTTTAATCAAATCCAGTTTTCCAGAAGAGTCTAAGATAAAGGCCTTCTGCAACAGTGAAGTGGCTTTTTTTGTTACTGGAAAGGGAAGACATAACATTTTTCTCCTTACGTACCGTAAATCAAAAATGCTTGACACTGCACAGAGCCTCCTCAATCGTTGTTAGTAGTGGTGTCCTTGTAAAGGAAATTTGCATATTGTGTCTTGGATTAGCAATATGATTTATTCAATCATTGACACCAATATACTGCAGTATATTAAATGGCACACAATCAATCATGATTCTCTACATCTGTCACATTAAGAACTTCATCAATTATAAAAAGCAGCCTTCCCAGAAGGAGATTTTTCAATTGACACTGAATGATAAAATGAATCTAACTTTAAAGACAGATTTTTTTTTCTAAAAAAGGTTTTGTATGACCTTTCAGATTTCTTCAGGAGGTCTTTGACAAGTTAACTTTGCATCTTAAACTTACCCTGTGCACCAAAAAGCATACAGAAAATGTGGCTCTCTACTTCTTCTGAATATAATGTGTTGCTGAATAATATAGTGAGGTCTGGGATTGGTGCCATTGGTTAAGGGCTTTGTTGATATTGCGTCTTTCATAATCCAGTTCAAAGCAGAGTTTCTTTCAAAATGGCCTATAAACTTTTAAAATGCATTTATTCTCATATCTGACTAGAATAACTCATTAGACTGCACTATTTTGTACTTATTGTTGTTTATAACATCATTTATTCAGCTAATTATATAATCAGACATTAACAGAGGACAAATATGTTAAACAGAGTAATATCAAAAATTTACTATTTAGACCATAAAATTTATTCCAGACCTTAAACATAATATGCCATCAAAATATAAAATAAACCTAATTTTCAATCATTGACTAAAAGGGATCCTAGAAACTTGTCTAATACTCCCATTCCCAACACCAATACTAAATAATTCTCTTTCAATAGCTGTGAAGCATCTGTGATATTTAAGAAATTAGGGATATTCCACACCATCCACAGACAGTCTCTGCCTGACAGCTGTCTTGAAAGAAGCATTTCTAATATCTAGCCTGAATATTTTTAACTAAAATCTGTTATTACTTTTTGTCGTCCTGTGACCATGAACTGATTGCTTCCTGTATTTAGATGCATAAAAACATTCTAAAAGAGGCTTATGTAAGCTTTGAATAGTCCAGGATAACTCATCTAAAGAAGGGAATAATCTTTGATACTGGATCAGCATTGGTTCCTGGTCACTCTTCCTAGTTTTGTGCTGTTCTGTAAAGTTGATCTATACTTGAAAATTACAATGGAGTTCTGACTGATGCTGGGTAAATCACGTAGGTAAACTTGTGTATATTTCAGATAGTGATTGTGGTCTTTTCACTTTGGCAAATTTATTTTTACTAAAGAAATTAAAAGAGAAAATGTTTTGTTGTTTTTTCTTTGTATAATATACTTATTCCAATACACTTCTCCAGCTAAAAAAAGATAACATAAGTTTGGAAAGTATATTGCACTATATATTATTATCTAATATTTTATAATTAATATATATGATACATTGTACAATTAATATATATCTTGTATTTTATATATTATTATATATAACATTAATACATGTGACCAGTGTAAAAATACTAGTTTTCAAACCTTTAATTTCAAATTTTAAAAAATGTTAAAAATCCTTTT
Source organism: Tychaedon coryphoeus (assembly GCA_013398595.1). Lineage (NCBI taxonomy): Eukaryota > Metazoa > Chordata > Aves > Passeriformes > Muscicapidae > Tychaedon > Tychaedon coryphoeus. The sequence goes on from WBND01000411.1 coordinate 814,484, forward strand.
TTTTCCTGTAGTTGTTGGGGTTTTTTTTTACTTTTTAAAGAAAATTAAGTTTATGATAAAGTCTTACCATAAAGGTTATGCCATCTTTACTGATTTTTTAAATATTTTAGTTCTGAAAGGTTTTATGAAGCGCATGCCACAAGAAATGCAAGCATAGTTTACATATTGTCTCTGCAACTTAAGTAATCTTGTAACTACTAGGTATTTTGATCGTGAGAACTATAACAATTATTTTTCCTTAAATCCTTCTTCATTTCCTCCAGTTTATTTGTGTTGCTTTCACCTCAGCAGTTTTGCAGTGTCACATATGTGGTCTCAAATCACTCTCCAGAGGAAACCCAAAGATTAGGCCTGGAAAAGATGACATTCCTGAAGGAAAGAGAAAATAAGCACAAGGTTTTCTGAGGTGCACTAGGTTAATTGGTGTCTCTGAAAATTAGGCTGTAAGTGGATATTGTTTCAGCTAGAAAATAGATTGAGTTTATCAGGCAGCCTTTTTATATGATTGAATTAACTCTAAGCTTCTTTATGAGCTATTTATATTGATGCACAAATCTTCTACTAGCAAAAAGAAAATACTTTCTGAGGATGTAATTAATTTGTTTTAATCTATTCTGTAGTTTAAATTGGAAGAGAGCATATAAGCATCCCACTTGAATAGCTTGCTAAGACACCATCTGATTTGATTAATAGTCCTTGGGATCAAATGTCAGCCTTTCTTCCTAAATAAAATAAATTTAAATTGCTATCTTAATATAGAAATACAAAATATATGTAGCGTACTTCAAAAGAACAAAAGGTCCCAGCTGTTCTAAGTTCCACCATAAGGCAGTGCCTTAGCAGTGCAATCAGTTTGTCCTAGATTCCTTCCAGCACAGTTCAGGATGCTCTCTGACAAGCATACGTAATCCTCTGAGAAGCTCTGTTTTGTGAAGTCCTCTTTTAGATGAAATTTTGAATAGATTAGGATTATTTTTTTTAAGCTTTAACTTCCAGGACTTTACATGCATAAAACCAGAAATTATGCCAGAAAATATTAATATTCTGTTACTTACACAAAGTTAGTTTGGCCTTGTTTACATTTTATGCAGCTGTAATAAACAGAGCTCTGTATGTTAGAGTTGTATCTTGCAGTTTCCTGAGGGAAAAATAAGATTCTGAAGAAGTCATTTAAATGACTAAAAGTGTTAGGGTTTGCTAGACTGTATGAAACTTTAGAATTTGTATATCACTCCTGTATTTTACAACAACTGTATGGACGTGTCTTCTCTATTTGAGAACAGGTTGCCATTTCTTATGCTGCTTGGACTTTGTAGGTTTTTCTTCTCCAGCAATTAATGTTACTGTTACTTGGTGTTAGTCTTCATATAATCATTGATTATCTACCTTTAGTATTCCTGAAATATCACACTCTGTAGTTTTGTCTGGCCAGCAAAACTTCAGTTCACAGAACATGCTGTCTACAGAAAGCACTAGTCTTCTTTCATTTAATTTAAAAATCTAAATACTTGGATAGTCCCATTTGAAATTTCAAAGGTTTTTTCCTATTTTCTGTTTTCCCCACTCTAGTCACCATCAATCATAATTGGAGTCACGATGCTCATAGCACATTTCAGATTTGGAATATCTGGTGGCAAGGTGAGGCTGCCCCAGTGCAGAGCAGAGCAGGACAATCCCTTCCCTTGCCTGGCTGGTGATGCTGTCCCTGATGCCCCCGGGACACGCCTGGCCCTCCTGGCTGCCAGGGCACTGCTGGTTCATGTTCAACTTGCCATGGATCAGAATCCCAGAGCCCTTTCCATGGCACTGCTCTCCAGCCTCTCATTCCCCAGTCTGTCTGCACATCCAGAGCTGCCCCATCCCAGGTGCAGAATCTGGCACCAGCCCTTGTTTAACTCCACATAGCTGATGATTGCCCATCTCTCTAATCTGTCGAGGTCTCTCTGCAGGGCCTCCCTCCCTCTGAGGGAGTCAACAGCCCCTCCCAGATTTGTATTGTCTGTGAACCTGTTCAGTGTCCCTTCCAGGCCTACATCCAAGTAATTTACAAAGAAGTTGACGGCCACAGCACCTAAGATGGAGCCCTGTGGAGCCCCACCAGTGACAGGTCACCAGTCTGCTGTCACCCCAGTCACTGTAACCCTGTGACCCAGCTGCTCATTAACCACAGGATGAGTTTATCCAGCTGTGGCCTGGACATTCTCTCCACAAGGATACATTGAGAGGCAATATCAAAAGCTTTACTGAAATCCCAAAAGATTACATCAACTGGATCCCCTTGATCAGCTGGGTGGGTTACTTTGTCTTAAAATGAACTCAGGTTTGATAAACAGGACTTTCATGAAGCTGTGCTGGTAGTGACCAAGGTTTGCATTGTCTTTCAGATATTTTTCAATTCTTCCCACAATAACTTTCTCCACCTTTACCAGACACTGAAGTGAGACTGACAGGCCTATGTTTCCTCAATCCTCTTTCTTGTTCCTCTTGAAAATCAGGACAACATTCACCAGCTTTCAGAGCTGGGACCACTCAGGATTCCCAAGACCACTGAAAAATCATTGAGAGAGGTTTTGCAATGACATCAGCCAGCTCTTTGAGGATTCCCAGATGAATCCCATCAGGCCCATAGATTTGTAGGGATCTAGCTGCAGCAGCTAATACTGCTCAGTGTCAGGGTTGATGGGAGTTGATTGTTTTTGCACAGTCATGGTCGTCCAGCCTCTTGTTCTACCATCCGTGCTGAGGACAAAGGCAAAGAATGTGTAAAACACCTCTGCCTTTCCATGTCCCTGTTTGTGAGGTGACCATCCTTATACTCTAATGGGTTGATGATATTTTTACATTACCTATTGCCATTAATATATTTTTTAAACCTTTTTTTTATTCTCCCCCACATTTCTCACCAGCTTCAGCTCCAGTTTAACTTTGGCTACACAGATTTTCTCCATACAGTGAAAAGCAGCATCTCTGTGTTTTTCTCATGTCACACAACCTTGTTTCCACTTGACATACATCTTCCTTTTCTGCCTCAGTTCCAAGAGAAGAGTCCTGTTCTGGCCTTCTGCCTCCCCTGCTTGACTTCCAGCATTTGGGAATTGCCTGCTCCTGTGCCCTTAGGAGGTGATTTTAAAAAACCTGACCAGCACTATTGGACCCCAGCACCTGCAGAACATTTTCCCAGTGACTTTACTTACTAAATTCCTGAACAGTCTGAACTGAGAAGTGAGTTCTCCTCATGTCCAGAGCTGAGGTTTTGCTGGCACATTTTTTCCTGTCAACAGAGATTTTTAGCTTGATCACTTTGTGGTTACTGAGGCCAAAACAGACAACAATCTCCACTTCACTGATGAGATGCACTCAGCTGATGAGCAGTAGATAAGAGGGCATCTTTTTGAGTCAGCTCTTCTCTCCCTCACGCTCTCCAGCAACAGCTCTTTGTGATAAAACACTATGCTTCATGGTAAAAAGACCCAAAACTTCAAAACCTATTTTTTACATTTAATTGCCTATATGCAGCATTTAGGGCAGGAGCTGGTTTATAGTGCATTTCCACGCTCACTGTCTGTGCTTTCCTGCACAAGTGAATGATAGTGAGTCTTTTTTTTTCCTCTTGTAACTTTAGCTGCCAAAAATTTAGGCCATATGTCTTCTCTCTTCTACTGCGGAGAGCTGTCCCAGAAGTACAATAACTTGTAAATTGCTGTGATGAATGGATTAATCTTTTTAAAAATATATATAATTGTGTAAATTAGTTATTGTAAAAGTTAGAAATTTTGTACTGACTTTCCTTCCAGATCTTCATAGCCATTGCAAGGAAACTTTTAAGTAAGCAATGATTCATGGGCTAAAAATGCTTTGATCTTTTCCAGAATCTGTAGTAACTTTCCTTTTCCATGACTGAGTAATTCAACCCATATTTATGGTATTACAGCTTAAACCAATGTAATTTACAGTGTTGCTATACTTGTTTTGTTTGCCCTGTACCAGACTCTAATGTAATTATGAAGTTGTTGCATAACATCTTTTTGACTGAAGAGGTCTTTAATACTGGATGTAGTCCATCTTCTTTCACATCAGGTAAAGAACCAAATATTTGTGAACATAGTAAGTAGGAGAAAAAAATCAACAAAAACCACATCACAGAATCACAGGATGGCAGAATCACAGAATGAACTAGGTTGGAAAAGACCTTTGAGATCACAAAGTCCAACCTATGACCTAACTCCTTGTTATCAACTAAACCATGGCACTGAGTGACACATCCAATCTTTTTTAAACACTTTAGGGACGGTGACTCCATCGTCTCCCTGGGCAGATGATTCCTGTGCCAAATCACTCTTTCAGTGAAGAATTTTTTCCTGGTGTCTAACCTAAGCTTCCCCTGATGCAGCTTAAAACTATGTCCTCTGGTTCTGTCAATTGCTGTCTGGAGAAAGAGACCAACCCTACCTGACTACAGCCACCTTTCAGGGAGTTGCAGAGAGTGATAAGGTCACCCCTGAGTCTCCTTTTCTCCAGGCTAAACACTCCCAGCTCCCTCAGCCATTCCTCACAGGGTTTGTGTTCCAAGCCCCTCACCAGCCTTGTTGCCTCCTCTGGACACGCTCAAGGGTGTCAAAGTCCTTCCTAAATTGAGGGGCCAGAACTGGACACAGCACTCAAGGTGTGACCTCACCAGTGCCTGGAACATGAACTGCCCCAGGTCTTAGCAACAAGAAGACATTCCTAAAGGCAAAATAAGCTTTGGATATTTAGCTATTCAAGAAGATATGTTGTCCAAAAACTTATTCTGATTCACCTGCAGAATGACACCTGAAATTAAACCTGAAAGTTCTGCCCGCTGTCTGCTGCTTGTTAACAACTGAAAAATATGAGGCATCATAAAATGTTCAAAACTTAGAAGGAAGCTGAAGACATCAATCTCAGGGCTTTCTAGACAGCACAATTGTGTATCGGTAGTAAATGTAGCAGAAATAAAGATTTTGTCACTTTTTATTGTAATTCATCCATACAATTATCCTCAAAAGTACTTTGGGTGAAGAGTAAAGATTAAATAGATGTTCATTGGGGCTCCATATCAACAAAAGTTAAAGTCATCTAAAAATTTCAGCAGGCTTCTAATGTCTTTTGTTCATTAAGGCTTGTGACCATTTTGGACGACTATGAATTTTTGTTGTAATTCCCCTGTTTCCAATATGATCTTTGGATGAGTATCTGTTATTTCTTTTGTTCTAGAGCAAAGGTAAGTATGATTACATGTCTAAGTGTTTTCCTAGGTATAGGAATTTCCTTGCATTTCTGAGACCTTTCTATTAATCTGTCTCATCTGTTTGAATTTATTTAAGATGTTGGGTTTTGTTGTATATTTTGTTTGGTTTGGTTTTTTTCAAAATAAACTGATCCAATTTTCTGTACCAGCTCATGACAATCTGAGCAAACCATCACCCTTATTTTGTGGTAGGCATACCCACAGTTTAACAAAACCAGTAATTACTTCTGAGAAGTTAATGTGTGTGTGACAAGTTACTCACTGCAGAATTATAACACCAGCCCCTGAATCTTGTGCTGTAAAGACCAAACTCTTAAAGAGCAGTAATGACATGTGGCTGCTCTTGTAGCTGTCACTGCTAACAAAGCTCCCTTCACCAGCCTTCTGCAGCCTGTTATCTCTCTCGTTGGTGCTCACTGTTTGTGACTCTGCCCTGTGTTTCTGAAGTGACAGGCTCCATTTATGAATGGATAACTATCACAGTAAACAAGCAGTTGATTATCTTTATACTTTTTCTGTATATAGAGGAGTGCAGCTGGCTCATCCCTGACACCCCGTGGTGCTCAGAACTAGAGGGTGATGGTGATGGCAGTGGAACAAAGCCAAGGTGTCTGGAAACTTCATTGATGTTAAACCTCAAATGAATAGGAAGGTTTAACATCTGAACTAGGGAAAAATATACAAAATAAGATAGGACTGTGAAGACCTTTTCAGCTATCTGTAGTATTCTATTACAATGCAAAAATGTGATAGGAATGAATTACATACTTCTTCATACTAACCAATTGGGAAAAAAAATCAGAAAAAATATTTTTGTCTCCCCCTCCTCAGAATGTTTTGATAACATTTAGCTCATTTGATTAGATTATATGAAATCACTTGTGAATATTGGAGAGAGAAGACTATGAAGAACTGGAGGAGCATAACAAAGTTAAGTGCCTGGGAGGCAGAATGACAGAAGAGATTGTCTTTTGTCAGTGCAAGCAAATGCACAATAAAAGGGATAATTGTAACTACAAACATACCTTCGGGGGATGGTCTAAATTAACTGTACCTTTCAGGAAAAAGGATCTGTGCATAAGTCCATGAAATTACTTGCCTAAAACATAGTTGTGCACTAGGAAAGCAAATAAGAAAATAAGGATGGAAGAAGAAGAGATAATAAGGATTCCTGTAATTACCTTAACCCTTATGTAATGAGGATTAGAATGAAATATTAAATAAGTATATTACCTATAAAACTTTATTATTATCCTATATATCTGACACCGATTATCTAATTTAGAAAGAGAATATATATGTAGCATAGGAACATGGCTTTCATTTAGGCTTAAATTTGCATATATAATTTATATGAATTAAGTAGAACCTTTTATAGCTGAACAATCATCATTTTTAAAATAACTGTTTTGTACTGATTAAACAGTACTTACTTATTTGCAAGAAGAAATGTGATTTCTGGGGAAATACAATGAGCTGAGGTGAGGGAAAAATAAAGGAGAATTATAGCAGAGGAAATTGTTTCATTGTTACTCCATTTCTATAGTGTTACTGGAGAAGCTGAGTGGATGAGAATGTGTGCAGCAGATCACTTTGAGTGCTGTCATGTGGTATGTACAGGACAACCAGGGGATGGATGCAGCCAGTTGTGTTTGTGAAGGGCAGGTCCTGCCTGACCAGCCTGATCTCCCACTATGACAGGGTGACCAGCTTAGCGTGTGAGGGAGAGGCTGTGGATGTTATCTGCCTGGACTTCAGTAAAGCCTTTGGCACCATCTCCCACAGGATTCACCCAGACAAAACTGGCTGCTTATGTCTTGGAGAGGTGTGCTCTTTACTTGGTAAAAACTGCCTGAATTGCTGGGCATAGGAAGTGGTAGGGAATGGAGCTACAACCTGCAGTAACTGCTTGAGTTACAGTCGTGAGTGGGGCCAGTCATGAGTGGGGCTCCTGCTCATGGCTCAGAATTGGGGCCAGTCATGTTTAATATTTTTATTGATCATCTGGATCAAGTGCACCCTCAGTCAGTTTGCAAATGACACCAAGTTGGGCAGCAGTGTTGATCTGCTGTTGGGCAGGAGGGCTCTGCAGAGGGATCTGCACAGGCTGGATCATGGCTGAGCCCAATGCTGTGAGGTTCAACAAGGCCCAGGGCTGGGTCCTGCCCTTGGGTCACAGCAGCCCCAGGCAGTGCCACAGGCTGGGACAGAGAGGCTGGAAAGGACCTGGGGGTGCTGTGCCAGCAGCTGAACATGAGCCAGGGTGTGCCCAGGTGGCCAAGAAGGCCAATGGCATCCTGGCCTGGATCAGCACTGGTGTGGCCAGCAGGAGCAGGGCAGGGATTGTCCCCCTGTCCTGGGCACTGCTGAGGCCACAGCTCGAGTGCTGTGTCCAGTTCTGGGCCCTCAGGGCAAGAGAGACACTGAGGGGCTGGAGTGAGCCCAGAGAAGGGCAATGGAGCTGGGGCAGGGCCTGGAGCACCAGGGCTGTGAGGAGCAGCTGAGGGGGCTGGGGGTGTTTATCCTGGAGAAAAGGGAGCTCAGGAGTGACCTTACTGCTTTCTACAAATACCAGAAAGGAGATTGCGGTGAGTTTGGGGTCAGTCTCTTTCAAAAGGAAATGGCCTCAAGTAATGCCAGGAGAGGTTTATACTGGATATTAGGAACACTTTCTTCATACATAGGGCTGTCAGCCACTGAAACAGGCTACCCAGGGGAAAAATGGAGTCACCATCCATGTGAGTATTTAAAAGACTCGTAGACATGGTGCTTAAAGACATGGTTCAGTGGTAGACTTGGCAGTTTAAATTTTACAGTTTGACTCGATGTTCCCAAAGGTATTTTTCAACCTAAATGGTTCTATGATCCTATCTCCTGAAGGAAAATTCTGGAGCTTCTTGACTTTTGACTGAATGATAGAATCAACAGTGTTTCTAGTTTTAAAACCTAGAATGGGGTAACAAATTCTAAAATAAAGCACACAACTGTCCACATCTGCTTTGTATAGTCTCCTGGACTTTTTATTTGCAGAATACATAATATGATACATTAACCTTATAGTATCATATGATAAATTTAACTTTTTAAATTTAGTAACTAGATGCTTTCATGTGTCAATTTGCTCTCTAGAATTTGGACTACTTTGCAAGGTTCACTTGAAGATTACTCTAGATTTGAAATCCTGCCATGTAAAAATTTGTGACTGCTTTATATTTTTGAGATTTTACTTTGTTCAAAACAAGTCTCAAAACAGGACAATCTTTAAGATAATGTTGGAATTTTAACGAGTATTCTGGGAGCCATAACTGTTGGAAAAATCCAACCTCTGAATATCAATTTCATTTTGATCCAGCATTACATCCTAAGACTGCAATTTATTCCATAACTCGGAAGCGGTTATGTCAGTGTGATCACCATCTGCACTAGGCACAATTTCAAATCAGTGCTATTCTTTTGTACTTTTTTTTTCTTGAATAGGAGAGGCCTTTGTTAATCTTACATCACATTGAAAAAATAATAATCTCCCTATGGAGCTCCATCTATCATAAAAGGAAAATGAAATATGAAGCTCTTAGGATATTGCCTCAATTTCTCTATTGGTGCATTCATAAAACAAATTGTTACAAGTAGGAGAGATAAAAATGCTGGGGTTCTGTCCTACACTGAGCAAGTACCTAGATAATTCATACAAATGCCTCCTTGCAATTCAGACTAAAGAATTCATCTTGAAGGAGTTAACATAATCAGTTAACTGTCACCAATTTTGTGGTTCTGATTCTGAAATTAGCAATTTACTGAAGACCTAGGGCTGTACAGTTCTGGCATTCTGTATAAATTGCAAGGTTTAGTGTATCATACTGAAATAGATGCTCTTAGTGATAATAGCATTGACATTTTTTTGCTCCAAGCCATTTCTGAAGTAAGTTGAACAAAAGTGTATGATATTGAAAGAACTAATTATGTTGTTTCCAAGTCCTAAACTACAAACCTGACAACCACATTTGAATTCAACCTGTATTTGAATGCTTTGTTAGACCTAGTGAACAAGCAGAGAATTTGTGTAAATGTGGCCTCCATTTGTAGGGTTTGGACCCTAATTGACTACTGCAGGAAATCCCTAGCTGGCTCAGCCTTTTGGATACAACTACAGGAAGTATGTATGTACACCTTTGTAAGCTTCAGTTTATCTGTTCCAATTTTGTGTCAGCAAAATGAAACTATAAAAGCATAGGAGAGGCAACCAATAAAGCAGGACAAGCAATCATTCAGCTCAGAGCCTTATCTCTGAAAGTGGACAGATGAGAATTGCCAGAGCAGAACGAAAGAACAAGGACATTTTTTATGGCTTTGTCTCCCAACACTGAAATAAAAATATTTCAGGAGGTTTAGTGTCTGTGTGTTTTATAGACTTCTCTTCTGCAGTTTCAGCATCCGTGATGTCAAGCCACAAGTAATTCCTCCACTTACCTACACTCTATGAAAACAACTTTCTTATGCCTTTCAAATGGAAAAACTGAAAATTGGTAAAAATACTTCTATGCTGTCAAGAACAATAGCTTCTCTAATTGAGGGAATTAATCTCAAACTTGATTGGGAGAGGGAGAGGCCTGAAGGAAATGGGCACAAAAGTGCAGCTGTTCCCTGCAGTGATGCTTTAGTTTTATTTCATCACTCATGTGGAAAGTTGATCTGCAAGGGAGCACTGAAAAAATATTTAACTGTAGTTCTGGTTCATGTTTGGATTGTGTGGAGGGCAGATTTCCTGTTCTATTCCTACAATATTAAAGGGGAAAAACCTCAAAATAGTCTTGTTTCTGTTAATCTCCAGGCTCCTTTGTTCTCAGGAAAAATCCTCTTTAGCTTCTCATTGTGGATGAAAGTTTGAGCTCTACCATACATGTGTGCTGGATGCCTTCAAAGGGCAATGGTTTCTGTTATCACATGCTGTATTTCAATAAGCTGCACCTCAGAGATGCTCAGCCCCAGGCATGAAAGTGTTGTACATAACCTGCTGTGACTTGGCTGACCTGCCACGAAGAGCAGGGAAAGGACAGAATTCTGTGATATTTGAAGAACAGGAAAGCCCTTTTACCATAATGTCAACCTTTATTTCTCTGAACCAAGTGACCCTCTTGGACATCTCTAGCATGAATTTATTTAGTCTTATTTTAAGAGAAACAGCATAGAGTTTAAACTTGGGTCTTGCACAAAGCTTGACAAAGATAAATGTAAAGATATATATTTAGTGGGGATGGAATAATCTTCAGCTGCAATCTAGGTGGGCACCATCTGCCTCAGCAAGGGCTGCTCAGCCCTGGAGTCCTGGGGACAGTGAGATGCACAAGAGCCACCCTGGGCTGGCAGCAGCAAGGGCCATCCCCTCTAGTGCTCCAGTAGCAGGGGCACAGGCAGGACACCAAGGGACGTGATGGTCCCCCTCCACCTGGCACTTCCTGGAACACCACAGAGAAAATTGTGTCCAGCTTTGGTCCCCCCAGCTGTAGGGGTACAACTGGAGAGAATCGAGTGCTGGAACATAGCTGCAGTCCTACAGCACCTACAAGGTAGTGACAGAGAAGACAGAGATACTCTCTTCACAAGAGATGGCAAGACAAGGTGCAGCAAGCATAGGTTGCTTCTGGGATAATTCTGTCTCTATATAAGACTTTTGTTTTTCCCCTGTGAGAATAATTAAATTGAAACAGACCGCACTAAGTGGAATTGGCGGGTTCAGGCAATGTGAGAAGTAACCATGCAACAAAATGTTTAGGTTGGATTTGGTTCCTGGTTTTGTGGCAACCAAAGGGAGAAACTGAAATGAGGCATGAAACCTGAAACCATCTAGAACTTGTTTAAGCAAATCCGTTTTTTGCTCTTTAGAGTGGTCTCCTGAGATTTTCTTTGTGAAGGAAAGCTCTCAGATTTAAGACTTCTTATACCAGTTCATATAAAGTGACAGCACAAGCAGCTATGTACAATGTTAAGCATTCACTGCTACAGATTTATATTATGTTTCTAAGCTGCTTAATGTACAGTTAAAAATGCAGGGGTTTGTTTGTTTGTTTGTTTGTTTGGGGGGTTGGTTGGTTTTTTTAGGAGAACTTGTTTATTTGTGGGTTTTTATTGATTTTGGTGGGGGTTTTGTTTTGTTTTGTATTGTTTTGATTTTTGGTGGGGGTGGTTTGGGTTTTATTTTTCTATTTTGTTTGTTTAATTTGGTTATGTTTCTGTCTTTAAATACTCCACTTTTTGTAGCTTCTGCTCCTTGACTTAATTCTCTTTATCAGCACACCTTCAGGTGAACTCTAAATGGCTATATTAGTGCTTGCCTTGATTATTTATCTATTTTTTCAATTGCCTGAGCTATATATTTGTTTGGGTAGAACAGGTATGAACTTTGCATTTTTGTAATTTCAGTTCATTTATGTACTTTCTCCCATACCTACAGACAAGTTCAGATTTGTTTATAGCATTTCAAGTTTTAAGAAAGGTGATATAGTTCCCCTCCCCTATGTGACATTGACTCACATTCCGTTCATATGAATAGTGATAAATTGCCAACTGTGGAATAAGCAGATACTTCCAATTAGAACATTTTTAATGTAAAATTTAGCACCACTACTTGACTCAGAAGACTGAGGCTTGAATGTGAGTTACAGTGAATTTATATTTCCATCACTGAGTTTGTCCCTTGGTACCAAGGTTGCATTACTATTTTATTTGCAACACAATTTCAGACTCTTGGAGTATTAATAACACTGGAACTCACTTGAATGTACTTTCAGATAAAAATTCACTGCTAAAAGGCCTCATGACTTTGGGCCTATCATCTGTAAAGTGTTTGCTGGATTATTGCTGTGGTAGAGTGAACTGTTACAGTTGAACAAGTAAAAAAATGTCATAATCAAGAAATCAGACACTGTTAAGAGGCATTCTCCACACTGCAAGGTTACCTGCAGAGCCTTTTAGTTACACCACCTAAAAAATGCTGAAAACGGTCTGACTGGCAGCATGAGATGCCTTAATAGTGAAGTGGTGTACCCACATATCAGGCATGTATTCCTCAATTTAGTAAATTCATCGCCTCATTTGATGTTTCCAAACTTATTCTCCTTTCACTATTGTTATCCTCACCTTTGAACCTTTGAACCTTTGAGTTGTTGAAAAATTTAGCCTGCTTATTTTGGTTTTTCCTTTTTCCATGCAAATAGATATCAGTTTGATGTTTGGGGAGAGGGTGTGTGTCTAACCATGAGAGCAAATGCACCTGCAACACTGATGTGTAAGGAGTAGGAATTGAGTCTAAATCTGTGCTCTCTCCAGGGTACATGGCTTTTGTGTTGGAAAGCATGAATCAGCAGGGCAGATATCACCTGTTCCATCCAGGGGGAGCTGGGTAGTGCTAGCAAAGACAAAAAAGTGTAGCCAACATCATGGCAGGGTACATTAATCTACCCCTGGTTCTTTCTCTAGATGCAATTTTACACCTGGAGAAATAATTCATCAAGGGGTATGACAAATCTTATTTTCCCAGGTAGAGCTCTACCTGTTTTTCACAAAGATTAGGATGGATTCTCCTGGTATCCCAACAGGATACTATTTGCTCCCTGTTTTCGGTTAAGCTTTATTTCCAATATCAAATCCTTATACCTCTTCTCAGGCTGCCTCCACTGATTGCATTTAACCTGCTCTGGCATACAGCCTTGTCAAGTAGCCAGAGTGCTGTTTCCAAGAGTGTTCTATGTATTAAATGTTTTCTGAACACTTTCTTGAGCTGCTCCCTTTCTGGGCCTAATGGCATTCAAAGCTGCGTGTGTTTTTACTCATTTCCTGGCCTCATCTGCTCAGATGCAACTGATCCTTCTGTTTTACTTTGTTGATAAATGTAAAAATTCATTAGATGGGTTCTTGATTATGATTTTTTTTCTTCTAATGCCCAAATTACTTGTCCTGTTCTGTTTTGAATTATCTTAAAGCTTTTTTAATATCTACTAAGGCTGTGACTATTAATTTTTATGTTTTTAATTTAATTTTAATTTTTATGTTTTATGTATGTAGGTGCTCCTAATAATCACTCCATTAGCTGTTTCTGGGGCAAGACCAAAAAGCTGAAACCTTTTCAAGTTGGGTTGCAAGTCTCTCTAAGAAAAGCAAACTGGAATATTCCTCTTCTTTGCCCTATGGCTATCATCCCAAAGGTTTTAAATCATGTTATCTTCTATTTTTAGGTATTGTCTCTTGATTCATAAAGAGAAGAATTGTGGATTACTGTCACTTTGGATGACATGCTTTAGAAAATGCTGTGATGTATTAAAGCTTGTTAGCCTTCTTTAGGGCTGATTTTTCTAAATACCCAGTTGCAAATGTCACATTAGTTTGTGGAACAATTCAGGGCTTCAAAATGAATCTTTCACTTTTTCAGTTCTTTGGCTTTCATAAAATAAGGTGTGAAAATATAAAATGTGGATCAAGTATCACTCCCATATTAAGTGAAAACTCAAGTTTCCTTTTTTAATATCTGCTCTCTCTTTACTATGCTTAGAGAGTTCTACCAAACAGATGGATATATAATCAACTTACTTCTGAATCAAGTCATTCTGACTGTTAGAATTAACTAGACTTCCTGCTGTGTTAGAGTGAGTTTAATGCCAAAATGCTATCTCAACAGATTAGATTGTGACAAACTGAATCTACAACTTTACTAAAAGATGGGCCCTAATTCTGCTGCTGGAAGTCTTGACAGAACCCATGGGAGTTGTTTCAAGAAGCAAACTTCAGGAGGCTCTAGTTCTTTCGATGTCCCTTGCTTTTTGTGTAAAATCTCTTGGACAACCTCTGTGACTTGCTGACAAACCTTTCCTAATTCTGCCATGTAGCTCCTAACTGGAGCTGGGCAGGAATCATTCTCCTCCACCTCTCTTACTGCAAATACTAAACACTAGGTATGCTAATGGTTCCTAGGCATCTTAGCAGCAGAGATAAGAACAAACCCTCTCCCCTGCTCTTACCATCCCTAAGGAAGTGGGGTGGAATTATGGAGGGAAGGAGAGGTTGGGAGCCTTGGCTCGCATTTTGTTGCTCTACTTTTTTCCTGGGCATAGTGACTGTCAAGAGGAAAAGTTACTTGTCTCATTAGTGCAGTGGGAGAGGTTTGCAGCAAATCTACTTGCCGGTTTTCTCACATAGTTGCTGGAGCTGTTGCCATTTTGCTGCCGATTGTGACACAGAGTCACCTTGCTCATGCTCCAGGCTGGCTTAGAGAGAAGCAGACACTTGATTTTGCTATAGTCACTTTGGTAGGACATACCACGAGTTGGTTGTGTCAACAGCAGCCCCAATTAACCATGTTTTCTATGGCTGCTTCCCTGAAGGCTGGAGTAACAGGTGACTTCCCTGCCAGCCCCAGGCTAAGATCACAGCTCTGATACAGCTGCATCCCTGGACAATCCCCAGCTTTCTTCCACTGAACTGCACTTAATCCCGTATGGTTTGGTTTTTCAGTTTTTAAAACAGTGGTGTATATGAGCTTAATAAAACTTGCCTTCTGTATCTAGATAATACTTTATCTTCTTTCCTGAAGGCAGTCTACAACTAAAATATTGAACCTCACATGGAATGTATTTTGGGCAGTATCACTCCGTGCCTGTCCTCTTTCTTACTTTTTTATAAATGTTTCTTGCTGTCAGACATGAAATATTGAGCTAGATGGACCTTCAGTGTGACCTTGTATTGCTGTACAAAATTGTACAAAATGTTAGTGAATGGAGAAAGCAACATGAGGTTTGATTATCAGCCATAAAACATTGAACTCATTTGAAAATTGATGGAATATAATTGATATTCTAAATACTTTTATGGGTGTGCATTCTGATTGAATATTCTAGTTAAATCTCAGTTTCCACACATGGAAAATTATGGTAGAAAGTATTAGTTATGGAAGCTGTACTTTTTCTTTATTAAACTAAAGACAACTGCAATGTTGACCTTGATTGCAACATCCTATTAAAGGCACTATATAAATTATAGTCTGGTTTAGAGAGTTCATTCCCCTCAAAGAATAGAAATCTTTAAAAATATTTTAAACTAGGTTCTTGAACACTCATTTCTTGTTTTGTAGATTATTATGAAACTATAGTATGTAACCTGAAAAGAAAGGACAGATTCAGGTAAAATAAACATAAGGAAAAATTGAGTTGTAAAATATTTAATTCCTAACAGTGTAGAAACACTTCCTATCTGAATTCCAGATATTGTACATTTGGCTGCCATTTACAGTTGCATCTATATTACACCATATAAATTATGTGGTCTGTTAACCTGCCTGGACTCTAAGAAAAAATAATTTTAAAAAAAATATATTATTCTTTAAGTATAGCTCATAAAGGGTATGGTCTGTATGATAGTTAATAACTGCAGGATTAAGTACTCCGTACTTATTTGTGTACATTTTAAACTGCTCATAAATGCAATGCTGGCTCTGGCAGATAGACTTTAAATTAATGAGCCTAACAGAGGCAGGTTCAAGAAGCATTTTTCAGGTTCTTGACTTCTTGCAAGAGCTGTTGTGTTTTAAGTAATATCAATTTTCTGATACTTACTTGGTGTCTCCATTAAATGACAGAAATGTTAAAAAGTCTTTAATTCCACTATGAAATATAATCATCTGGACTTGTCTGATGTCTCACACCACCGCAACAGCCAGGTAGGTACATGGTCACTGCTGTTAGGAAATAGATAAAGTGTTAATAGCTGTAGGTAGAGCCACAGCTCACTAAGTGAGTGGAAGTAGTTAAAAACCATAGACATTTAACTATGTAATTTTCCTGCTTTAGTAAGTAATGTTTTTAAATCAACTTTAAGGATGCCAATATCAAAGCAACCATAGCCATTGTTTGCACAGTAGAATTAAAAGCTTTTGAACACGAAAGTGTGAATCACGTATCTCCCTCCCCTTTATCCCATGTAGCTTAACCAGTCTGTGAGGTTTTGGAATGCTTTACATACTGTTGCTTGGCTAGTATATATAGTTTTAGTATACTCCTCAAAAGATGAGTGAAGTTTTATAAACCTGACAAGAAACCCTAACTCTCTTTTTGAATCCAGCACTAAGCATCCTGCTGTCTATTGCCGTAATCAAGACGTCTTTTCTACATGTATCCAAATGGAATTATATGGGAGTACAGTCTCATTTAACATGCTGGAGGTACTTAAAGGGAAGAATGCTAGCTACTGAAAAAGCAACACCATTTTTTTTATCTAAGTATTGTTCCCATTTGATTTTTACTGCATGGAAATAAACAAGATTTTAACTAGAAGTGTAGATGGTCTACATAACAAGTGGAAAATACTTGGTCATGTAGCACAACCTATTCTCTGCAATGAAAGGGCATTTCATTCCAGAGAAGTGTAACTTTTCCTATTTTGGAATTTTTTTTCGAGATACTAATATCTCATTCCCCTGTTTCTGACAAATGTTAATTTCTACTTGCCATTGAAGAGCAAATACACATACTTCTGTGAAAAAAACAGCCATACCTCTTCCTTGCAGCATTCAGAATATTCACTTTTGTCCCTTAATTTGGTGCTCATGTGCTTCCTCTAGCTTTGTAGCTGGGAACAAAGTATCTTGCCAATAACAGATGGTGGTGAATGGAAATACAGAATGTATTTCACTGAATCATTTGTTCATTAGTTGCAGTTTGGATACAATTATTCTTGACTCCGGCATATCTCTTGGGAATACAGTTTTTCATTTGCATATTTTTCAAAAAATTCTCCTGAGTCTCCCTTGTTAGAAACAAGATAAAGTACTCTGTAAAAGACATCTATATTCAAGCTTGTGTGACAGGCTTTTTTAGATGGTTATTGGGAGTGCTTACCTTCTATTTCTCCACAGCATACACAAGCTGAATTAATTTTCCCATATCAAAAGAAAGATAAGAGTCATTGATCACGCTTGATGCTGCTAGGGAAATCCCCAGGAGACAAGTTGTTCACAGTCAAAATACAGGACTGTCCTACGGACATTTTGCACAAACAGTAAGTATTTCAACTTCTGAAGTTAAGCTTTTTTCACAACTTCAATCTATCATGAGTAAAACATTCTGTATCACTACTTAGAAACTTTAAGAAACAAAAAAGAAAATAAAAAAGCATTAATACGTTATGGTTGCCCAAAACAGCTGATTCCCCCATCTGCTACAGATAGGCTGGAGTAGAGATGTGTGAACCCTGCCAGCTCAGTTTTGATTTGTACTGCAGCTCCTGTAGTAGCTAAACAGCTCCCAAATTAGGAAACCAGTAAGCACACGGAAAAGTGTCATGGTGGTAATTTCTCCAACTACAGCCAAGTGATACCAATACCTTAATTTTCCCTCCCTTGTTTTGGGCTGAACCAAAATCTTTTTGAAGACTGTTATTTTAATCTCTTTTTTCTTCTTTTTTTTTTTGCTCATTGTATCCATCAATTCTGTATCCTACTGTAGCAAAAGAGCAAATTCAGAAAGAATAGATTCATCTTGCAAATGGCTCTGAGATTAGTGATTTTTTTTTTAATTTTTTCAATTATATGTTATAATGTTTTGATTTGATTTTTGGTTTTGATTTGATTTTTGATATAAAGTGTCTCTTGTTACATCACAAAAAAAAGTGGTTTAGGCTGAAAAATTACTGCAGCAACTGATGTTGCTGATGGACATCATCGTCATGGCAATGATTTGCTGTGGTTTCAGACCATCTTCATGAAGGACTTTGAAAATTTCAAAGGAACTTGTAAGAAATATTTTATATCTTCTTATAGGAGGAAATAGCATTATGAGTCACTCAAGTGCTATCATAAATTATGAGAATATACATTACTCTGTTTGGTAGTACATGTTAGTGCAAAAAACAAACACGGGGATAGAGATAATTATCACATTTGTGCTCCATGAAGACTCTGTGGGATGTGAACAGCTGGGGTTATCCAGCTCCACATTTTGGCTAATGTTTGCTTTCCTGTTACTTGCCTTTCTGTGCTCTTGCATAGTGCATAATAAATAAGGTTTCTAGGATGAACGTGTGCAGTACCTTTAAATTCTCAATGCCTTTTTAGGCACACAATTGCAAATTGTTCATGAAGGAACAAAATACACTGGAGAGCAAGCTTTGATCCTGACAACTCTCAGGACTTTCTGTAATGCATTAAATTAGTCAACTGTTTCTTCAAATAGTTCATCATAGATTCACCAAATCATTTAGGTTGGAAAAGACCTTTAAGATCATCAACTCCATTTCTTAATTTAAGACTATCAAGCCAAGTATTAAACCACGTCCCTAATGCCATATTTCCTTGCCATATTTACATTTAAATACCACTAGGAGTGGTGACTCAGCATGAAAGACCAAATGAAGATGAGTTTTTTAAGGGGGATGCACATGTTAATGTTCTGGAATTAATAATTTTCAACAAAGCTTCCAACCATCAACTATCATGCATCAGAATTTTCATGAGATCCTTGCTTCTCCTCCATATAAATGAATAGCAGGAGAAGATTACATGGTTTTAGAAAAGNATGCCTTAATTAAATCACAGCTTGTAAAACACATTTTATGAGGACAATAATTTAAATCTTGAACAATTTTATGTGCATTTGCAAATAAAGTGGTTGCTAATTGATAACTGCATACTTGGCATATTTTAGTGATTGCTTCTTAGTCTGTGACTTTAAATAGTACACATTTTGTCAGAACTGCTTTGGGTTTCAGTAGCTCCTTGGCAAAAATGGCTAAGAGATCATAGCACCTCATATCGTTGTTTGTAATATACTATCCTTATATATTAGACTGACTCAAAGGCTAATCCATTTATTTGTAATTCCATTCTATTACTATAAAACAGCTCCAACTCATCAAAACATACTAAACTCATGGTAGGCTTGCAGTTACAGCCCTGTATGAGAAAAAATGTATAGATACATAAACTGCTTGAATCTTCATACCAGAAATTTCACCTAGCACTAAGTTATGATTTCTCAAAGATGTAAAAATTATGGGATACAAAGTATATTCAGGTAAATCAATGCCACAGAGGTATTCTTTTATTGTACTTTTATTATATCATATCATATCATACCTACATCACACATTCATCATAATGAAATTGATGTAAAAGCTCAAGTTCTCTTCAATGCTGTCTGAATATTCCAATTGGTGTTACTGCAAGTGCCCTGTTGCCAAGCACTTCACCTGGGCAGTGGTCCAGAACAACCTACAGTGTGTCCTGCACTAAACAATGCCTGTTCTGGTTGTGTTTTGCTGAACTTGCTCCTTAGAAAACATAAGGGTTTATGGTGATTGTCACCAAATGTTAACAGCTCAAGAGAACAGAGAAGTAATAGGTAGTATCTGAGTGCCTCATTTAAATTGTAATACAAAGTCATATCTAAAAATAAAATATTGTTAAAATTATGTGAAAATTCCACTTCTCAGTACAGGTAGAAGTGCAGCAAGACTTTAAACTCCATCTTATCTCATGTAGTCTGGCTTTTGGGCAGCATTTTTTTGGAGGGTAGGGGGAAGACAATGTGTAATTGGGGCTTGTATTGAAGTTCAAAAGGCAGACTATAACTCCACACTAAAAGTCACATTATGACAAAAGACCAGCATGTGGGGTATCTTCTGAATGACAAACTCAGTCTTATTACTCATTAGTAGGTAAAAATTGTCAGATGACAGTAACAACCGAATGGTAGTTTGACCCCTTCACTAATGACAGAGTGACTTGTGCTAACTAAGAGTGAGTTTTCACTGATCTTTATCTAAATGACTAAGAAGAAATTTTACTCAAAGTTACCTTATCAACTGGGGTATCATGCTCATGTCTAAAGTAGTATTTAACGTCTCCGTCTCCGTTGCCACACTAGGCTTCAGAAGGTGTGCTGATTGATCTTAGTTACTATGTGTCCTTTCCCTATGATGTGCTGAAATGCATAATAATACACTGTTTAAGTACACTACATGATCCAGTAACATGCAATAATCTTATCTGAAGTGTCTATTCCCCTGGAAGTCTTCAGCTGGGACAAAGAGCTGCCCTCTGTCTGAACAGTGAGGCTCAGATAGCACAGGGAAAAGATACTGGCTCATTAAAATATCTTTTTCTCTGTATGTAAATGCTGTATTTTCAGGACCTGAAAATATATGGAATTATTCAGAGCTATTGGTAGGGGGAATGGCTGGATGATTTAATTGGTGTCTTCTATGTCTAATTCTTAAGACCTTCTTCTTCTTCTTCTTCTTCTTCTTCTTCTTCTTCTTCTTCTTCTTCTTCTCCTTCTTCTCCTTCTTCTCCTTCTCCTTCTCCTTCTCCTTCAGACTTCTGAATGCAGAAGAAAATATAAAGTAGGAAGTATGAGAAAATGTATTTTTCATTCTCGTCTTTTGCTACTTTTATACTTT
>WBND01000411.1:843880-856478 GCA_013398595.1 Tychaedon coryphoeus
GGTTTGTTAACTGGAGAACAAACGTTGTTGACCTTGTTCACAATGTGAGTCTATTTTCCTAGACAGGATAAGGTGTAATTAGCAGTATTTAGTATTTCAACCTTTTTATCATTGCAAAACAAATGAGGCAATCTGAGAGGGAAAAGAAGGCCACAAATTACAGTAAGATGTAGATGTGACAAATCTTTTCAGGCTTGAACACTGCAAGTGCAAGGGTGTCTTGTACAACACTGCTGAGGCTGTTCCTTACTTAGCAACACAAAAATGCTTAATATTTGAGAAAAATCTCTAGTATCAAGGCACAGGGAAAAATGTCTTGGGAAATCTTTAAACGAAGTTCCAGGCCATGAATGAAAAAATACTGGAGATAATGTTGAGCCTTTGAACTGATATTTCTGACACCTTGACAGTTACAGCATGGTAGGTAAATATTTACTTTGAGTAAATCTACATAAGTACACAACTATAACATGCTTCAAGTAATGTCACTAATCTATTGTTCTTTTGCCCTGTTTTCCAAATCAGTAAATAAAACACTCTTTTGATCTCCACAGAATAGAAAAGAGATAAAAGTGTGAAAACTAGTCTCAAGAAAGCCTTTTCCTTAGGGATTAAAGGCTAGCAGGTTATGGTGTGAGGGCAGAACAAAGCTTCTTTTTGTGTCTGGGGCCTAAGCTCTCCCTGTTAGGCTAACTGGTATTTGATGAGCAACATAGCAGTTTTCCCTCTGTGGGAGTACTGGAAGACTGTTTTTCACACAATTTTTGCAAGTTCAATACTTTTTCCATCAGCTGTGGCTGAACTTGGCCAGCATGTTCAAAGGTTATCACAGGATCTTAGATACACATTTCCACAAAATTAATTCTCATAGGAAAACTATGTAAAAAATAGTAATTTCAGTGAGTGAAGAGCCCGCTTCACTACCTATGACACGCCTGGGTGATGGAAAACACTGAATGAAAACCCCCAAAAAACTCAAGTGAAAACACTATAGAATATCTATCTATACACCAGAATTCTTCCAGATGGATTTACATTGGTACTGATAGTAGTTTACTTAAACCAATTATTAGACATTCTTATTTGGATTGCTAAACTGAACGAATGCTATTGGTTATAACAGCTTGCAATTGACCAGGATTCAATCTACACAAAATTATAGTACTTTGTTAAAAGACAGTTTATTGGATAATTCATATTGTACTTACAGTAAGCGATTTTTTGGTCAAGAATTTCCATCATGTTGGTAGTACATTTTTAATTTGTTATTCTCTGTCCTCGTCCTCCCCCCCAAAAAAAAAATTATTAAGTGCAACAATTAACCACAAAAAATTTTAATATTAGGCATATTTTAAAGTTAGGTTAAAATGAAAGTCCTCTGGATCTAAGCTTAAAAGTGGTGAATGTAGTAACTGTAGATTTTGAAAAAATTATATATATCTCATCTAGAATGTTGTGCCAAAGGATGAATATAAACAGTGCTTAGAAAAGTTGATGATTTGGGAGTTGTTGCTGCCAAAAGGAAAACTGAAGCCCTGGGAATTATGCCAGACATGAAGTAAGTGCAAGAGGAGACTGAATTCTGAGTGTCTGTATGCACTGAGATGAAAGAGTTCACATTAACAAACCATAGCTGTATCTCTGTAGGACAGCTTTTCCACAATATAAGCATTAGCACCTAATCCTGCTGTGAGGGAGATGATGATTTAGTACTTTATTTCTTGCAGATATTCTGTTTATTTCTTTCCTCCAATTTCCTTTTAAGAGGTCTCCATATTTGTTAAAGTAGGCTGTTATAAGATCTTTGGGTTGTACCTGAGGAAATGTGGGTGTTTCTGAACCTGCAAGGAATGTGGAATGAGAGAAAAGACCCAGCTCATCACCTGCCTGACACTGGCAGAGTTAAATTTTGAGTGCTCTCTTTAAAAAAGAGCCACATGCTAGAGGGGCAAATCTGGAACTGAGTCAGTGGACATACCTTGCCACAAATCTCTCTGATGGCAGCTAGAAAAAAGCCTTTTTTCTTGCTACAGCTCTCAATGTACAGTTAAGGACTGACTTCCTGCCCCAGTTTGACATGCCTGTGGATCATCACTGTAGCTTGGTGATTGCTGCTATTCCTACCTACCTACTGTTTTGCTAAAAGAGAGTGGAGCAACGGGAAGCAAACTGCCCCTAATTAGTATCGGAAGAGTCTGACCATGGAAGTATTTTAGTCATTTGTCCTTAAATGGTTGTATAAAATAGTACATGTGTGTTGGATGCTGCTGGGAACCAGGGAAAAAGCAGCCTTGAAGTACTTCCTTTCTCAGGCCTCACAAGGACAAGAATTTATAACAATGATTATACACCTGCAAGGTGCATGATAGCCGTGTGAGCATCTCGTGATGTTTTGCAGAAAGCATGTTTTCAAAGAGGTGTTGCCTTCTTTGACCAATGAGTCTTTTCTATTTTGCTTTTCATGTGCTACCCTCTATATATAGGTGTAGTGTTTCTTTAAATAAAGCTCTCTCTCTTCTGCTTCTCCATTGCACCAGGAACTATGTTGCATTATCCTTCTCAGCCGCTCTCCTGTTGCCTGAAATGCAACATATATGGATAAAAAAGTTTTGCACGACTGAAACCTACCTGTTTGCTGCTATCCATTTTGATGTCTGCCACTTTTAAGGATCTGGTAGAGGTACAATGTCATTGAGGGAAATCAGTCTGTTGGAGCATTTCGGTCTCAGTTGATCATCTTATTTTCTTCTTCATCTTATTTTCTTCTTCTTCTTCTTCTTCTTGTTTTCTTCATCTTGTTTTCTTGCTTCAATCAGTATGTCAAAGCCAGGTCCTGATCTTATTGCCAGAATCACTTTGTTGCTGATCTAATTCAGATTTCCTGGCATCTTGAAATATATAATTAAACTCTGTAGGTGTGAAAACTAGATGTATTTTTAAAAAACACTACAGACATAAATATGGATACATCAAAATAAATGTAATTCAACAAAAATTTATTTTCAGACCACTATAAAATGTTGCTGGAATTAAACCTAAAATGGGCATGTATTTGTAATTGGCATGATTAGCAGGGCACTTCAATATATGTGGTGTCCTTACGACTTTTGCTGAATTCTTCATAATACTTTAAATTTTCACAATATCCAAGAGTAAATAGAAAATTAATCCTAAAAATGATGATGAAATGCCTCTCCTTTGCTCTATTCTGGACCTTCAAAACATTAAAGAGAGAAAAAAATATTAATTATATTAAGGAGGCCCTAGGAGATGTATCTGAACACTTGTATTATTTTTGAAAAAATCTTTTTATAAAACAGGTTCTTTCCCTCCCTCTGAATACTTGCCTATGTGTTTCTTATACTCAGAAGTTACTCAGAATTAGTTCTATAGAGAAATTTGTGCTCTTTAAACTGGGTTTGTGCAGATAAACTTTAAATTTTATAGAAACTGAGACAGCAACTAATTGTGACAGGAGAGTAGCATGTGCTTGGGGCTTTACTAAGCCCTCTTGATGACCTTTTTAAAACTACCATGTGATTTTTCCTGAATGCATGATGAGCTTATGCTAATTACTGAAATTACTGAACTACTCAAAAATTATTTAAAATGTTATCCTGAAACTGGCTGCAGAGAATGCTGATGGGCCCAATACTCTGAGCCAATGTAAAGAAAAAAACAAAAAAAAAAAACAAAAAAAAACCCCAAAAAACCAAAAATAAACAAACAAAAACCAACGAAAACAAAACCCAACCGAAATAAAACTTCTGAAGTCGTTGCTTTAAGAGTAGAGAAATTTGGCAGAAAATAAACCCCCTTGTAGGTTGCTTGACCTAATTCTGTTAGAAGGTATTTTTTCTAGAGATTCTTAAGAAATGAAATAACAAGCATTCCAAATTAAGATAACATATTCATTACAAGGAGGTAACATGCCCGCTGGAAAACTGAAGGCTAAGAAAACCAAACATTCTTTGAGGAGATGTGGAAATGAAAATCACTTCTAACTGATAGTACTAAATACTCAGATACTGCATACTTTGTTGATAAGACATCATACTGGGTTCTAATTTTACAGAAAATTTGTTATTTCTTAAAATTTCTTATAAAATTGAATTTTTAAAAAATCATATTAAAACATCTGACATATTTAAATGTACTTTGTTTACATGATCACTTTTGGTATTACATAGAAGAATCCCTTTTCTTAAAGGAGGCCTAAAATTCAAATTGAGACAGGAATTTTCATATCAAACCAAGAAATTTCAGCTTCATTGAAGGGATGTTGACTTACTTTACCATTTTTAAGCTTTGAAGGAGATAGTAGTGTGTTTGCAAATAAAGTATTTCAGCCTGAAAACTTTAATCCAGGCCATCTGCAGTTTTTGTTTATATTTCCCCTTCTATCTACTCTTAATAATATTTTGAGATTTACATAACTTTTCACAGCAGCACTGGCTGATAACAGATTTTATTTTTTTTTCCCATTGATAAGAAATGAATTAGCAAACATTCTGCGCTGCTTTGAAATAATATTATATTATATTTTGCTTTGCTGCTATTGTATTTTATTGTATTGAAAAACAGAATAAAACACTTGTTTTCAATTCTCAGTTTCATGTAATTACTCTTATTTGAAGCAAAGAAATGTAAATTAATCAATCAAAATTTTGATCTTCACAAACTACAAGCAGTAGATAATACATACTTCGTGTGTATATATGTGTGCAAATGAAAAAAAGTCTGTAGACATGGGGAAAGATTACCTGTCCTTCCAATGAAGTTTGCATTTACTCAGAAGTCTTGCATGTGTGGTGTGCAGCTTTGCCTTTCTGATGGCTGTATTCAAGCTATCAAGTAATAGTATGGAACCTTTTGCACAAATACGCATATACAATCTTGTAGACTGCCTTTGTTTTGTTTTTTTAACAAAAACCAAAAATCCTCTAAGAGATTAATTTCTGAGTCTACAATCATAATCATGTTTGAGTCGAAATAGTCTCACAAAGGACATGTGACGAGCTGATGTTTCTCCAAGTGAAATCACAGAATCACTCAGGTTGGAAAAGACCTTTAAGACAATTCAAGTCCATAACTAATAGTCTGAACTTGGAGAGCAAAAGATTTCTTTATAAAAAGGTTTTTTTAATAATTCCTTAGGTTTGCGTTTGAATCTTACTTTCTTCACTAGAAGACTTCATTGGTATCTAAAGTATTTCTAATGTATGTCTGAGTGGAAACTGTGTCAGGAAACCATGGATCTGAAGAAAATTTAATTTCTGATTTTAATTTGTTGTATTCTGACACCTTACTTATCTATTCCTTTTCAGATTAGCACCTATCTTGTTCATCTTGGGAGGAACAGAAGCCTTGACAAGATATTGTGGAAAGCCATAATGGCACTTACTTACATTTATTCATGTGCAGATAATCTGTTTCTAAGCTTTTCCATGTTAGACTTGACATTTATGGATGGATCCCCTTTATTATTTTCAGCTTTCTCCAGAGCTGTTTTTTCTCTTAGGAATGTTTATCTTCCAGTGACATCACTTCTGCTATCTGCCATGCATTCTTTCACAGACATTTCTTACATGCAGAAAACATGGAAGAAATTTTTTTTTCTGACTTGGGTGAGCAGATTATACAAATATTCCTACTGTGAATTTCAACAGTGTTTTAAATTATTTCATTATTTCAGCAGATATAATGTGGATCTTGCTAAATTGTCTGTCACTACAAAAACAAAGGTTTCAATGTCTATTTACATAGTTGTGGATTAATACTGGCAAAAGTGAAGCTTATTAATGTCCTCCAATACTATGTCTCTGATGATGTGGACATATAGCCATCTTCTTTTTGTTCTGCATTGCAAAATAATGGTAAAGGTAACGGAAGTGCTGTTTCCCAACAATGTGATGGAAATGAAGGTTCTGAAGATGGTGGATTAGAGTGGACAGATGCTGCAATGTTTGATGTCTTCTAAGAGGACACAGCACAAAATCTGTGATATTTCTTTAATGTTGAATTCAAAATGTTGTAGCTCTTTCTGTTCTGGCACAGTAACATTTGGTTAGTCTATCATCCAGGCCAACCAATTTTCTTTATATTATCTCTCTGAAAATAGTTCCACATTATTCCAGAAGATGCTAGAGGACCTGTGTCTGTAAGCACTGGGAAAAAATACATGTACAGATTGCTAAGACTGTTCTTCAGGCAGTTAGGGAAATGTCTGACATGGGTTGCTAAAAGCAGTATGTGAAAAAATGCCTTGTTGTATGTGTGAGCTTGTTAAATACAACATGGATCTGAAAAGTGAGGAATTCTGTACATTAATGGAGCTAGTAGAAATTATCCTATACCAGTGTAGTAATAAAGGAAGACCAAGTACGGTGCATAGAGAATGAGATAAGATTTTGTTTTAAAAGTTCTGTGAAATGGCCTTCAAAAAGTATGAAATTAGAGAAAAAGGGTCAAATCTCTCCCAGCAAAATAAGTGGTGTTATATAGAGTTGGTGCATAGTGTCTTCTATCCCCCCAAAAAATAATTTAGGTGAGAAAAAGACTGAAGGAAACAGCCCATCCTACAAATCTGCAGTGCATTCAAGAGAGAAAATTCTTTTTTATATAATTTGGAATATTCTATTTGTAACATCTGCTTGGATAAAATCTGAGTTTGAGTATAAAAACTTTTTTTTAAGGTTTAAATAATCTTCAGTACTTTTAAGATTCTTTAAAAAAGGATGGAGGCACATTTGTCTCTAAGTTCCAGCTTGGACTTCTGACACTACTGTCATGCCAAAGAAATTTAGTGAACAATAAATGACCTCCTAAGACAAGAGCAGGGGAGAAAATATCCTGTTCTTGCTTTCCTGGTATCTCCGTGCATTTTCTGTCACTATGAGAAATAGCATAACAATCACCTCAGACATTCTAATCCCACTTCCTGGGAGAGCTTATTGTCTGATTTACAATAAACTGGTTCTGACATGAGGTGTGGCCTTACATACTAAATGTGTTTTTTCCTTTGAGCTTGACAAGATTTCAGGACGACTGTACAGAATCTGTTTCTATATGCCACCTTGTTTGAGAAAATTTATTATCTCTGCTCCCACAGTTAGAAAGACAATAGGTAGAGGAGGTGGAGTCCCCCTATAAATGAAAGTACCTGCAGAAGGCACAGATGAAATCATGAAGCTCTCTTTCTCCCAGAAAAAAAAAAAAAAGAACTTAAAAAAAAATAAAAACAAAACATAACAAAGACTCACCAATTGTCTTCAGTATGTGGTGATGACTTGCATACGTTTGAAACCAGCTTTATAGTTGGCAGAGGAAGATGTAATGCACTGAGGTTCACATTCCATTTTGTGAAAATATGCAGTTACTCCAAAGGTGATGCTTTGGAAGATTCTGCTCCCAGACTGCTGGGCTGCCAAATTAGAAGCCAGGCTTGTTGAATAGTATGCAATAATTAAACAGTTTGGCGTTTTATATGAACATAACTGATTTGAAGGTGACATAAACAACAACAATGGCAACACCATGTGCAACTAGAGAGCAAGAAGTAAACCACGTCCTACAGAAAACTCATGTTCAGCACATAAAGGTGTAGATCAGCTATCACATGGAAGTAATAGATAAAAGCTTCACCTTTGTTATTAGATGCATTGTTATTAGTTGACAAAAGGGGGATAACGTGAAGAAATCCAGGATTTGGTCTGGAAAAAAAAAAAATAAGGCTTCTATATGGAAACATACTGGTGATGTCAGTTTGAAGTCCTTGGTGGTTGCAAAGGAGAATGACCCAGGACAGAGGGCACTGAGGAAGGAATTCAAATTTCCTGGAAACACGAGAGACATACAAGTAGATCTACGTGCTGTGGCTATGTATCAAATTGGAAGATTTTTAGATATGCTTTCTCTCTCAAAACCCTCCTGAGGTTGAGTTCATAAAAATTTAGCAGTATAAAAGTAAATAGATCAGCTCCTTGGTCTTTGTGTGTATATATAATGTGAAATATTGTATTTCTGGCAGTTCTTATTCATGAAGAAACACTATGTTATAGTGCCACAAAGAACAGTCCTGCTCACTGAAGGAGGCAACTGGTCTATACCCTTGTCTGACATAACAATTTTGCACCTTCCAAATTTCATTGTAGAAGAAACATTGTTTTTCCTTGAGTGCTTTCTAAGGTGTTCTTTGAATATTATCTGATTGTCTTACAATAAATAGATTTTTCTTTCTAATCTGTCAAAACAATTGGGAAGTATCATTAATTTCCAAATCAAACCAAAGGTTAAAGTGAGTTAATTGCCTGGGATGATGTCTCAAGGTATTTCTGGAAATCAGCAGACAATTCTCTGAACTGCTGAATCTCAGTCCAGAGCCTTACTCAGTTTCTTTTCCAGGAGAAATTTAAATCTCAGAAAATCTGAGAAATTCTTGTAGATTCTGCAGTCTAGGGAGTCTTCAATGTTATGGTAAAGTCACTTTCCTTTTTCGTGGAAAATAAAAAAAAAAAAAAAACAGAACAGACTTGTACTTTATAAAAATATTCAGAAAATTCTCACAAAAGCAACTTTAAATCCTAATGTGACTAGATTTGGAGATGCCAGAAAAATCCATAGTTTATCTACAAATTACCAGGTGCTTGAGCTGAGATAGCAACATCTGAGAAAACTGGCCTAAATATATTTGCACAATCTCCCACAGTCAACAGTGCTAAGAGCTAGATCTGCCTGTGTTCTTCTAATGACCTCCCAAAAGAAAATGAACAGGCATAGAAAAGCAGACAGTCTTTATTAGACCATAAATTAAATTCATTAGCTTTTGTTATAGAGATGGCATGAAGAAAATTCAAAGGGAGTAAATGAGAAGAGAAATCAAAAGAGGATATAAATAACTTCCCCACTGCCCATTCTGTCCTTGCAGGGCAAATACTTGATTTCTGTCAAGGTTTTAAACAGCCCAGTGCCTTTCTTTTTTTCCAAGTTCTGCTCTTTTCTCTCTGGTTGTGGACAACTTCCTCCCATGAGGTCTGGCTATTTGCACTCTACTCCATAGTCCATAGGCTCTGCACCAGCTGCAGGCTCACAGGACTTTACAAATGTTCTTGTTTTACTTATTCTGTTCTATTACCATCTGAAAAAGACCCATTTTCATCCATCCTTTAAGAGGCTCCTAAACTGGCCCACTCTGTAACAAATGGCCACCATTAGCTCTGTGTAAGAGGAAGGAAAACCATTGCTACCACTCTCCGTAGTGGCAGCGATGCTGGACAGACGTTTGAATGAACCTTTTCAGAGTAATCACTTACAGTGATCATAACACCCTGATGCAAAACACAGACTCGTGAGGGCTGCTAACCAAACCTAGCTATTAGGCCTGTGAAAAAAATCTGCTTGGCTTGAATGGCATCCAGGATGATCGTGGGTCTGAAGCTGTCTTTCTTTGACAGGAATCAAAGGCAAAGGTTCAAACAAAGGGGGCCCGATCCCCCAAATGGATTTTAGGAGCCAGTGGTAAGACCAGGGGTTTGAGGAGTTGGGTCTGCTGCTGTAGGGAAGTGACACAGAAGGGCTGAGTGGTGTGTGTGGAGTATGGCAGGGGTTGTTTGAGTGCAAAGGAACCAGCAGGATGGCCCAGCAGTGCACAGTGCACAGCTGCACAGTGTTGTGGCCTCTGGGTAAGCAGGATTTCAACACCATCAGCCCAGCTGCTGTCCAAAGGGCTTGGATTATGTGGCCCTGTTACGTAGAAAGGGGAGGAAGAAAGGAGAAATGCCTGCTCTCTGTGACTGCTTACTCTGAGGAGCATGAAAAAACACTCTGTGAAGAGCTGCAGTGTATTTATTAGGCTCTCCAAAAGGAGGCCTGGATGTGCAGCAGAGGCAGTTCCAACATACCAATGTGGGCATGAGCTCTGCTCCCAGGGCTGACCACGGGTTCCCCTGTGCCTGGGGGTGGAAATCCTGCCTGGAAATCCAGAGCACAGATGCCTGCTGGGCAAGGGTGCTAGAGGAGCCTGCAGCTCTGACACCACTCAGGGCTTGGCTGCTCCTCCCAGCCCTCCTCCCCTGGGCTGGGATGCTGTTGCTCATAGCACACCTGGACAGGACCTCATGCTGCTGAGAGGATCTGCTCTGGGACCTCTCCCTGGCCTCATTTCTCTGGTGGCAGGCAGAAGAGCAAGCTCCATCCTCTTCTTCCTCATCATCTGATGGCAGCACCTGCCAGAAGCAACCTGCAGAGAGGGCACACAGCTCTCATCATGGGCCATCACTGGACGCAGCAAAAGCAGAGGTGATGGAAGCACGAGGCTAAGCAGGCTGTGTTGGTCCTTTCTCCCCTGTAGATGGGGCATGGGTCATCTTCTGATTCATCTGACTGCCCTGCCTGCTCCTGCTGGCTCCTGCTGGCCTTCACAGCAGAGCACAGAGCACACTCCCCCCGAGCTTCCTCACAAATGACACCGTGTCCTGCAAGGACAGCCATGCCAAATTCCAAGCTTAGATGATGCTGGAGGGGAAAGCAGGAAGAACTGAAGCAATAGGTGGATCAGGGGAATTCCAGGTCTCCAAATACTCCTTCCTTCCTGAGAGCAGCCACAGCAGCAGCAGTCCTGTGGGGCAGACAACAGCGAAGGCTGCTCACCTCATCTGCCCCTTTGGCTCCCCCAGATGTGCTGAAAACCAATCCCAGCTCCCCAGCTTCCAGACAACCACCACGACTTTACCTAGCAGACCCTTCCTGAAGGAGGATGTGCTCGGTGAAGACAGAGAAGTTTGCTGTCTGCTTTCAGCAGGGTTTGTAGCCCTGGGGCAGCTGCTGTGTGGGGCCCACAGAAGGAAGGGATGGCCTTAACTCAGCACCAGAGCTGCTGATCTCCCCAAAGCTGAGACTCAAGCCCAAGACCAGGGTCTTGCTCAGGTGTGCACACTGGGTGTGCCCAAAGGAGCCCTGAGGACAATGTGCCAGGACAGTGGGGAGCTGCCAAAGAGCTGTGAGGCCATGCACAGCCACAGGGGTTCAGTGGTGACATCCCACAGGGGCTGCCTCTCAGCTGCTGCCCTTTGCTGGTCACAACAGTTCCAAGGGGAGTCAGTCCCTGCTTCCCATGACTTCTGCCATTGTCACATGGCACTCATCACCTTGCCTTGTTGAGACACATAAAACCTGAAAGGGCTATTGTAGTATCAGGCACTTGTCAGGGGAGAGCAGGAGTATTACTATACCAGTGCAGTTAGAAAAGATGGCCTTGCAGAAGCAGGATAGCACTTTTCTGGGACCAAATTCCTTATCTTGGCTAACTGCCTCAAAAAACAAGTTTGAAACAGGATTGCACTTGTGTATCTGACCAGGGGAAAAGAATTGAAACCAAGAGACTCCCTAGCCTCCTTTTGAAATCTTCCAGAATAACAAAATGTGTGTGTGTAAGGACTGTTCTACAAATAGCACAGCTGAGAGGGGCTGTGTGTGCTCCCACCATCCGTGCACCTATTATCCAGACAAACCAGGCCAGAGAGGGTGCTGCAACCCTGGGTGGTGACCCACATCTTTATGTCTGTTTTCCTATCTTTCCTTCTTCCTCTCCTTAGAGTTTAAATCACTGCTGCCATGGGCTGTTCAGCCTAATTCACATAAAGTTCAAAGTTTGAATTACTGCTGCTACAGGCTCTTCCAAAATCATTGTTACCATGTGCTGTTCAGAAAAGTTTAAACCTCTACTGCTGCAGGCTGTTCAAAAATGTAAATCATTGCTGCCAGAGACTGTTCAACCTATCATAAGGTTTAAAAGTTGAAATCATTGTTGCCATAAATAAAATTTTCTAGGGATCATTTGGCAAGGTTCTGCCATAATTTCACCCAAAGGTATCCTGAAGGTCAGCTGTCTCAAACAATGTGGCCCTGGACTGCTCTCTCAAGACCCAACATTTTAGATTGGTATCAGGGATAGGATACCAATTTTTGTACTAAAAAGCAGGCGAGGGCACTGGGTTCCTTAGCACAACCCCTTCTCTGAGAAGACCCATATCCCAGGGAGCAGGAGTACTTGGAGGTTTTGCTACAGCCCAAAGCAGCTGCCATGGTTCAAGGCAGTGGCTGGAGTACCATCTTTGCTGCTGGGTGAAGGCTGAGATGGGGAAAAGGAAAAACATCAGTCTCTGTGCTACTGGGGACTGCCAAAGTCAGCACCCCGCAGAGAAAGCTTATGAGCAGGCAGAACAGGAAGAAAGTGGAACAACTGACACCACCAGACACGGCTAAGGCTTTACAGGAATTACTAGGAAATGGACAGCCTTTCCCATTGGCTTCCTGCTGGACTGGTATCTAGGAACTGACTGCAGGCCACCTTGGCGGAATCATTGGCCAGGAAAAAAATACTAAGGGAAGTTTGAGAAGGGTCATTTCCTCCTTGAGGAGGAGAGAAGAGGGTGTCTAACTCAGAATATCCATACAATGACTTGCAAAATATGAAGGAATTACACTCCATGGTGAAGGAGAGGGCCATGCTGGGGTGTGATAGAGACAGTGACTGTCTTTAACAGCCCAGGAGGCGTTCAGCAAGCCACCACACGCACCATCCCTTATTGCCCTAGAGATA
>WBND01000411.1:860653-874867 GCA_013398595.1 Tychaedon coryphoeus
ATGATGTCATCCTGCTCTCACTTTTCCTCCCTGATGCCTTGATTCTTAGCCAGCTATCCTGTGGAGAGAGGGTGTATTACACATATAACAGAGCTGCTAGGGCACCCCTCTTGGTGCTAATTCAAGGTCTTGCTGGTTTAGGAATGCTCACAACTGTACAGAAGTTCACCTCAGGGTCCTCTGAGGCAGCTTGTTTGGACAGCTTTTGAAGACTTTCAAAGATGAAGATACTACAGCCCTCCTGAGCAACCTGTTTCCATGCTCGTTCGTGCTCACAGGGAAAAAAATATTTCCTTCTGTTCAGGAGAAACCTCCTGTGTTTCAGTTTGTGTACACTACACCTTAGCAGCAGCAAGAAGAGTCTGGATCTGTTGTATTTGTACCCTCCTTTCACTTCCATGGAATTCTCACAAAACTTCTAGGTTGAGGAGTCTGAGCTCTCTCAGCCATTTCCGAGAGGTTTTTAATTCCCTTTACCATCATAGTGGCCCTCCTTCAGACTCCCTATCCAAAATGTACCCTTCTCCCTTGTACTAAATTTCCCAAAACTGGACATGGCGCCCTCGCCAATACCAAGGAGAGGGGAAATATCATCTCCTTCAGTCTGCTGGCAACAATCCTCCTAATCCATTCTAGGATACTGCTAGCCTTGTTTGAGGCAAGAGCACATTGCTGGCTTATGTTCAACTTGGTGTCCACCAGGATCTGGACCTCCTTTTCTTCAGAGCCAGGATGAGTCAGCCACAAGAATTCTGTGCAGGGCAATTGTAGGCTGACAGGGGTCGCTGCCTCCAGACCTGGGGGAGGCTTTGCAGGATGTGGAACAAGAGTGTTTGGAGTTGCACAAATGTTGTGGAGAGATGTTGCGAAAATGAGTGATGCTCATCCATGGAAATGTCTTGGGGGAGGCCTGAAGGTGAGAGGAATGGGATGGGCCATGGAACAGTCTTGGAAGAGAGGAGTAATCATAGGTTGATAGGAAATTTCAGGCTGGAAATTACACAGGTCCTCTGTGCTACTATCTGCTCAAAAGAGCATCACTGAGGAGGCCACACTCTGTGGCTCAGGGATTTTTCAAGTCTGGTGCTGAAAATCTCCAAGGAGGCAGATTGCACAGCCTCTGGGCAGCCTGCACCACTCTGGGCTGTCCCAAAGAGAAAAAAAATAGTTTTCCTTTATGTCCAGTCCGAAGCTGTGTTTTTCAATATTTGCCCACTGTCTCTCATGTGGAGAGTTTGGCCTTTCCTTCCCAGCATGCAAGGTTATGGGCAGGAGGTGGCTAATCAAAAGCTAACCAAAGGTGCCTGACCAAAGCCCTTCATCTCCAGGCAGAACAGCTCCAATCCTTTGGCTTTCCTTGCAGAGCAGGTGGTCTAGCTCCCTCAGCATCCTGGTGGGCTTCTGCTGGGCTCTCTTAATCCTGGCACTGTCTTTCCTGACCTGAGGACCCCAGATCACAGTATCTACATCTGCCTTCATTTGTGTGGAATTGAGGGGGATTGTCGTGTCCCTTCTGGAGGCCCTGCTCCTGTTCCTACAGGGTTGAGTACTGCTGGCCCTTACTGCTGGCAGTTTCACAGTGGCTCCTATGCCACTCACTGTCTCCAGGGTTCTCACAGCATTGCAGAGCTGTTATCAAGACTGACAGTGGTCAGTGCCTGACACAGAATAAGTTTATATTGTTGAAGTGTTTGAGGAGTTATTTCAAGGCCTGGCAATCTTCTCAGCAATGCCTTTTAATAAAACTTTGACCAGAATAATCTTCAGATCTTAGCATTTTTATGTGTATCTGTGCTATGATATCAAGTTCACATTATAATGACCAGATAACTGAGGGATTATTCTTCACAGCCGTTTAGTCCAGCCCAGCAAGATGTACTGTCTCATCTTACTATGTATCTTACTAAGGGCCTTGTTAAGATGTGTTTCATCTATCTCCAATGAGGAATTGATGAATTACTTCTAGTATTTTTTCTTTTTTTTTTTTTTTTTCCTGGGTTTCATTTATCATTGTCTGTTCTGGGGTGCATCAGAAGCAGCATGGCCAAAAGGCTGAGGGAGATAATTCTGCCCCTCTCTGCTCTCATGAGACACCACCTGGATGAATGCATCCAGCTCACAGCCCTCCAACACAAGAAGGATGTGGACCTTGAGAGTGGGTCCAGAGAAAGCCAGAAATCACCAGAGGGCTGGAACACCCTTCCTCTGAGGAAACGCTGAGAAAGTTGGGGTTTTCAGCCTGGAAAAGAGAAGGCTCCAGGGAGACCTCACTGTGGCCTTTCAATCCTTAAAGAGGGCTGATAAGAAAGATGAGGACACATATATTATCAGGGCCTGTTTAAATAGGACAGAGACTAGAGGTTTTAAATTAAAATTAAATTAAATTAAATTAAATTCTTTTACCTGCTAGCCAAGCTCCTTTTGATGTAGCCCAGGCTTTCTGGGCTGCAAGTGCACATTGCAAGTTCATGTTGAGTTTTTCATCAACCATCACTGCCAAATCTTTCTCTGCAGGGCTGCCCTCAAGCACCTCTCCTTCCCCGGTGTTGTGTCTGAGATTGCTGCAAACTCTTTATCCTGTTTGAAAAATGACTATTGGAAACTTTTTCGTTTCTTGAGTTTTTTTAAAATTTATCTTGCTCTGAGAAAGTAAGCAGCATAAGTTATATAGATGGCTAGTGAAGACTTACTGCCCCCAGGTGTCCATATGGGGATTCTTTGATTCGGAGGCAGCAATAGCCCTTACCAAAATATCTTTCTTTTTCTGCCCAAGAAATCAAATTCTATGCTTTTATCATAGTGTTCAAAGACTTTCACTTTATTTTAGGATGTAAGATATCACCACAGGACTAGAAATAGATTAGATCAGGTTTGGGCACTGACCAAGTACATAAGATGTTTTTTCTCAGGAAATTTTTACTTTCTGTTTTAATTTGGAAGAGGCAAACTTTTAATAAATAATTTGCATACAGCTAATGGTTTTGAACAAATCACACTAGAATCTTACCTAGCTTACTTACAGTAATTAAGACAACAAAATTGGGGGTTATTCTCAGAGGAGAGACAAGCCAAAACATAAAAATAACAACGAAGGAAGCTTGGTTTTCATCCCTTGAAGAACCATAACACAAAAAAAACCCCAAAATAACAAACAAACAAACAAACAAACAAAAACTCACAGAAACACTGAAAAGAAGATGTTCTCTGGAGGCTAGAAGGGTAATGTTCTTTAATCTGCATGTCCATTGACTTAATTCTCTGAACACTTCACACATTTCCTGTCACACACTGGTCACTGTGTGACTGAAGCAGACAGGGTTCTGGTGGGATCCTGAGCTCTTTGGAAAGCTCATAAAAGTTTGATTTTAATGGCATCTGCCCTTTAATACCTCAAGACTTTCATCTTCTTCTGTGTGTTGTCTTAAACTCAGTAAGCTGAAGTGCGTTTGCTTGCTCTCATGCAAACTTTCAAACATTGCTTGAATATTTATGGCTTCTGTTCAACTTTGGCCCACCAGGATTCCCTCCTGAAAAGTAGTTTTCCAGCTGTGAGGTCCCTATCATATAGGAGTGCAGGGAAAGAAAACAAAGAGCTTTTAGTTAGAAAAGAAAGGACTATTCAGTCAAGCCAGGAGAGATATAATAACATTTCTAAAATGTAACAAGTAGCAGAAGCACAGTAGTTTTGCAAAAGAAATTGTTATAGAAGCACTTGTCTTAGGGGGAAAAAGCTGATGTTGCTGTTTGAGAATCTATCATGTATATTATTGGTTAGCAGACATCTGAATATTTATACTATTGACTAGCCATGCTCACCTGACAGTGAAAATAAGACCTATGTACACTTCTAATAAATGTTTCCAGATATGCCATGTCTGGGGGCCATGCCTCATACATAGGGGTGCCTGGAGCTGTTTTATAGTTTTATACCATCAGCAACCTTGCTGAGGGTACCCTCTGCTCCTTCATCCAGGTCACTGATGAAGATTTGAAATGGCATCAGACCCAGTGTGCACTTCTGGGTCCACACTTCTAGCTGCTGGCCTCCAGATAAACTTCATGCCACTGATCACAACCCTCTGGGTCTATCTACCTTGCTGTCTGCTCACCTAGCCTGTACCTCAGCAGCTTCTCTGTGAGGATTTTATGGGACACAGTGCTAGAAACATTGATGAAGTCTAGGTAGTCAGGTAGGAAATGTCTGCTGGTCTCCTGATTTCTGCCAAGTCAGACATTTCATCACAGGTTATTAGCAAGCAGGACTACTTTGTGAATCCATGCTGATGGGTTGTCCTAGCTTCAGATAGGACAGAGCTTGTTCCCTTGCAGTTGCTGTGAAGGGTAGGCAGTATGGGCATGTTTAGATTGCTATTCAATATCATAATACAGGCCATGACTTTGGATGGAAGACAAAAGGAATGATGTGGAAGTCCAGGGTGTTCCCCTGGTTTTCCTGGATCCTTCGAGACCCCCCTGCCAGGGGTCTCAGAGGCCCTGGCATGGTGCCCAGGGGTCCTGGGGACTGGACTTAAGTCCCTGGAGAAATTTGCCAACATTGCAGGAAGAATTACAAGTTGCAAAAAATAAGTAGAGTATAAATTAAATTGTTAGAAGGTAAAAAAGTGAATTTTTAGAAATGTTTATATTAGGGGGTTTGAAGCTAATATGGAGGATTTTGGGCGTGGTATGTCTTTTCTTTCTTCTTCTTCATGCCATCCATGTTGAATGCCAGGCTGGCATTCCTGGATTGGTCTGAGATAGAGTTGGACAGTGTAATAAAATTGTCATGTATTGGAAAGTAATTGTAAACATTAGGTACGTAATTTATAGTGTAAAAGATAAGTCCGGCCCCAAGGGCAGGCAGTGTGCCCTGGATCTTATGCTGAACAGACTGCTGTTAGCTAGAGAAAGAATTCCTTAGATAAGAAAGAATAAACAACCTTGGAAACCTCAGAAAACAGCCTCCTGAATCTTCTTTGGTGACCAGCTGGGAAAACCTGACTTTAAACCACCTACATGTCCTGTTGAGGGGATCTCAGGCTCAGGAGACCCCTCAGACAGTGACAAATGCAACACAGAGCCAGTGACATTTTACTCCTTTTTTCAAAGGCAGCAAAGCAGTGAACACAGTGGTGGGGTTGCATGGTGTGGGTGATCCAGCTTGAAGGTTTGTCCATCCTTGTTTTTCATTGCCTTGGGTTTAAGGGAAAAAGACTTCAGCTGTGGTCACATCTGCCATTTTCTCCCTTTGCTCAGGAAGCCACATGTCACTGCCCATGGTAACAGTGGGTGGGTTGGATTTCTGTAGCCATTTTTTTCTGTGTAACTATTCTATTTTATACGCTATTGTTATTATTATTGTTGGTTTTACTCTTTATTTTCCTCATCTGATTGCTGTACTAGTAAATTGCTGTCTCAAGCTGTAATCTCTGCCTTTTTGTTCCTTTTTCACTGGAAGGGGTGGTGGGAAGGGAAGAGGTAGTTGGAACTTAATTTCCAGGTGGTTTTAAACTGCAACACCAGTCCTGATCAGTTTCTTGTTCTTCATGTTCAAGGAATGGTTACTTCATTCCTTCCAAAGTCTTCCCAGGGGCTGTTTTAATAAACATATTCCAAGGAGTTGTGTATGTCTGGGTGCAGGTACAAAACTTGCACACAATAGTTACTTTACCATAATTTAAATGCCATGATGTTGCATTGAAAACAAGAACATCTAGTTCTTATTTAGTGCATCAGGTAGCCAAAAATGCTGTCACATTTCTTAGTAAAAAAAAAAAAGTAAAACCTCGATTGTTTATGTCTAGCAAAAGTGTGAATAACAGTCACAAACAGGCTTGCTTTAAGGGTTCCAGCACTGCCTAAGAGGGTGCAGGGAGATGTGCTGGCTGTGCTCAGGAGCAGCCCTTTGGAATGTGGTTTGTCGAAGGCTGTAGGTGCTGGCCATCTGGGCGATGGTGGGGATCTGCAGATGAACCATCTCTGGATAGCCTCTCAGGAGTCAGTGACCACTTCCATGGGTGAAAATCTTGCCAACTGGCCTTCACCCACCACTCCCCAGTGGGGTCTCCACTTGTGTTGTTTTTATATTGTGTGGGTTCTGTAATACAGAGGGAATTAAACTGTGGGACGACACTCGGGATCAGTGGCAGCTCTTTACATGATTCATTACAGGCACTGGAAATTCGGTAACACACCTGAAAAAAGATTTGTGATTCCTCACAAATTGCTCTGTTACTCTGCTCTATATTGTACAGAAGAAACTGCATTGGAAGAGTAAATCCATTGCCCAGCCCTTGTTTTTCTTTCACATGTCTGTCTGTATGGCATATCACTTCTATTGTACTTCTAAGCATGCATTGGGAACAAATATTATCACAGCATTTAACAAATTAGACTGAGACATTTATTCTTGGTACCTTTCCATCAGGAAGCTTGGAAAATGCCCAGTATGCAGTGCATATTTGGGGTTTTTGTCCTCTGTAGAGAGGCAATAAATTTTTATATTTGGCATGTGTCTTCTACATTTTCATGAATAAATCAGCATAGTTTTGTTTGAGATCTGCTGCTGATTTGTATGTGTCTGTGTTTGTGTGTGCACTCACGTGTGAAGTTTCCATAACTTGTACATGCAAAAGTTAAAAATTATTCTCTGTGCTTTGGCACTGCTTTGGGATGTTAAGGAATCTTGATGTCAGATTAGATAATCTATTGATATTTTTATGAGATGGTTTATGCTTGTTCCCAGCAAGACAGATGAGTAGATTACTAAAATCTTATTCCAGTGATAATGAACAGCATAGATAGATGAAAATATATATTTAATTATATTTTTACATATTAAATATATATTTTGCTTTGTTATTAACAAATAGCTTAATCAGCTATGAAAAGGGAGGTAGGGATGAAACAATTAAAACAATAAAACAATTAATATGCTTATTAAATATATGATCTTAACTTGACGATTTTTTTGTTTAATACAATTATGTCTGCAACAAATGCTTCTCTTACTGAGTTTGCCTCCAGCAGCAATTGCTTGTTGCATAGTTGTAGCATAGTTTTTTATGACTTTTTCTTTTACTTCAAAATACTTTTAAAATATCTGTATCTTAAAAATATCTGTGAGATAAAGACGAGTATAATCTAGAAACTATGTGAATTTGTGAATCGGTTAATATTTCAGGTGAATATTTCAGAATATTCATGAGAATATGTGAGGCTTTTTTTTTTTTAAGGCCATGCTTCCTTATTTTTCTTAAGTGAATCTAACCTGGATTATTCAGAGTTGAACTTTGGATTTTCTACAAGTTTTTTTGTCACCTAACTTGACATCTTTCCTTTTCTTTCTTACATCTTTTAGTCCGTATGTGTTCATCTTCACACTTAATATTATGACATTTATGTTACTGCATTTCTGAGGTTCACATGGTTTCTCTGTATTTCAGAAATATTTATAGTTATTCTATCTTTCCAGAGAAATCCTTCAGCCTTCACAGTGTATTTCAGTTTGCTGCTTTTAGCAGAAGCTTCAACCTGTTTACATCTGACCATTAATCTGTTCAATGATCATTTTATTTCAGTCTATTAATGGGATTAATTGAAAATGAATTATACTGCAATTATATTGTCTCCTATCAGACAAATCCTTTCAATATAGATTGCATTGTATGTTAAGTTTTTTCTTTGAATAAATAAATCAAGACATTGGTCACACCTAGGTTATTTACCTATTGCTGACCACTGAGAAACTA
The DNA here is from genome assembly GCA_013398595.1 of Tychaedon coryphoeus. Lineage (NCBI taxonomy): Eukaryota > Metazoa > Chordata > Aves > Passeriformes > Muscicapidae > Tychaedon > Tychaedon coryphoeus. The sequence goes on from WBND01000411.1 coordinate 868,405, forward strand.
TGGGAGGAGAATTCTTTACTTGATATGAAAAAATTTGTTTGTCATTTAGCCAAAATTCTTTTTGAAGGAGCCTTCTCTTTGCATTTTTTTAATGTTAGTACTATATGTGTCTTTGCAAGGACATTTAATCATCAGTAATCTTCCTCTCAGATTTCTTACCTCATCATCTAATATTCCCAAAAAGAGAGAACATAACAGGAGAATCTTATTAAAATACTTGGTTCTGCAGAACTAAAAAACATGTTTGTAGTACACTCTGTCTGTTCTTCAAAAACAAGACAAAAAATATGACTCAGTTTCTATAAATCATCATCCTTTAAACAGGTTTTTCATTTGAAGTAGTTTGCTTCTGCTTTTGAGCTTGAGTCACACAGTAATTCTAAAAGAAAGACAGAAAAAATACAAATGTCTAGACAATTTGCTGTCCTAGTTGCAGAACTGTAAGGAGAGATAAATTGAAGATTTATCCTTTCTTTGTTGTTTTTGCAAAGAGCATCAAAATATTGTCTGTCCCTCAAAGTGTGTAAGTCTAACCTTCATGCTGAAAGGAATTAAAATTGAAATTGAAAAGAAGACTAAAGGGTTATGTTTATAATGCTTATTATATACGTTCTCTGGTACCTTTCGACCTGTAGGAACTATCTGGTCACCCAATGACTCAGTAGGGGTATATAAAGAAAGTTCTGACATAAACTTTTCTAGGGAGGAAAGATCTCCCTCCTATTGAGATAAACTTGATAAGACACAATGTAAATAAACATAATTTTCAGTTTATTCGTTTTATCATTATTTCAACTTTATTGATGTTTTTGCCTACCATTCTCAAAAATGAGCAAGAAAACTATGATGCATTAAGGCCCGATTTTTATCAGCCTCAATAAGTTAATCAGTGATTTTGCTCCATGCCTGTCTTGGCTTAGCATACACTAGTTACAGAAAAAAAAAAGAGAAAATCAGTCAAAATTAATCACTAGTTACTAAAGTCATGTGAGTCATATGAATTGTTCAAAATTATTTGAGGGCCCAAAGAGCCCATATCTCTGAAACACAGGTTATCAAGAAGTTTTTCTTTTTCTAAAGTTTGAGAGAACAAGACAGACAAATAACCACTAAAGATGCAAGTATATCTTCCTGTCTTAGCAACTTCATCTTTTGACAAAGCAATAAACTCTGGCAAATACAGAGAAGAGTGAAGAAAGGGAATGAAGACTATGTAGCAATTTCCCAGGTATACTCCCAAAGTTCATAACTAAAGGTCCATCTGTTTCAGATACAGCATCTTGCTGCATTTTTCTCTGACAAATATTTATTCACCTGTTGCTGATCCTGCATAAGCTTTTAACATCTTCAGTATCCCAAATAAAGAAATTTGAAAGCTCAGCTGCAAGTGCCTAAAGTGACCCTGGAAGAGACTACAAACAGTTGTTCCGTATTTGCCTTCTTTGTGCCACTCATAATTCAACTTTCACATCCCACTACCAGCCACACATGGATTGAAGAGTAAATACTTCTCCCAAAAATACTTTCTTGCTAGGAGAAATCCAGATTGGGTATACCAGGAAGAGCTAAGTAACCTACAGTTCTCCAGCCTATGGAGAGTCTATGGTGAGTTTGTGAAATCAGGAGAGAGTTGTGTGAGAATGAGTACGTGTTTTCCAATGTACATGCTAGAAAGCATTGAATGGAGCTATTGTGGAAAGGCTGAGAACAAACCAAAGATGGAGGTTGCTTGCATGATGTTCATTTAAACTATGGGACTTTGCTGCCATGAGCTGCTATGGAGAGAGAAAATTTGCATGGATTCAATAAGTTTATGATCTGAGTGATGGGAAGAAAGTCCTCTGAAAGCTACTAGTACAGAGGCATTGCATTCAGCCAGTAAGCCCTAAGTGCATGTTTTTGAAGGTTGCAAGGGCATTTGAAAAAACTACAGTATGCTCACTCTGTTCTAGTTTTCTTACTTAGGCATGCACTACAGCCAGGTATTGGAGCGTGTATAATGTGTTAGATGGACCAGGGATCTGTGCAGCCCTTGGGATCTGCCCTCTCATGGGCTTGGTTTGTCATTTTAGCTTCTCTCTCCCTACTTTCTGTAAGCTATTGCAAAAATGAAAACGTAAAAACTGAGATTAGCATCATAATCTTTTATCAGGGGCATCTTGGATGATGATTGCCTTCTAAAGGATGCAGAACTTCTTGGACTGTTGACCCCTAAAGTGGGCATATTCCTCCAGCTGATGCAGGAGCTGCCAGCACAGTTAATTTGAGGTCTCTCAACTGAAAAATCCCTTTAGCAACATGTGCTCCTCTCTCTGCCAGGTCACTTGCCTGTGAAGTGTAGATGCTGACAGTAATGTCTTTGAAAAAACCTGCCCTTTGGAGTTACTGCAGCAAACATTGCTTTTTCTTATAATGAGAATTTTCCACAGTAGAATGTCTCATCTGGCAAATACAGCTTGCCATTAGTACTATTTTTTCCAAGATTTTGAAGTTAATGGTAACATTTCAACCTATCTGTAAGTCTAGCAAGAACTAGAACACGTACAAATCCAAATACAGAGGCTGGTTTCTCAATACACAGAAAAAGCCCTTTTCTTTCTTTCCACCTGATTGTATTAATTCATAGGTTTTGCTAGATATTTGTGTAGGTATCAGGAGTTTTTTTTTTATCTTTAGCTTTCTACAGAATTATTTGCCTAGTTGTACGATTCCAGCTGTGTTTTTCAGGCAGAAAATTACATTCATAAAATGCTGTGAAGCCATCAAGTAGATTTTTATGTTATTATGTCTTCTGCCATTTGTATAGTGATTCCTTCTGTCCAAGTATTAAATATAACTCAAGAGCATAACATCTGTAAGTATTGTTTCATTCTCCATTTAAAATTAGGTATCTGACCCTGTAACTGTAGGCACTCTAAATGTAGTAGACCCAGGCCAGAGAAGAGAGAATGATATTGTCCACAGAAGTACATGTGATCTGATGCCTGAAAGCTTGAAATGAAACAAACATCATTATTTTTGAAATAAAAGTGCATTTGAAAGTTTATTTGCATAAATACTATTAAAGTATTTGATTTATCTGCTCTCGGCTTTTAAGCTAAAAAACTTAAGGGACTGTTTTTCACACATGTCTGTCAAGCTATTCTGTTAGAGGTTATTTGCCACTGAGAACTCTGTAATTTCGAAAGTCAAGGCCACAGATATGACTTCTTTTTTTTTTTTTCTTACTTCTGCTAACCTCACTAATGAAAAGAGGAAGTGGTGGGTGACTATCACAAAAGAGGACTAATTTTATCAGTTACTGTTAAGAAGGGTGACAACCCCTTCACATGGGTTGCACCCTCATTACACAGATTTTCATCAGCTGATTCTCTAATGCAGCAATCCTCAAAATTTTTGATCACACACTCCATCATTAAAAAGATTTTCAGCATGCTCCCTATATATTTTTATTTTTTAACAAGTTATATATATTTACTGTAGTACTATTATCCACATTATAAGGCATGCACAAATATAGAGATTAAGAAGGATGAGATTAAAATAAATTTTGAGGTGGTTTTCTAAAATACCTTTTATTGACAATACAAATAATATTTTTTCCTCCAAATCTGAAAACCAGGACTTTCCCAGGTCTGCACCCCACTTTGGAAACCAGTACCCTTGTGAATCAGTTCAGACACTTTAGAAAACTGCAAAACCTGCAAAACAAATTGATTGATTATTGCTGTGTGAACTCTCTGAACAATCCTTCTGAGAGCTCACAGATCTGGGGGATCAGGAAATGTCACATTAGAAGCAGTGAGGTGTGACCATCCCAATTGCAGCAGCTAGGTCATCAGAGCCAGAGCATCATCCCCTGCTTAATTGCAGAAGCCCAGAACCTCAGGCTCCCTTCCACGTTTTTCTCATTTGCAAACTGGTTTAGTTAACCCTTTTCAGGACAAAATTACCTGTATGGCACCCTATGTTATGATTATTGCAGCCTTAGCCCTTGAACCTTGAAGGAAGCTTGAACTGCAGATTTTCAGGCACTTCAAAAAATGGAATTTACTCTGCAAATAATAAATGATAGATTTATGTACTGAGTTTCCTAAGAAAAAAAAGTATGCATTACAGACAAGCTTTAAAAGCATAAAATAAACATTTTGTATCAAGGTAAAGGTTAAGAACATCATTACTCATTGTAGAACTAGAGTACAGGCAGACCCATCTGACTTGTTTTTATCATCTTTATTTTCATCTTCCTGCACAGAGATGCAGGCAGGTCCATATGTCATCATTGATGCCAGAGCTCCTCTTCTCTTTTCCCTGTACTTGTATGAGCTTTGTACCCAGCCCCAGCAGCCAGGGACAGAGACATCACAAATCAAGGACCAGGACATGGCATCTCCTCACAGTAGCAGGTCCTGTCTCAGCATACCTCCACAGCAGCACTTCCAGTGTCACAGCTCCTGCTGCCTCCACAGAGGTGCAAGCAGCTTAGACCCACAGAGGGTTTAGCACTCACAGCACTGGATGTTGCAACACCTCCTTTTTGGAGGTGCTTTTGCCTCAAAACTTACAGAAAAATTCATCCTGGTGAGCTAGGAACCACCTGTACTTCCATAGGGGACATTGAGATTTCTACTTGGAAATACTGAAGATGGTGATACCTGGAAACTTGCTGCTACCATATTCAAAATGCATAATTGCAAGACCTCAGACATCCACTTAAACTAAGTTAATCTATTTAATCTGGACAGAAGCAAATAAGGGAAAAGGAACCTCTGCCTTTGGGAACTGACACCATCCACAGTCTAATTCTTCTTCCTTCAGATATGACACATCTGTTCTTACTGCCCTATCTACTATGAAATAATATGTTTCCCGTGGAGACAAAACTCCATTTTTCATGGACTAGAAAAGATAATGGTGAAATGGAAGTACACAGCTAAAACACAGACAGACAACGTGATCTGGACACTTAGAAATATTCTATCCGAACCCTTTTTGATGAAACAGATCTCTGTCAGCTGACATCATACTTCTTTGATTCTGCAGTCATAAAATAATTTCCTTGTTCTGGTACCTCAACTTCCTGTCACAGCTCATCCTTTTCAGATTCATTTGGATTGAGAAAGTTATCAATCCTGTGGTGTAATCAACGTACACTACTCCTTGCAGCTGTCAGTGCCACCTGGAGTGAGTCTCATGCATATTAATGCTGAAGTTTTATTAAAGCTTTTGGACAGATAATATGATACCTGGTGGGACACTAAGGAATAGAATACGAGACATCAGGACTTACAAGTGAGAGTGGTGCAAGAACGATGGTGAAAGTCTTTTATTCATTTTTCAATTTCTGTTTCTTGATGGAGAAACAACAGTACCCCCCCCCAAAAAAACCCTAAAAAACCAAAACCTGAAAAACCCCAAAACCTCAAGCCTGTGAATAACTTCAGCTTCTCTTCAATAAATGATTAACAGTTTGATTTCAATAGCTGAATTCTAATGAATCATATAAAATATTAATTAATGCTCTTGTATATTAGGCTGGACATCTGTGAGTCTGTTACAAACATACTGCTGCAATATTTGATACTGCTCTGAGATTATGTCATTTTGAAAAGTGGTCTCTGGGGATGAGGAGGAGTTTTTCTGAACTGCTGGTAAATTGGAGAAGACAGTAGAAACTAGAGTGATTTCATTGGTAAGGTCAGCAGAGAGAGGTGGCTTGCAGGCTGCACGCTAACATCTATGTGCCTTCAGGTCTGTCAGCTAAAATTCATGATTCACTGCAAACTAGAAAGGACTGCTTCCTGTGAGCTGCTGGGGGATAAAACAGCTTTGCAAGGTCACATTCTGTGCACACTGTTCCTCATTAACCTCCGCCTGGCCTAATCACCAGTGAAAAACAAAATCCCCGAGTAGACATATGATAAAAGGCAGTAATATCTGATTATATTTGGGAGACCAACAGGAGGTCGGAGAGCTTATTCTATGAACAACGTATTTAGCTAGATAAGACCTGGCAGAGCAAACCTGGGTTTTAGTGGAATTAATGGAAACAAAATATTAATATATTTCCTATCTCAGAACTGAGTATGGTCCTACAATAGTCACTTTATAATATGCATTTCTTTTTTAAAATGTACATATTTCATATGCATTTCAGCTTGTTTTCTTAATTTTCCACTGTTCATCAATATCAGCTACAAAGAAGTATATTCTGGATTTAAAGTGATAGATATCTAAATTATCTAAATCATTAAAACTAAAAGTTTTTTTTTCCTTTTGAGATTGCTACAAGAGAGTTTGTAATAGGAGGCAGAAGAGGAAAAGATACTGGCAGAAACTTTCAATTCTTTTCCAGAAAAGAGTATATTTTGACCTTTAGCCAGGATACTCATCCCAAAACAAATCAAAAGCTGTATTAAAAAAAAAAATAGACACATTATGTCTTAATTTCTTCCAGAAATTT
>WBND01000412.1:0-12530 GCA_013398595.1 Tychaedon coryphoeus
CTTCTGCTTTTTCCTGCCCCAGAAGCAGTGAGGGATCAGGAGCTGCTGAGTTTGTGGTGTTTTATTTGTGTTGAGCTGCGGTTTCGCTCTTCAGGACTTGACGCCTCCAGGTATTTCAGCACACATTTTGTCTTGGTTTGAAAAGCAGGTGTCTGCTAAGAAAGGCAGGAGCCTGTCTGTGAAATGGACAATGTAAACCCCCTCCCTCTGAATTATTAAATTTTTTAATTAAGGGGCTCTCAGACAAAGTTATGGGAATAGAAATAAGAAAAAATGAAAATAGAAATATGGTATTACAAAAAAACCAAACCCAAAGCACTGCCAGAGTCAGAATCCAAGCTGACACCCGTCAGTCAGTCAGGGTGTTGGCAGCAGTGCCATTCAATGGTGGCTGCATCCTCCTGCAGTGGCAGATGTGGTTCAGCTGGAGCAGTGCTCCTGGAGAAGGTGCAGTTTCCTCTGAAGGTCCAGGGATGATGTGGAAAGGTCTGGTTTTCCTCTGGAATCCAGTGGGAAAAGGCTGCTCTGGTGTTCCAAATCTCAGTTTTTATCTAGGTAGGAAAGGCTTGGCTTCTCCCTCATGGTGAAGCATCTCCCAATGGGATGATGTAATTTTATCAGCCATGCACTGGGACTCAATGGCCATGAACAGGAGATATCTCCTGGAGGAAGGATGTGCTGTGGAAAGAGAGAGATCACTGCCCCACCTGGTTTAACAGATGGTGATAGAATACATATTTTTGGTCACATCCTGCATTGCAATCCAAGACACACTTATATTTAAGCTCACGAGTAGTTGGGCTGATCTCGGTGTAATCTGCCTCAAAACGTCCGGAACGGGTGAGGACTGTGCTAAATCAGGCCAGAGGCAGGACTGGGAAGTTAAGCTCATGCTGGAAGACTGGAAGCAGTGGGGCCTGCAAGCTCAGCATTCACACAGACTTGTGCAGAAGAGCAGCTTTACACAGCCTTTGTGCAGGGCAGCCTTTTGCTGATGCATGTGCTTAAACAGCAGAAAGACAAATTCCAGGGTTACCACCGAGGTCCTTTGCAGCAGCAGGACGTGGAACTGTGTCTTACATCCAACCTGTGGTGGCCGAGCCTCTGGTCCCCAGGTCCTCAGGGGCTGTCATCCTCACTTGGTCACCAGGCTTGGGAAAAGAAATCTCTGGGAAATCAAGGTGGGACAGCAAAAGCAAAGCTTTCTGTTCCCTGTAGGCTGGAAAGGGGCAAATGGTAATGGTAGGGTGGATAAACAGGAAAATCCATTTTTGGTGCAGAGACATCTCAGACAAAATGATGGTTTAGTTGTTTGTTGCAAGACCAAATTTAAATGTTGGTGATTCCTCACCTTGAGGAGCAGTGTAAGGAGACTTTTCCCTGGGCATTTCCTGCCTCATTAGAGTAATGGTGAGCTCTGGATGAGTGTAAATGTTTTCAGGCTCTGTGAGATCCCTGCCAGTCCTTGTTTTGCCAGCTGACCAGCTCAGAGCCTGGGATGCACCTGGGGAAGGTCAGGTCTCCAGCCTGGCTCCCTTGGATAAGGCAGCAAAGGGCACTACACAGCCACCATGAGGAGGTGTGGAGGTGCCACACACAGTGTGACATTTCCCTGGAGTTTGTGTTGTTTGGAAACCCCTCGTTTCCCTGTGCTGTCCCACTGGAGCAGCAGGAAGCAGGAGGGGCAGGCAGGGATCACTGGGATGGAGCACATCACCGAGCTGCCTTTGCAGGGAATGATCACCCATCCAGCTGCCCTCCCCTCCTGCTCCTCCCCAGCTCGGCAGGGACCCAGGACAGGTCCCTCCTGCCTGTCCTGCCATCTCCCAGCTCTCTCATGCTCCACAGTGTTTGCCATCACTGCAAGCCCATCCCCACCTAAAGGGGCTGGTGCTCCTTTCATCTCTGCTTCTCTTTCGCTCTTCGTTCTTTTGCCTTGTCTTCCTCTCTGGCAGGATATGAAAAAGCCACAGAAATCGAATTCCATTTAAAGGCATCCACCAAGAGAGGATTTTTTTTAATCCTCCTTCCCCTTCTCCTTAAAATGAAGTTTCTTGCACTGCTCATTAGATGATAAGTGAATACAGAAAAACCTTTGAGCAAAGGTAATTCCTGGCGTGTGGAAGAGGGCTCTGGTGATGGCTCCACATTTATGAATGCAAACGAGTCTGGGCGTCCTGTGGGGATGCTTTGTCAGTCCTTTTATCTCTAAAACCAAAGTTCAAACTGACTTCCTGAGTCAAGAACCATAAAATTATTCTGCTGAAAGAATTCTCAAATGCCATCGGTGGAGGGGGGAGACCTTCATTTCCCAGCCTCTGAACTGGTCTGTGCATGTGTGAGGGAAATGAAAGAGCCCTTCATTAGCAGGGTGCTGTTCAGCCCCATGCTGCTCTCCTGTAATTGATGGAATGTATTATGCTCCAACAGGGAAGGTCCAAGTGGAAGTCCCTAATAATAATAATAATAATAACTCAATGTGCTTCAGTCACTCATTTAATCCCAAGATCTCAAAGGGCTTTTGAGACAATTAACCAAAACCTACAGAAATCCTCATCAAGCCAAGATGTCATTATCACAACATTTGCCTTTATCACAAATCAAAGGAGCTGTAATTTGAGGGGTGTCCCTCCAGTTGGTGCTTCATCTGAGCACTGTCAGCACCCCAAAGCCATGGAGTGTGGGAACATGGAGAACTCTTAATAAATTGTTTTGGTGGTGCAAATAGGTTGGAGTGGAAGTGAGAGGATGCTTTAGGTGCCAGCACAACCATGGACATGGGCTAAAGCTGCCCAGGTGCCTGGCCATGCTGCTCTGGGGCACTGTGAGGAGTGGTTCCAGGATTAAAGAGCTGCAGCTCTGTATGACTGGGGCACTTGCATGTGACTTTGGAGCAATTAATCTCTGGAGAGCCATTCCTGTGCACAGAGATGAGTTTTTTTGGGGTGCAAGCACCACAAAATCAGTCAGACCTGCTGCATCAGAGGTAAACCCTTTATACAGGCTGCACGTTTCAGCTGGGATGGTGTAAAAACACATGTGCAAACATGCCAGAAGCTGGAGAGATGAAACAGAGGAGCACAGGGCAGGGAAATGACAGCTGAGAATGAGAAATACAACTGGTGTGACTGCCAGCACATCTGTCCCAGTTACCTCCCACCAAGGAGACACAGCAAGGCCCCAGTGCCAGCACCATCCCTGTCACAAGCCACTCAGCCAAACACTGTCAGCATTCCAGAGGTCTGGATTTCACTGTGGTGCCAGTTAACAGTACAGCTTACAGGCAGTTTGCTGATTTTTTTTTCTTTTTTCCTGGTGGATTTTAAATTGTGTGTCTCTTTTTGTAGCTTTTCCTGCAGAGAAAACTGCTGCAGTGGGTTGAGGACCAGAACAGCTTCTGATGCCTCTTTAGCTGAGCATCAGAGTGGCAAAGACATCTTTGCCCACCCAGTTGTGATCTAAATCCCACTGGTGCCAGCACAATTCTCAAGCAGCTCCTGAGCACAGATCACCTGGAGCAGATGGGAACTCTCCAGGGGCTAGAAGGAGAGCTCAGGCTCTCAGCCCTTTTAGTCCATGGATATTTTACTGCCAGGGTCCATGTTGTTTTCACAGTCAGCATGGAGCAATACTGGAGGATGCTCCTGTTCCTGTCCAGCCCTCCCTCCAGCTGGTTCCACTACCTCCCAGCACTGCCTAAAGGTGCAGGACCCTATTTAATTAAGTAATGAGAATTGAATGTGATAGCTACAAGCATCAGCTAATTAAAAGGAGGGGAATTGCAAACGAGAAGTGCCATGAATTCACCGAAAATCAATCAAATTAGAGCATCTCATCATCCCCTCAAATGGGCCTGATCTTCTCCCTCTTTCCTGCTGCCTAACCCTTTGTACCAGCAGATTTTGGTTGCTGTTAGGGGAAGGTGCTGCAGAGATATATAATGGGAAAAGGCAGCATTTGGGGCTCCAAAGGCACATGGCCACCCCAGTGCTTTCGTGTCTCTTCCCTCTCTGCAGGTACTGCCTGACTCCTGGCAGGGCCCTGCTTCCTTTAAATCCTCACCAAGGAGCATCACGGCAGCACCACCAGAAGAGGAGGAAGAAAAAAAATCTCATTTAATCAAAGAGAATATTAAAGCTGAGCTTTTTGTACAGCAACGGGCCTCAGATGGAGAAATCCCCTCTGTCAGCTGGGGGAAGAGTGAGGGAGAGGGAAAGAGATAAAAAAGCATCAGAGTTTTAATTAAAAAGCTGCATCCTGCCTTCGTTTGCAGCTTGTTTCCGGATCCCTTCATTAGGCTTTACCCTTTAAATGCTCGTTATCAAAGTTGTACAAATTCCACTGACTTGGGATGTGGGTTTGCTTGGAAAAGCTCTTTTTGTCTGCGAGTTGGATTGCTGATGGGGTATGGATGGGCCAGCAGCAGAGGCAAGGAGCAGAAATTGTTGTCTCCCAGGGAAGCATTCCAGCTCCAGGGATTTTCTTCCACTGGTCTCACTGCCAGGCTGGCCAGTGGCCAGCTCCAGCCAGGCCATCTCCTTGTGGGGCTGCTCAAGACCTCGCAGGAGGCAGAAGGGAGAAGCCAGGTGGGTGTTCCTTAAATCCATGCGTGTTGGAAAGAGCTAATTTGGCTGCTAGATGCTCAGGAGGGCCTGCTAGGGCCTGCAGATCCCACCACACCTTGTCTGACCCAGCAGGAATATTTCCAGAGGGTTTTAGGTCTGCAGAGTTTGTGCTGAGCATCTTCCCTATCTGCACCCCTGGAATTGAAGGGAGTTCCATGCCTGATCCCTGCAAGCTGCATCAGACTGCACTTTGGCCAGTGCCACAGTCCCCAAACCCTCTTCTTGTCCAAAGTGCCACAGAACCTTTCACAGCCACTGGTCTGTGCCTTATTTTCACTTAAAGCATTAACGATCCCTTCCAAACTGGGCTGCTGAATGACACTGTCCTCACCCCAAGGGGACCAGATGCACTTCAGGATCCAGAATTAAGAGAGAGCCTATAACATGGGTAAAGAATCCCTTATAAAATCCCTCATTTGCTGTATTTCTCCCTTGTTGGTGCTTTTTCAGGCCTCTGGCTGTGGTGCTGGGCTGGGAAGGAGGACGTGGCAGCTCGAGCCGGGGTCACAGCCAGGCTGTGGCCGAGCCCAGCCTGAGCAGCGTTAAATTATTAATCCTGGGAAGAGCTGGGAGGCCGGGACACCTGGGCTGGCACTCGCCCGTGCCAAGCTGTCTTGCCTAATCATTAGCAGAGCAGCAGCAGCCAGGGTGCACAAGTTCAGTCCCTGGATGTGTCAAGTCCGTTTCCCTTTCGTGCCTGATGCTGAAAACTCGGAGCATCCAATGTGGCAAGTGACCTCAAGCAAGATTGACCATCCTGGAGACACTTTCTCCATCCCTTGTGCAGGGTCACTGGGGAACCTGAACTCATTTGTGTTCTCAAGGCATGAATGAATCCTGGATGCTGCTTTTGTCCTGTTGCAAGATGAGGATGAGATGGGAAAACTCGCTTCCCTCTTTCCACCCAGCCCTCAGACAAAAAGCCCAGCTTGCCACCAGGGTCAAAGCCACCATCACCTTACAATCCTGAATTCAGGACCTTTTCCCCTTAACTAAAACCTTCACTACAATGAATTGCCACCCAGCCAGGTGGCTTGGTCCCTGGGCTGGGTCCCAGAGCCAGCTGGGGCAGCGTGCTCCGCAGCCGGCTGCCGGACCTGCCAGGGCGCGTTAATTGGGGTGTGATGTCCCTCGATGTGACACTCCTGAGGCACAGCAGAGCTGGCAGTGTCACTCACCGCGGGGAGCAGGGGCAGCAGTGCCACCTCTAATTAAAGGGAAGCAGTGCGGACAGTGAGGGTGACAGGCCGTGCCAGCACAGGGACCCCCTCACTCCAGACAGGGCCTGGCGTGCTCAGGGTCCGTGGCTGTTGTCCTGCTGTCCTCCAGCTGGTCCAGAGGGACCATCACTGCCAGCAGCTGCTGCTTTCTGTCTGTCCTGAAGGAAGAGCAAAGCTGATAAGGGGCTGTGGCAGCACTCATATGTAGGTACCTCATTTAGCTCCAAAGTCTGTTGAGCTTGAAGGGTTTCACTTAAACCCACCCTCATCCCCTGCCTTCACACAGGCAGTGATTCTGGCTGTCCCTGGATCCTCTCCCTCTTGCTGAGGTACAGCCTGACTGACCTGGAAGTGCCCAGGGAGGAAACCTGGGCTGTAGCTCCAGCAATGCATCTGCTCACAGCTCCTGCCCTCTGCCCAGTTCCTCTCTGCCTGTGCAGGATGACCCCAATGTCCTTTTGGGATGCTGGGGTCATGTCCCCCATGGCAGGAAGCCAAGCCATGAGTGTCCCACAGGGCTGGGGCACAAGCCCTGCAAAGGCTGCTGTGCTGTGTGTTTGGGGTGGGTCACCCGTTACTCACAACCTCATCAAGATTAATGAGGCAAAAGCTCTGAGGGTGACTGAAGTAATACATGCAGCAGCTGATCTTTGGGGAAAGCCACTGCCTTAGCCCTGGACTTGGGCCACCTTTTCCAGATTTCAAGCCAAGTTGTTTCTGACTTTACACCAGAAGTGTGTTTATTTATTGTGTAACCACACCCAAATAAACCAGGGGAGGATCTGGCTCTTCCCTGGTGCAGCAGTGATACCCTGGGTCTGGTCCTGAGGCAATCTCTGTCTCCATGGCTCCTGGTGGTGGTGTGCTGCTGGATCAATGAAAGTTATTTCCCAGTACACTCTGGACTATGCACATGGGCCCTGTTAGGCAGGTGAATGGTGCAGCTCTCACGTCCTTGTTGCTCTATAATTGTCATTGCTCTACAAGGAGCTCTGGATGTATCTCAAGTGGAAATAATAACCCCAGTTTTATGGGAATGTAGAAATATATACCCAGCCTGACTCCATACAAGGGCAGAGCCACCTCCCCCATGCAGCAGTTGTGATTGCTCTTCCCAGCTCCAGGGAATCTTTTCTTGAGCTAATGGCACATATTCCAATATTCCCATTTCCGTACAACAGGCCACAGGGAAAAGGCAAAAGGTTTTCAGAGCTGTCAGTGAAGCCTCTGCAGGAGGACTCTCTGCAAGATGCACCCTTGCCTTGTGTTCCTGTGTCTGGTGTTGGCTCTCCACAGCCATGAGGCCCCTGGAATGTGTACTCAGTTCTCAGATGATAATCCATGTTTATATGGAAGTAAAGACCCCAGAAGACACCAGTGCCATGATTGGGTCAGGATCTGTGTATATCCACAGGGAAGCACAGGCTCTGTCTTACAGAGTTAGTGGTGGAAAACACAGCCTCAGGCAGTTTGGAAATGCTTTCCCAGTGTGGTCAGTGGTTAAACCGTGTGTTGGAGCCACATTTGGAAGCTCCAAGGGAGAGGTTTCTCCTTGGGAGCCTGTCCCACCCTTTGTGCAGAACCTTGGCTCAGTGCCCTGGGTGCCACAGGCATCTCTGGGCTCCACTTTCCCATTGCTGGCCTTGGATTTCCCTGATTACTTGGATTCCTTCCAAAAATACAAAAGGGAGTTTGGTGCTTTGGACCTGATCTGTCCTTCCTGTATTTCCCCCTGGAGCTGCTTCCACCTTCTGGTGTTCCCATCACTACTGGAGTATTTTGGCCCCTTCTCCTGTTCCCATCACTGCTGGAGTATTTTGGCTCTGTATTCCATTTTGGAGCACACTGGCTCCATGTCACCTCTCTCCTCCATCCCCCTTCTCACCTTGTCCTGTGCCCCACCATGGTGTCATTCACATCCTACAAACATCACCATTCCCCTCCTCTCCACTCCAGGATTCAGGGACCAATTTCCATCAGCCAAAAACAGAGGATGACGGTTGCTTGGATTTCCTTCTTCCATTGCCAATGGATTGAAAATTAAAAAATAAAGGACCCTTGTGTTTCAGGATGGGAAATAAAATGTTGGGGGGAGAGAGAAAAAGTATTTCTCAACATAATGAAAATACAAATGGACAAGATAATTATCTTCATAAGGGCTTGGATCCATGACAATACATCTCATTTTATAAAGCCCATTAGAGTTGGAATTTTATGCAAAATGCTAAAAGAAATCTAAAAATATAAGGCAATAGAGGCAAAGCAATGGGGATTATTAAAGGGGGAGGCGTGTTATATTGGAAGCAATAAACCCTGCAAGAACCAGGAAAAAAATGTTCTAGTAAAACTGTAATAAATGACTGGGGTTTAATCACTTGGTAAATAACTAAGATATTTCTGCAGGTTTTACACTGTCACTAAAAAAAAATAATTCCCACCCCTTGTACATTAAGGATTCAGCCAAGATGGTTTTTCTGGAGACAGAATCAGGGAAGAGTGTCATTTCAGCAATTCACTTTTTTAAATAATAGTGTATTATTTTCTGCATGGATCCACTTTTCCAACCTCTCCCTTGCTTTTAAGAGATCATTTACCATTAGCTGGGTTTTTCTCCCGTTCCCCACTCAGTGTACTCTTGAGTCTTTGAACACACAAAATTATATTATTCCAAGCAATCTTCCCCACCACAGCAAAAAGCAAACACTTTGGGAAACTCCTGGAGGGTCTCATTTTTAATAATGATCCTTCCTGTGCTTGGACCCTAATTGAAGATATTATATGGGTGTTTTAGGAAATAGAAGCACATTTTATATGGCATTTTCTTTACCTATTAAATAGCTGGAATCTAAAGAGTTCCTGTTCTTCCACCCCCCAAGTTATGGTGCATTATGTTAAAATGAAAATACTTTAATTTAATATCCTCTCCTTTTTTCACAACCACCCCCATGCAGCTGAATGAAGCCCAGCTCTCAGTGTAACTTTTAAGGAGGTAGGGGAGGAGGTGCCCAAATCCTGAGCCTGCCCCATCACTGGTGCCAGCCCAGCTGGTGCCAATTCTGAGCAAAACCTGCCTGTCCATGGCAGCAGACAGCACCCAAAACAGAATGGTGGCAGAGGTGGCACTTGGTGATGTGGCTCAGTGGCCGTGGTGATGTTTGGTCAAAGGTTGGACTTGATCTTAGAGGTTAATTCTGTGTTCCTAAACTCCTCACTCGTGGTCTCATGAGCCTGTGGGGCCCTGATGTGACCCCTCCCCTGGCAGAGGGGACATCACCCCTGAGGCAAACCTGGGATACATGGCTGGGGCTGGGAAATTTGCAAATCTCCCATCCCTTCCAGCAGGACCAATGCCTTTAGGGGCTCAACCTTCCTGCTGGAGCTTTTAAATCCCCTCAGCACTCAAGGCATTGCCAGGAGAGCTGGGATCAAATCCCCACCACCACATTCCCTAATCAACCCATTAATGCAGGAAAACTGTGATGGAACGTTGTGGTGAGAAACTCAGAGTGCTGTCCGTCAGGGAACCAGCACCTGGTTCAGCCCTCTGGCTCGTTCAGTGTCACTCAGAGAGCTGATCCCTGTGCTGTGCGTGGGTTTAATCCTCCTGGATCCATCAGTGCTCCCAGGACATGCACACCAGCTCCACCAGCACCACTGGGCGTTGCAGTGGGGGAACCCTCGCAGTGGAGGTTGGTAAATCAGCCAGGGGGTCACCCCAAGTCCTGCTGTAAAGCAAACAGGGGGGTTCCCTCTTAGAATCATGGAATCTCCTGCTTTGGAAGGGATCCACGAGCATCATCGAGTCCAGCTTCCGGTCCCAAAAATGACATTTGGTGTAAAGCCAGCAGCTGTTTGCTACAAAATCCCTTCTGGTTTATTCTGAAGTGTGGAGCTTCACTCACCCAACTGTGCCACGGCTTTGCTGAGGTCCTGGCAGGGGGAGGCTGAATTTAAGACCCAACATTTGTGTGCAGCAGAGCCAGCTCCGCTGTGGCCCCAGGGAAATTTGAGTCAGGCTAGAGCGGGATTACAAAATCTTTGAGCTCCTCCACACCTCGATTTCCCCTCCTGTTCAGCTGAGCTGGAGCAGCCCTTGGTGCTTGGCCAGTCTGGGGACAGGCACCCCCTGTCCTGCCCCAGCACTGCTCCAGCAGAGAATGCCCACTCTCCAAAGAGAGCTGGCACACACTTGGTGTGGAGACTGTGCTGTTAGAAAGAGCTTGTTTGCCTGAAGTGGCATAATAAAGGGAGATTTATGAATGCCAGGCCTTATGGGCTTGGCATCCTCCTTAAATATGAATCCTGCTGCAAGCAGCTGTTCATTTTGCTGGGTGTTGGGGCCTGGGGTGGCCTTGGAGATGAGAGCAGGGACTCTCTGGGCTTCTCCTCGTGCCCCACATCTGTAAAATGAGGCATTTGCACCACTGTCCCCGTCTGTCCCACACCTGCAGGACGTGGATGGGGTCAAGCTGCATCTTCCCATCAGTGGATCCTCCTCTCCCCATCAGGAAAAGTCCAATCCCCCTGTTTGTGCCACTGTCTGAAAATCCCTGGAGCTGTGTAAATAAGAGGGATAAGCAGCATCTTAAAAAGTTCTGGTCTCATGCAGTTACAGAGAGAAGGCTTTAAAATACAACCCCTTAAAAGCTCGAGGCTCAGAAGGGAAATAGAAAGAAACCACAAAAATTTACTTGTTTTATAAATGCCTGTGATTTCCTTTTTTTTTTTTTTTTAAGCTGGTCCCATGAGGTGGGACATAAATCATGGCTTTATTTGAGCGCCTGGGCTGGGAAATGCAGTTTTCTCCTTGGAGCCAGAGAGCAATGGATGCTCTGAGCTTGTAAAGCCCCTTCAAATGGACTTCTCATCTAGCACAGAGCTGCTCCCCAGGCCCAGCTCCCAGAGCCTGAATTCCCAGTTCCCTCATTTCTCCAAGCAGCTCGACCCTCTCAGTGCCAGCCCCTCCATTTCCAGCAGCTGTTTCCTGCATGGATCTTAGTCTGCAAAAAAAAGGGTCTCTGCCCTAAGTAAAAGCAACTCTTAAAAATAAAATTTGAAGTCCTGAACACAGTTCTATAAAAAAATGTGAACATCAAACCTTCTGCTTACTCCCCAGCTGGCTGGCAAGAGAAATAAATATATAAAGGCCTAAATTAAAATTCCAGGGAAGCCATCCAAAATAAATATGCAATATTTTCCTGCAAAGGACCATAATATTATTTTTATTTTTTGCTCCCAATATGATCAGACTACTTTCCATCTTAATAAATGCATAGTTTTGAAGAGAAAATAGTTTTGCTTTGATATGGCAATGATTATTTGATCAAATAAACTATTACAAGTTTTTGGGACTGCGTTATGGGGGGAAAACGTTGGCTTCCTTGCAGGATCTGTCTACCTAATAGGCAATGATTGCAAATAAATACTTATATGCTGGAACAAATGGGGAAAAATTAAGTTTATCTGGCATGGAACAGCAGAAAAAATCCAGTAAGATAACAATAAGGGAGTAATGTATAGCTGAGTGTTTGGGAGATAATTGCATTTCAATTGGCTGATGGCAGAGCAGGCTGAAATATTAAGACAGTGTGGCAGAGGAGGGCTCTGTCCTCTCACTCCCACCACAGAAACATCCCTCAGCACCTCCTGCTGGGCGCTTCTCCTCCTCCAGGGCTGCTGGAATTCTTGGTGGGTTCTCCCGATGGCAGCAGTTCCACCTTCATCCCAAACTGTCCCGTGTGCTCCCGCTCTCTGCTGGGGAGCCAGGGTGGTTTGGGGGGTTTGTGCCATCCTTGAGCCGTGGAGTTCCCAGGGATGCTGAGCCAGGGAGTGCCCCCACGTCTGTGGCCAGCCAGGGGCTGAACAAGAGCCCAGCCTGGAGAGCATCCCTTGGAGAGCATCCCATCCTCATCCCTTGGCCCTGGCTGAGCTCTGGGGGCCTGGGCAGGTGCAGCTGCAGGTTCTGGAGGAATGTTGTGAGTGATGGATCTCGGCTGCTTTGGGGAGGAGTGGAAGAATGAGAGCAGTTGTGCCAACTGCTCTTGGTGTGCTGTGCTGAAGTGTCCCCAGCTGGGCTCGGTGTAACCCCAGCTGAGCAAACTGCTGGGCCTGCAGCTCCCCAGGACAGCCAGGGAGGGGGAATGGCTGGGAGAGAGCCTCAAAGTCATTCATATCACATTCACTGGCATGTAGAGAAGCAATCCCAGATCATGGAATATCCTGAGCTGGAGGGGTGCCAAAAGGATCATCCAGCCCAGCCCCTGACCCTGCACAGACCCCCCAAATCCCACCCTGTGCATCCCTGGGAGTGGTGTCCAAACACTGCTGGAGCTCTGGCAGCCTCAGGGCCGTGCCCATTCCCTGGCAGTGCCCAGGTCTGGAAGATCCAGCTGGCATTGGACAGCCCAGCAGGTGAGGGGGTCACCCCAGGTGGGCTGTAGGGCTGTCTCCCCCTCACCCCAGGGAAACTACTGGGGGCCACTGAGTTTATTTTCATTGCTTGGTCTCCCTGGTCAGGTTCTGAAATCCCGAGGTTGGGGAATGAGCTGTGCCCCTTTGCTGCCACCCCTGTGTGTGCAGTGGGCTCGGAGGAGCATCAAAGGCACCAGGGACACCCCAATGCTGCCCAAAATGCTGCCTGTTTGCTGCTGCTGCTCTGTGTGTGTGTGTGTCTGTGTGTGTGTGT
>WBND01000412.1:38133-64565 GCA_013398595.1 Tychaedon coryphoeus
CAGTGGAAGAGGTGCTGCAGAAAGGTGGGATGGGTTTCATACACAGAAAGTGGGGTCACTTTTCTGCTGTCTGGAGTTGCACGTGCAGCCCCTGGGCTTGGTGGGGTGGAAGAAGGTGGGAGGGGGAAGTAACGTGGCATCAGTGCCACCACAGCCCTTGCCAGGCAGGTCCCTGAGTCCCTGCAAGTCCAGGGCTGGGCTGCCCAGCAGAGCATGGGGAGAAGTGACACACAGCCCTTGGCTGGAACAGAGGAATTCCTGGGGGAGGTGGAGCAGTCAGACAGGGTGAGGGACACTGCCTGTCCCCCTCTTCTGCCCTGGCTGTGTCCCAAGGGCTGAAGGAGCTCCATGGAGCACATGGATCTACATGGGCTGGTGAACACAGTCACTGCAGTGAGGCCAAGACAGATGTGCCCAACACCTGGCTGTCCTGCCACCTCCCCAGAATCAGCAAATCCTGTCGGTTCCAATCTCCTCCTGGTGGGATGGTATGGGTGATGATGTATCCTGGTTTCAGGGAAACATCAGGAGAGACTGGGAAGGCATGGACAGGTTTATTTATATTAATTGTTTAAATTCCCCTCGAAGTGTTGTTCCAGCCCTTCCTGCAGCAGCTCACTGCACTGGAACAGAACATTTGAAGACTTGGCTGGAGCAGCAGGTACAATGGGCTCTAGTGGAGCAGATTCATTCCCTGGGGAGCCCTTGAAGTGCTGCAGGTCAGAGCCAGCAGCAGGGGTTGGTTGAACAGCACAGGAATCTCACAAGGAGGAGCCGAGCCCCAGGGCTGCAGCAAGAGGGGCTGAGCCAGGTGAGAGGAGCCTGGGAGAGCAGCTCTTGAAAAATACTCTAAAACTCGTGTGAACTGAGGGAAATGCTGGAGCTACACCTGATCCTGCTAGATTGTGAAAGGAAACAGCAACCCCACAAGAGTGGAGCCTTCAGAAGTGGGGTATGGAGGGAGCAGGTGCACCCCAAAGTCACACTGCTAATTAAATTTGGGATTGTGGGCAGCCTTTTCCCATGACTGGGGGTGGTTCTTGCCATGATGTGGAATTCTCTGACTGTGTGGAGTACCTGACCCAGCACCCAGCAGTGTAAACAGGAGTGGGTTTGATATTCAGTAGTGAAGAAAAGAGATTGTTTCTATATAACCTTTTATTTGGTTTTCTTTCAAATAAAACTCTATAGAAGTTATGACTTTTACAGTAGGAAATACAGAAAAAATACTTTTTCCTGCATATGAGGTGTAGTTAAGCTGTGGAACTTGCTGCCCCAAGGCCTTAGCAAAGCATTTTGGACAATTTGACCAGTGTAAACACATGCCTGTGCACACAAAGCTGTGAAAGCTGTTTGTGTGGGAAGGTTTGAGTACCAACAGCCACCTTACTCTGGGGTGAATTGTTTTTCCTACTGCAGCTCCATCAGATTTCTTAGCTTCAGGAAAAGGAAAAAAATAATCCAAAGAATGACTGGATTTGAGGTTTGTGAAGATTTTTCTTCGCTTGTCAGATGCTCCCCAAATTGGACGTGTTTGTGAGAGGTTCAGAAAAAGTGCATCAGCCATGAAGGGCTTGGGAGGAGAGCGGGGAATACAGACAGATTCCGTTCTGAACTTTAGGGACCAAAGGCTCTGTGCTGCCACTAGAGAAAAAAACCTCTTCAAAACACTCCAGTGCTGAGTTACAACTTGGAGGTGCCTCTTTCCCCTTCATTAGCCAGGGAACACAGGGATATCATTCTCTTTGCTCAGCAGCACAAATCCCTTTTCTTTCTTTCCCCTTCTGCCTGTTGTGTTTCCTGCTAAGAAGCAACTTTTAATTGTCTGGTACCAGGGCAGAGCTTGTTCCTGGCAAGAGCTGCCTCCTGTGTGTTTCTCTGCTCTTCCTCTTGAAGCTTCCAGTGCTGATGCCTTTCAAGGCACCTGGAGAGCTGCATTCCAGTGTACTCCAATATTCAAGGCACGTGCCTGTCCAAAATTGTTTGTCCCAAAGAATCTCCTCCTGGGTTATGGAGACTCTGGTGTTCTGCTGGGTTGAAAGAGGCACAGCGAAAATCAGCACATCCAAGCTTTGCTGTCTCTTTCCATTATGGTTTTTAACCCAAAAAGAAATGTTTGAGAGAAGTTTTAAGGATCCTCCAGACCTTCACTGTTCAACACCAGAAATTCCCAGTAGGGACAACAGCACTGGTTTGTGCTGTTGCTGTTCCCAAATGCAGGTAGGTGCCTCTTCAGTGGTGTTTAAGGCAAATTTAGGTCTTAACAGAGGTTCTCCACAGGGCTCTGATTTTGGGGAGTTTTCCTTCACCATGCAACGTTGAGCTGTCCTCTCCAAGGTCTTCACCCTATACAGCAATAGGAGAGGAGACTGGAATGATAAATTCTTCATCCAGAACAGGCTCCTGAATGGGGACAGTTTTCCATAAGCCCTGCTGAATGTCCTTCTCTCTTCCCAAGTCCGTGGGCTGTGGGAGAATAGCCAGTTGTGTTTTCTGTCTCGGAGCAATGAGCTGGCAAACATCTCTGCTCCATCTGTTTTCTTTCATTGATGGATTCTTTAAAGTCAGATTGTGGTCCCACAGGGACACACTCAACTAATCCTCTGCTTTTAAGATTTTATTTGTGCAATAAATGGATGACAAGGTGGTTTGCGAGTACATAATACAATAAATGGGTTTATAAATGCAACTTTTTTGCAGAGCACTGTAGAATAAAATACAATACCACTCCAGCATTTAACACTGATCTCTGCTTCATTCATATTTCAAACAGTTATGTGCCCATTTTCTCATCTGGGAAGCCTCTTAGGTTTTTTAATACACTTTTATAAATTAACCAGGCACAGATTTAATAACAACAACATGTATTCTTATGGCTTTTTTCATCCTTGAAAATCTTGGATTGCTCAGCAGACTTAACAGTGTAATATAGAAATTCCATGCCAAAAGATCTGTTTTCTCTCTGCCAATTGCAGCAGGAGTTTGGGTGGCTCAGGAATGCTCGTGGATGCAAAAGATATCAAGGGAGGAAGCTTGAACCCAGCACTCATGGCAGGAGAACTTGGAGGGAAAGGTGCTCCATGGGTGGCCAGGGCAGAGTTCTCTGAAGAAGAGGTCACAGAGATGTTTGGGATGGTTCTGAGCCTGGAAACCAAGATGATGACACACAAAGAAAATGCTCCTTCACCTGTTTCTTCAAACGTTTGGGGTGCAGCATCCCTAGACACAGTGAAGCCAAAAGCATGGAAAACTTTGGGAGATCAGGTTTTCTCTCCATATTGCTTCTTTATCAAAGCATCCGTAAACAGCAGACAGCTCTATCCACCAGGACAGGAAACTTCTGAGCAGGAGGATGAGGTTTCTCCATCAAAGTGTGCAATAACCAAAATCTCTCAGATTTGGTGATGTAGGATCTTCTTCTATCACCTTTGCTGGCCAATTTTTGAAGGTGTTGAGCTTCTCTCCTTGGAGAATTTCATGCTCTTTGAAGAGCTGCCAGCCAAGTTCTTTGCTTCTGGGATCCCCAGGTGAGATAAGGCTTTTCCAGCCCTCTGCCTTTCCCAGTGCCTACATTTTGGTGTCACTGACAGTAGGATATCTGCCATGGAGGTTGCTCATTCCCCATCCCAGAAAGTAGACATAAACTCATGAATATAACACAAAATCAGAAATCCTTGTTTTTTATTTATCCTATTTATTTATCCTATTTATTTATCCTATTTACAGGTATCAAATTGCCATCACTGTAGAAGGAAAACATGACAAAATGAAAACGTGATATTTATGTTAATACAAAGTTTTAAAAATTTAATTTAAGAGACCAGCTGTTTTTGCTTCTCTTATAAGAGTTTAATTGGTATATAATAGCATAGTTAATTAAATACAAATCAATAGTTTAAGCCAGCTAATTGATATTTAATATGTATGGGAAAATATAAGTTACTTGTAATATCATTAGCTCAATATTAAATAAGCAATGGAATTGCAATTATGCCTTTACAACGATTATAAAGTTTATCGTTCTTTAATAAACTTGCAATTAGACAGGGTGAGCTGAAAAAATTATTAAACAGGTATTATTGGGCTATTAAATGTTTATTATCATTCCTGGTGGGATACAGCTACACAACAGTACATATTGTGATTATGTTAATAAACCCTTATTACAGCTTTGCAGCTTTAGCCTTTAGTGCACCGGTGATGGGATATTTCCTTCCCTTCCTGAGTGGTGAGGGAAGGAATTGCCTTGAAACTGAGTAAAGAAATCCCATACAATGAAAGAACTGAGGAAAAAGCAGGAGGAATCTGTAGTTTGGGCCAGCACTGAAAGATCTTTCTTCCTAAACATCTTTCCCCTCTATTTCCCAGGCTGAGGATCCTTTTCTCAAAGACTCCAATGTTTTGTTTTAATTGGCTTTTGCTTCGTTGTCACTGGCTATTTGTGGTTTGAAGTTCCTCCTGCTTTGCCCAGTGAGTGGCTCTTCTGCCAGTTTGGGGGTGAATTAATTCAGGTACATCTGAGAGAGTCAAACCCATGGTTCTGCTGTGTGGTTTCCAACCAGGATACTTCAGCTCCCACTTCATCTCAGTGCATGGGATGATCACTTCAGCTGGAACTACTTTTGCCATGCTGAGAAATTCAATTGTCATCACAAGGAAGTGGATGGGATTGATTTCGGGGAGATGGGGACACTCAAGGGTTAAAACATTCTGGTTTTGGTGTGTCTCAGCAGCTGCCCTAAAGCCAAGATATTTAAAATGCTGGGCATCTGCTTAACTATTTTAGCTTTAGGTAGCCACTAAAAGCCAAAATGGTGAGACATCCTTAGGCAGCAGAGTCATCTTGAAGTATTTTACCTTTTAAAGGCGCTCTCAAGTATTTAAAGGTGCCTTTAGCTATAAAGATTTTTGCATGTTCTCACAAATTTATGGTATGAATTATTATAATGCAGTGCTTTTGTACAGCTCCTTTCATCATGGGATATCAAAGTGGTTTATAAGTGTTAATTATAGCACCCCTTGGGGAGGCAAACGAGAGACAGGCACCCACAGCAGCCTGCTGAGCCAGGCTGCAGAGAGGCAGGAGCCCACATTTCCCTGGGATCCAGCTCAGCCTGAGCCTCCCTCCCTCTCTGAGGGCTCAGCTGGGACTGGGACAGCACAGCCACTGCCTGGGGATCCAGCCCCTGCCCACAACCCCCTTTTTGGGAGCTTTTTGCTCACTGCAAGGGGAAGGTGAGAGCTGACCTGAGTGGTGGGATTGTCCCAGGACACTGCAGCTCCTGCTGTCCCCAGCACTGCCCTGCCTCTGGGGCCACCATCACTGGAAGGATGTGGAGCTGCTGGAGTGAGTCCAGAGGTGCTCCAGGACTGGAGCCCTTCTGCTCTGAAACCAGGCTGGGAGAGCTGGGGGTGCTCACCTGGAGAGGAGAAGGCTCTGGAGAGAGCTCAGAGCCCCTGCCTGTGTTTAAAGGGGCTCCAGGAGAGTTGAGAAGGACCTTGGACAAGGGATGGAGGGACAGGACACAGGGAATGGCTTCCCACTGCCAGAGGGCAGGGATGGATGGGATATTGGAAGGAATTGTTCTAAGATGTTCCAGAGATCAAAGGGGAAGCGGGATTTTCTACTGGGTGGGAACAAGAACCCAGCACAGGGTGCCCAGAGCAGCTGTGGCTGCCCCTGGATCCCTGGCAGTGCCCAGGAACAGGCTGGATGGGGCTTGGAGCAGCCTGGGATAGTGGGAAGTGTCCCTGCCCACAGCAGGGTCCTTAAGATCCATTCCCACCCAAAGCATTCCATGATCTTGGTGCTGTTTGTGCTCATGGTGTGTGCAGGGCCCCTCACTCCAGGTGTGTGTGCAGGAAAACCCAGCCAGCATCCCCACACAGGTCCCCATGTGCCTGAGGCAGAGCAGTGCTGCCTTGCTCAGCTGCACCGTGGGCTCTGCTGCCTTGTCTGGCACTAATCTAATTGTGTTGTTTTAATTACTTTGATACCTTGGTGCTCGTCGGAGGCTCAATAGCAATCGATGGGGTTTTGTTTTCCTATCAATAAAGACATAAAGGCTCTCACCTGCTTTGCTGGCTCTGCTCAGTCAGCCTGGGGGCTCTGGGCAGGATCACAGCCCTGCCAGGCACAGGAGTGTGTGTTCTCAGAGCGTCCTGCACTGAAACCCCCCAGGGTCAGCAAATCTTACCAGTTCTCCTTATCAGGCAGGGCAGAGCCGGGGGTCCCTGCGGTCAGGGGCATCCAGCGCTCTGCAGGCTGACACCTTTCTGTGTTTGTGGCTGTGCACTTTGTGCAGACCGTGGTGCAGAGAGAACTGCTTTCCAGAGGTGGGCAATGGCTGCTCATTACCCCTTCCTGGTCATTCAAGAAACCACTGAGAGTTCTGGTGGTTGATTCATCTGCCCTGATCTTTGGACATCTTCACCTGAGTTAGTCACCACCTTTCATGGCCGATGAGAGAGTTACAAGGACCCTCAAAGACATCGTGAAAGGTGGAGTCACATTCTGGAGACCCCTGCTTCTCTCTGGGGCATTCCCTCCAGGACACGGTGGATTTAGGGGAGCAATTAAATTTCAGCCTACTCTGATTATTTCAAGAGACTTGCTTTTGTCTGAGCATCGGCCTCAGTGGGATTACACGATTTGTTTTAGTTAGATGCTGATCCCTCCCTGGCCTTAGGGCCAGGAAACTCCTGCAAGGTGGAGCCCTGTACAATGCTAGAGAGAATGCTTTAACTGGGCTTGTGTGTACCCTGAATGTCCTGGCATCAAAAGAAGCCTGGTTTTTTTCTAGCTTTAGGCTGAAATTCTGCCTCATACTACGCACAAGAGGAGGATGTAACCACTCTGCTGTTAGGGAGGGATTCTCAATATCTGGGTCTATACCCACGTGGATCTGGGGATCTTCCCTGCACATCACATCACACTTCCCTCTTCCTCTGGACACGATCCAGATCTGCCATTCAGCCTCAAGTTTGCCTTGTGGCACCGAAAGCTGAGTTCTCCAGGCAGGTCCTGCTCTGCTCTCCAGCCACCGCTGCGCTCTCCAGCCTCTGCTCTGCTGCCTTCCCCTCCTGTGAGAGGCACAACTTCCCCTCCTGTGAGAGGCACAACTTCCCCTCCTGTGAGCAGCACCACTTCCCTTCCTCTTCCTCGGCAGAGGGGGCTCTGCACAGTCCACAGCCACATTAAGTAAACATCAAAGGGGCTTTGATCAGCAGGGCTCTGCAGAGCACAGAAGCCCCCGAGGAGCTCTGCAGGTCCGCAGGCAGCATTGGGGACATGGTACCTTAATTTTCTGCACTGTGACACAGGAGAATTTGTTTGAAGAACGAGAGCTCCCTGCCTCTCTGAGATGCACATGGGGAGAGCGCCTGTGCTGGCAGCCTACTTCTGGAAAAACCCATGCTCAGATCTCTCTGTTTGTTACCAAGAGTCAGAAAGCCCCATTAACAAATCAAGGCATCAAAGGCCTGTGCCTCCTCAGACTCTGGCACTCTCCTGCTCGTAGGGTCACTTGCTTGCTTCTAAATAGCAAGATTCCTCAGGCCAGAATTATCCTCCCTACTGAGGGCCATTTCCCATTTCACTTTGCTGCCCACTAAGGGAGAAAGGGATGAAAGAGTCCTGTTGTGGGAACACGCTGCTGTGGAGGAAGATGCAGCTCATTCCCTCCCTTGGAATAGAGCAGTGCTTGAGGACAGGCAAGGCAGGGGATGCTGACCCTCCTGCCTTTAGATGCAGTCTTGGGGCCCAGCCAAGCTCAGCTCTGTGAGTCTGACCAGACTTGAGCTGTGTGCCCACCTTCCTGGAGCTTTTCCTGAAGGGTGTCTCCAGCAGGATTTGCTCCCTGCAGCAGCCCCAGGTGCCTGCTCCTGTCCCCAGCCCAGTCTAACCCCACGCTCTCTTCTCTTGCAGAACTGGGGCTCCCAGGAAGAGGATGCTGCCTAGTACTGGGGTTCATGTACAAGGAGAAGTACCGCAGGATGACTGAAGGTGAGCAGCTCCCTCACCTTCTCTTCTTCCTCTTTAGCAATCTCATTGTGCTAAGGATCATCTCATCTCTAAGGATGTGCTGGGTTCTTGTTCCCACCCAGGACAAAATCCTGCTTCCCCTTTGATCTCTGGAACGTCTTAGAGGACATGCATGTGGGGAGCCCCTTCTGTGGGAAGCTGCAAGAGAAGAGCAGGAGCTTTGTAGTTCCATATATCCAAGACCCACTGTCTTTTCCTACAGAAAGGATTTGTCACACAGGAAGCTCTTGCAGCAATTGCTGCATCTTCTCTTCTTATCCCAGTTGGGTGGCAGTCACTGTGGTCACTGTGACACTTCCAGAACCCCAGTTCCCAGTGCCTTTGAACCTTGCAGAGTCACCGTTACATTGCTCTTCAAACTTCTGCTAAAATGTCCCTATTTGATATTCCAGTCATTCCCCAAGTACTTTATGAGCATTGATTAATCCATAGAAATATCATAAATAATTATGAAGCATAATAACTAAACAAAAACTATTTATGCTCAGAAGAACATCCTTGCTTCTGCTAGCTTCCTTTCCTGGAGCCAACCTGGTGCAGCCCCTTCTGATTAATGTAGGATGAGAGAAGGAAAGCCAGAGCCCTGTGAGATGGGAGGGTCTCCAGGATGTGTCACAGAGAATTTGGTTTCTGTGAGGTCACTTTGGGAATCGGAAACTTGACCCAAGTGTGTATTTAACCCTTTTTAGGGAGTCTGATTGGAAATAATTTGGACCAAGGGTGTGATCTCTTGCCCTACTGCACTTCCTTTTCTGGAAATATCCGAGGTCATGCTGGACAGGGCTCTGAGTGGCCTGATCTAGAGGAAGGTGTCCCTGTCGGGTTGGGTGACCCTGAAGGGTCCCTTCTAACCCAAACTATTGCATGATTCTTCTCCCCTGCATGGCATGGAGTTTTGGCAGCAGCTGGCCATGGGGGTGTCTGGTCCTGCAGGAAGCCTTTTTCCATGAGAGTAAAAGGTAAGGTATTTTCCATGGAGTAAAACTCTCATAGATGCAAGTTTATGGCTCAAATATCAGTTAGAAGATCAAAGGTTCCTTCAGGTTCCCAGGAGCCCTGATACTGAGTTGATAACATGGGGAAAGTACTTCACAAGACTTCACCTCGTGCTTGTTAATTACCACACACTCTTTAAACATTGATTAGAGGATGTTTTTAATGGGAAGGGGCCGCCCCATGGGACACGAGTGCTGTGAGAAGGTGCAGCCTCCCTCTCAGAGCCTTCCTGTCCCTCCAGCCTCTTGGACAGGCTGTGCCCAGAGGCTGGGGATGCTCACAGGGGGTTGGAGAGCTGGCAGCGCCCCGGGCATCCTGCCAGTCCTTTGGGATTGCTCTGGTCCCCTGATGGATTCAGAGCCTGCTCAGCCCACGAAGTGAGCCCCCTTTTCAGGCTGAGCGGGGCTTTGTGTGGAGAGAACAAAGAAACATGAAAGGCCAAAAGTAAAGCTTTTGTGAGAGAAAGGGAACAAAGTGTTCCTGCCTGCCATACAGCCAGTTTCTGGCCCCTGCAGGCTGCAGGGCCATTATGTTTAAAGGTACAATCTGCCAAAAACAAAAGTCAGGGGGATTTCCATGGCTACAAAGACCACCTAGGACTTGTGTTTTCATTAGAAGCAGTTACAGATGACAGCTGCAGACATCCAGCTTCCCTGGGTTTTGGTGGATTGCAGTCAGATCCACACTGTATGGTGTGTGAGCTGGGCTGGGGTCAGATGTCTGGGCATCTACAGGAGGTTCCTGCCCAAGGTGCCTGAGCCAAACTCTTTGGGCCAGTTCCCTTGCCAGGGTGAGAAGAGAGAGCAGCTGCCCTTTTGTATTTGTGCCAAGTGAGAGCTTTTTCTCCCTTTAAAAAGAGGCTGAAGAGCAGCCCTATTAATAATGACAAGGGAGCTGAAGGAATTGAAAGCACAGGAAGGCAGTGGGCAGTGGGATAAGATCCCACATCTGTGGGGTCTCCATCCCAGAGGAAACAGGTAATTGCAGGGACCATTAGAACCTTCCTGTCACTTACTAGAGACATCTACAATGGCTTGGAGGTAGATAAGCACAAGAGGAGCTGGAAGCCTTGACAGTGTGGAAGAATCATTTACTGATGGGAAATAATTTCTTAGGTTGGATGTTGGGAAAAGGTTCTTCCCTCACCCAGAGGGTGCTGGGCACTGCCCAGGCTCCCCAGGGAATGGACACGGCCCCGAGGCTGCCAGAGCTCCAGGAGAGTTTGGACAGCACTCCCAGGCACAGGGTGGGAATGTTGGGGTGTGTGTGCAGGGCCAGGAGTGGCACCAGATGATCTCTGTGGGTCACTCACACCTCAGGATATCCTGTGGTTCTGTAACGCGGTGTTTTTGTCTGTCCCCACAGAGATGATCCAGTCTGGATGCTCACAGATCAGAGAGGTGAAATAGGCATGGGTGAGAGATGCCCAGCAAGGGTCTTTGGTGGCATTGTGGTGTTTGTTGACCAGCTGGCAAGGGATGATGTCCATTGGCACAGCTGGCTGCAGATGTGGCTCTTCCAGCTGAGCTGGGCACCAGATGAGGGGCCAAGATCAGTGTCCATGGATGTGCCTCTGCCCACATCACTGCCATCAGTTCCTCATCTCAATCTCTGTGTAGGGATCAGACAGGTCCAGGTGCAGTGTTGGAGCCTCTCCCAGCTGTCAGGCAGCACGTGATGGGCACAGCAAACCCAGTTTGGGCACCGTCCTTGCACTGCTGTGCTGTATCAGGTGCGACCACTTCTCGCTTTGTAAAGCCCGCAGCAGGAAAAGTCTGGATTTGGGGGTGGAATTTGGCTGGGGAGCAGGAAGGCACAGCTCCAGTGTGGCTGCTCTGTGCTCCTCTGATTGATGATGGCTTGTCTCATGCTGGGCCTGAGTTCTGGTGTGCTCTGGGAGCTGTGGGGTGAAATGGAGCTGGTGACAGTTGTAGACAGAGGGAGAGGGAGAGCTGTCTGCAGTGACGGCCGCGCAATAAAGACGCTTTGGAGTTAATCCTCCACCATCTGTCTTCATTCTGCTAATAACCCACTCAATCAGCTGCTGCCGACTGTTTGTTAACATTCAGAAACAGATACATAATCAGGAGGAGCGTGCTGGGAGCTCAGGAAGGGCTGGATTGCTCCCTGGGAATGGCTCTCCTGGGCCGTGAGGGTGGAGCAGTGGGAGCCACTGGATGTCCCCAGGCAGGAGCAATGCAAGGGAGGTGGTGCTGGGCTGGCAGTGAGCTGAATTACCCTGCTTCTCCCAGGGCTTCAAGGCAATTTTGGAGTAGAAAGATGTTTTCTACGAGGTGGGTCACCTTAGCCACCCACGAAAAAGGATTTTGAGCTACTTTGAAAATTTGGGCTTGTTCTTCTATTCCCACTTCCCCTCCCTCATGCAGTTCTCTCCCCAAGGGGTGTGCTGGAATATCTCTCTCTGCTCACCCATCCCTCCCTGTCCATACCTGCAGGTCCCAAGCTGGGCTCTCCTCTGCAGTGGTCCAGGCAGGAATTCAGATGCTGCTCCTGCAATTTCACTTCTTGTCTCCTGCTTTGACTACTTGCCAGCTCTAACTCGAGTCATTAGCAAGCGTCGCTGCAGCAATTATGGCACTTTTTGGCTGCCATTCATAAAGCTACTAACGGGAACGATTAAGCACTGAGAGGTGTCAGCCTTCACCTCCACCACCTGTTCCTGCCAGCCCCGGCTGCTGTAGGTGCCTCCAACAAGGTCCCCCCACGCAGGGCAGCGGGGCAGGGCAGCTCCCTGCCCTCCCCTGCCCTCCCCTTCCAGACTCTTTGCTGGCTCTCGTATGTGCAGGGCAGGTGGCATCTCCATGGGATGGACACAGCTCTTGGAGGATGAGGGGTGGGTTTCACGGCGTGCCCAGCACGGAGCGGGGAAAGGGACAGGCGGGTTTGGTGCAGCATCTTCCTACTGGAGCAGTGCTGGTTAATGACCTGTGCTCAGGGAAGGACAAACCCTGCTCTTCAGAGGGATGCAGGCACTGCCTGCGGTGCCAGGAGAAGGCTGTGCCGCGGTTGTCTCCGGCAGCAGCCGCTCTCCGCTGTGTCAGGGCTGGGTTGTGCGCTCACGGTGTCTCCATCACTGCACAAAGCACAGCAGATCCAGCAGCCTGTGCTGCAGAGCTGCAGCTCCACATAGCAACCAGAGCTCTGCCTTCTGTGCAGCAGGGACAGCTTGGCAGATCCTCTCTGCTGGGTAAGGGCTGCAGAAATCGGCTCGGGGAAGGGCTGCCCAGATCCAAGGTGCACCACTTTTCTTTAAAAGCCATGTGGGGCGCTTGGGCAGCATAAGACAAATCTTCAGTTTTGGGAGGGTGAAGAGTGAGACCTTGAAAGTTTTGCAGTCTGAGCTGCAATCTCACCTTGACTGTTCTGTTCTGAAGGTTTGGGATCTTATTTGAAGGCACTGGGACTAATGGAGAGTTCTGTCCTTTTGTTCATAGAATCCCAAAATATTTAAGGTTGGGAGGGACCTTAAAAATCATCTGGTCCCAACTTCCCCCTGCCATGTTCAGGGAGACTTCCCGCTAGACTTGGGTGCTCAAGGACTTGTCCAGCCTGACCTTGGACACTTCCAGGGATGGAACCTCCTGGGAGACCTGTGCCAGTATCTCTCCACACTCACAGTGAAGAATTTCTTCCTGATATCTGGTCTAAATTTCCATTTGTACCCATTCCCCCATGTTCTGTCACTACAGTCCCTGACAGAGTCCCTCTCCATCTTCCCTGTGGCTCCTTCAGATACTGGAAGGTGCTGTAAGGTCTCCACACAACCCAGCCTTCTCCAGGAAGGTGCTCCTGTCCTCTTGCCAAGTTCATGGACTTTCTCCAACAGCAGGTTGTTGGGGGAAGGGGGAGATGGGAAAGATGGGATTCATGCACATACCTCAGACGTGGGACAGGGGTGAGTTGGCCCAGAGTGACAGGGACAGTGGTGGCCTAAATGGAAGGAGAGCCAGCAGCCTGCTCTGTTTGGGATGATTCCTGCATCCATGCAGCCCTCACAGACTGCAGCTTCTACAGATCAGAGCACCATGGAGTCACACAGCGGTTTGGGTCAGAGGGAACCTGCAGGATCACCTAATTCCAGCCTCTGGAAGGTTGATTCTGCCTGCAGAGCTGGGCAGCTGCCAGCCCCTGCTTGGGTTCCCAGCTCTGGCTTCACCTCGTGACCTGTGAGCACCACAGCTCCACGTGGGGCTTTGTCCTGAGCTTCAGGGTGGCTCCAGCCTGCAGCAAGGTGTTGGTGCTGCCAGCCATGGGGAGAGAATTGTGTGTGCATGTGAAAGCTGGGTTTATGGCTTGTAATTATCTCGTAGCCATCCTTAGAATAATTATGGCTCGTCCATTATTAATAACTGGAATTCCAGTCCTTGTCATAGATCACAAAATGG
Source organism: Tychaedon coryphoeus (assembly GCA_013398595.1). Classification (NCBI taxonomy): domain Eukaryota; kingdom Metazoa; phylum Chordata; class Aves; order Passeriformes; family Muscicapidae; genus Tychaedon; species Tychaedon coryphoeus. Next base: position 51,580 of record WBND01000412.1, read on the forward strand.
AGAGGAAGCTCAACCCAGGGTTTGCATAATGTACCTTGGCCTAAATTGAATAATTGGTAAAATGGTGAAAATCGTTCGTTTTTCCCCCATTCCTTGGTGCTGGAATTAGTGAGATATTAGTGCAATTAGCCAGTGCTTCCATTTGAGGCTGCAATCACTCGGTTTGTAATTTAGAATAAATGTAAAAGCCCACTTATGCTTCCAAACGGGTTATTTGTCCTGTTTAAAAGTATCTAATGGGGTGGCTGTCATCTAAGCAAGATACATTTGACCCATTTCAATTTGTTTCCCTTTTAATCTGCTATCTGTTTTCCTGGATCTTTTTTTAATAAAAACATAAAGAAGAAGTGGGCGAGAGAGACCAAAGGGGGAGAGAATAGAGGCATTATAGATCTGGAGTTTATCATAAGCCAAAGTAACTTGAAATCAAGGCTGTTAAACTGCAGAAAGCAATAAAAAGAAAACACTATTTGGAATCGTTTAAAGGGCCGAGTGCCTTGTCAATGAAAGGTTGCTCTATTTGACTGCTTCTTAATAGCTTCTCTGAGGCAATGTGCAGCTCCTGCAGGAGCCAGGCTGCAGCTCCCTCTGCAGCAGCGCTGCTGCGGGGCAGAGCTGGGTCCCTGGGGAGCTGGGCAGCAGTGCTGAGGTGGGGAAATGCAGCACCAAGGTGGACAAGGAGGAAAGGAGGTGGATTTAAGCACCTAACTGGGTTAAAGTTTTAAAGCATGTCACAAATACTGAAATCCTGGATAGTGTGGTGGGCACAGAGCGTGGATGTGTTGCTGCTTGTAGGGCTGTGGGCAGATCTGTGCCCAGTTCAGTCACAGAATCACAGAATCATGGAATGGTTTATCTTGGAAGGGACCTCAATGCCCATCTCATTCCAGCCCCTGCATGTGCAGGGACACCTTCCACTATCCCAGGTGGCTCCAAATCCCTTCCAACCTGGCCCTGGGCACTTCCAGGGATCCAGGGGCAGCCACAGCTGCTCTGGGCACCCTGTGCCAGGGCCTCCCCACCCTCACAGGGAAAAATTTATTCCCAAAAATCCCATCCATCCCTGCCCTCTGGCAGTGGGAGCCATTCCCTGTGTCCTGTCCCTCCATCCCTTGTCCCCAGTCCCTCTCCAGCTCTCCTGGAGCCCCTTTAGGTCCTGGCAGGGCTCTGAGCTCTCCCTGGACCCTTCTCCTCTCCTCCAGGTGAGCACCCCCAGCTCTCCCAGCCTGGCTCCAGAGCAGAGGGGCTCCAACCCTTGGAGCATCTCCATGGCCTCTCTGAACTCACTCTAGCAGCTCCATGTCCCTCAAATGTCCCACCCCTCATCATCCATCCCACCATACCCTTCCATTTTTCCAGTGGAGAACAGAGGGTCTCACAATAATTTTTCCTCCCAGAGCCTGAGCATCCTTTCTACAATGGTCTGATTTGCAGCTGCTGTCTCTGTCAGACCCCTTGTTACTGCCTGGAGAGAAGCCAGCTGGGGCTCTGGGATGGAGTCCCTGCTCCTTTGGGGGAAAATGGCTTGTTCAGAGAAACTGGCTGTGCCTCTGCTCCAAACATCTCTCTGCTTGACCGCCTCTCCTGCTCCCTGCCATAGCTCAAACTGGGTTCAGTGAACCCTTCCTGCCAGGAAAACCTCTGATTAGAGCATGGCACTGAGGCACAGTGGCATATTTGTGCCACCCATTAACAGCCCAGCAAGGCAGTTGCTGCCTCAGAATTACTTGGATTTATGGGAACACTTAATCTGGATCTTGCAAGTGACTTTTACATCTGCAGCAGCACAGGCTGAGCATGAATCTCCCTGAGCCCCAAGGATAAACAGGACCTAGTCTCTGTTATCCCTGTAAAACGTGACCTTCCTCCTCTACCAGATGCCAACAACCTCAGTGCTGCTGTAGAAGGTCAAACTTCTCTTGGTTCTCTGGCCTGACAGTGGAAAGGGTTTACCCTTTCCTGTGACCTGTCACCTGGTTTGGTTCAAACAGGGTTGGCTCTGCTCAGCCTCCTTGTGCACACAGCAGAGCTCAACAGCCCAGAAACAACTCCAGTGTAATGGTGGGGGTGGTTTTTGCACCACTTAATTAGTGGTTTGTCTGGAGTCTCTTCTGTCTTCACTCAGAGCCAGGATTAAAGAATACACGAAGGAGATGAATTTTCTCGTGTTTGGGCTCAGTTGTTTATTAAATCTTATCTAAAGTACAGAGAGTTCTATAAAACTTCTTGCTACCAGCTAAAATCGAACAAAATGGAGGTGAAGTTAGCTAGTTACAAGGTCTCTTAAAGCTAAACAGTCCAATAAAGAATTAACACCTATATTATTTATACTTTTGACCCAATAACCAAACTCCCGTGACCCACAGTGCAGCACTGACTGTCCAACCAGAAACTGTTACCTGGAATCATGAAGAAGGAAGATGAACACCTAAAGAGACACCACCCAAAATCCTCTATCTTGTCCCATATCTATTACCATATTATCAAAACCTCAAATTTTAAACCCTTCACCATGTGAATGCACACACTTCTATTTAACTACACACCCGTGACTTTAACTCCATCACTCAAATTTGGAAGCCTTCTCCAAGGCTTCAGGTCAAAAGCAGTGTTCTCCAGGGGGTCAGTACCAGAAAGCACAGAAAGCCCAAAAATCCCAGGTTTCTGGGATCCAGCACTCCAACACCACCCCAGCATCTTCCCACAGCTCTGCCCTCTGGGCTTTGCATGGTCTGCACCCTGGAAATGGGATTTCTGCCAAGCTTTGCTCCCAGCTGCAGCATCCCTGGCTCAAACCACCCTGGTGGCAGCTCCGTCACCAGCTCATCTCCAAGCTCCCCGTGGGATGTGGGGGAACCTCGCATTGCTAACTCTGCTGTCCCTGCCAGGGAAAGTGCCACCCTCGGGCTCACAGATCTCACCCAGGCTGTCACTGGTGTCCCCACAAAGACAGAATTGATTAGGGCCGGCAGCTCTGGGTAAGCTGCATTGAGCCTTTTGTTCTTTATCTGACAAAGGCTTTGGGAAGGAGGAGGAGTGTGGATAGAGCCACTCCCAAGGAGTTGTTAAGGATGCGTTGTTATCTCAGAGGTCTCATTGATATTTCCGTGATGCTTTGTGTGTCTGGGAGCTGAACAAGGCAGGGATGTGAGTGAAACCTGAGGAGGAGCAGTGTAGGAGCTGCCTGTGTCTGGTGTCAGGGGGAAACTGTGCCCGAGCTGGGTCAGCTGGAAAATTGGGTAAGGCAGGATCTCTCTGGCTATGAGTCCTGGCTGGTGCAGCACACACATCCCCGAGGATCCTGTGTTACCTGCTGTTCATTCTCCCCAGCTTCCTGCTGCTCTCTGCTCCTTTGGAGCTCCATCCGTGATGTTCCAGCTGTCTACAGCGGCTGTAAGAGCAGCTGAACAACTCTGCTGGTCATAAATCTGCTGCAAAGCTCGGGAGCTTTACGGTAACAGTGTTGTTGTAGCAGTTAATGGTCGAAGGGTATCGTTTTATCTATTGATTTGAGCAGCAGTCCCCTGTGCAAAGCTATTGCTGCATGGTCTTAAATAAATGAATACGATCCTTCCTCACTCCCTGAGCACTGGCACCAGACATTCCAGGAGCTGCCTGTCTCTCTGTTCAGCCTGCAGGTGTGTCCAGCAGAGCCTGGGTCCTGTGGAATCTGTACACTGCTCCTTTGCAGGGACCTCCCACTAAAAACATTTCAGAAATCTTAGGCTGGAGAAGGACTCATCACAAGGGCATGTAGTGAGGGGATGAGAGGAAATGGCCTAAAGCTGAAGGAGGGCAGGGTTAGATGGGATACTGGGAGGAAATTCTTCATTGTGAGGGTGCTGAGGTCCTGGCACAGGGTGCCCAGAGAAGCTGTGGCTGCCCCCTCTCTGGAAATGTCTAAGGCCAGGTTGGACATTGGGGCTTGGAGCAGCTTGGGGCAGTGGAAGGTGTCCCTGTTCATGGCAGGGGCTGGAACAGGATGAGCTTTAAGGTCCCTCCCAACCAAACCATTCTGGGATTCCATTACTTATATACATGGATCAATATCTAGGGTGGGATATAGATTATTTCAGCCACTTGAATTCCATTGCCCTTGCCATGCCCCTTTAGATTCTTTCTGGATCTGAAATGGGATGTGCACCTGAGGAATGTGGCAAGTTGTTGGTAAAAGCTTGTCCTGTGAACTGCACCTCAAAGCAGGCAGAGATAAGGTTGTGACCTCACCTTGCCACAGCTGCCTGGGCATCTTTTGGTGCTGTGGGCTTTGGGCCAGTTTATTTTTAATCAGGAGGTGGGGGGACACAAATGACAGGAGGTCCAAGGCTTCTGTCTGGAGATGGAGCTCTGGCTTTCCACCTCCACGCTGCTCCAGGCTGTTTCCCCTGGAGCTGTATCTGCTGACAGTTCTCCCCTCTCTGCAGAGCTGCTGCTGCAGCCTGGGGTCTGTCATTTAGCTTTCCTCCCTCGTGTCCATGGGGACCCTGCCAGGGAGGCTGCTGGCAGCAGAGTGATCAGTGATCCCAGACACGCTGCTGACACAATCATGGAATTGTTTAGATTGGAAAAGATCTCGAAGATCACTGAGTCCAACCAATAATCCAGCACTGCCAGGCAACCACTAAAGGACATGGTGACCACCAGAGCAGAGCCTGGACAGGCAGATCTGGCCCTGGACAGGCAGATCTGACCATGGAGAGGCAGATCTGGCTCTGCTGTCGAGTCAGGTGCTGATGATGCTGTAAACCCCCCTGACATGGATATGACTGCCTGGCTGTGTGGAAATCTCCAGCTCTCAAGGTATCTGGGAGCCATTGCTTTCAAGAAAACAATCCAGATTTTGGTCAGAAAGGGGGCAGGATTGTGACAGCACATCTGTACCCGAGGCTGGAGAAAGGGAGAGCATCACTGCTGATACTTTGGGGGCACTTGTGGGGCACAGACACTGCAGTGCACACACGGCTGCAAGGAGACACCAGCACTGTCCTGCCTGCTCTGGATATCCAACCTCCCTCTCCTGGAGCAGCCACTTGCCTTCTGCAGGCAGAGATGGTTTGCTGCTGCCCAGACTGGAGCAATGAGGCAGTAGCAAGCTCCTGTCACTTAGAATATCAATTAAAACTATTGCAGCCTTGTAAGTCTCACCCTGAGACACACTCGGGATGGACAAACAGCCAGGCCTGCCATTGAAATGGCTCTGGAGGCAGCACAAGGAAATCTGCTGTGCAATTGTGAGCAGGAACTGGAGAGCTGGAGCACTTCCAGCTGTGGGGTGGGAGCTAAGACTGGAGTGAAGATGAAACCTCCAGTGTTCTGGGCAGTGGAGAGCCACTGCCTTTGCTGTGCTTGGAAAAGGCATAAATAACTCATTTTGGAGCTCCATGCCCAGGGTTTCCCTATGTGTCACATAACACTATCCCTGCAGTCCCAGTCTGCAGCATGAAGCTCCTCTCTTACAGGAGCAGTGTAAGGCAGCTCTGTTTCACTGCTAAAATGACAAAATGGGATGAAATTGTGTGTTTTAGGCCAGCAAAATGATCCTGCTTCCATTCCTTGGTAAAGTGGTACTGTGTTGTGTGTGACTGAAAGACACTGCCAAGCACCAGCAGCGCTGTGTTTGAGCTGACTTGGGTTTTAAACCCTGCTAAGAATCCTTTACAATAAGGAAATAGGGAAATCTGGTTGTGAAGTATCCAGCTGAGTGCTGCAAGTCCTGCTTTTCTTGTTTGCTCCAAGTTATTTGCTGTACCTGGCCAAACGCTCCCACGTGTGTTCACTCAGTGTGATTGAAGCCTTCAGGTTGAGGCTGATGAAGATGGGAGGAGTGGGAATGGTCAAAAATCTGCAGGATAGGTAAGGATCATATGTGAGGGGGAGAGGGAGTGGAATCCCCCAGGCCAGGCAGCCAATGCAAGGATTATTTAGTACCCAAAGTTGCCACAGAACCTTCAGAGAGCAAAGAAAATCAGCCACAAACCCTCCCAGTTCCCTCCAGTGCAGCACCAGGCTTGGGGTCAGTATCTCTGTGCATTTTTATACCCAGTATTTGCTCCCACGGGTATTTACTCCTCTCTAAATGTATTAATGGAGCTAATCTTAAAGCATATCCAGAGATATAACTTGAGATGGAGGGGTTTCTTTTTTCCCCCTTTAACAGAGATGAAGCTTTTATATAGACAGGAAAAGAGAAGGGAAGTGAAATGTTCGGTGACTAATGATCCTCATCAATATTCATGAGAGTCAGTAGCATTCCGAGATTTAAAATAAAGGAAGAAAGAGAGAAAGGCATTGACTCCTTCAGAAGCTAAATGAAATATTTAGGTTGACCTGGAGATAAGTGGCTGGGTCGTTGTTGCCATCAGCTCAGACCAGCGTTCAATCCTGCAGCTTTCACAGGGGGAGCCAAGCTGCTGGTGGATTTTTTTGGAGACAAGAAAGGACTGGGTGGGTTCACCCAGCAGCAGAAGCCTTCAGCTGAGGGTCAAGTCCATGCTGAGCCAGGTGCTGTGACACCTCCCAAAAGGGGAGGGAACAATCCCTGCCCCAGGAACCTGCTCCCCAGCCAGAGCTGGAGTATGGAGTTACATCCAGGGAGTTTGTCCACAGCCAGGCTGGGGTCAGGCATGGCCTCTCCCAGGTGAGTCCCAGCTCACACCATCCACCACAGGGCTCCTGTCCTGGCCATTCCCTGCAGTGAGGCTGCTCTTGGGACAGGGCATGGCCTGAAGTGGTGGCTTGGAGGGTGCAGGGGATACTGGTGGATCTAAAGCAGCTGCAGGGCTCAACTACCTGGTGAGAATATCCTTCCTCCAAGCTGCAAACAGCTGTAGATATTGGGGGGCTGATTTCTGTTGTGGGAGGTGTCTCCTTATCTGCTCTGCTGTTTTCCTTCCTTCCCTGCCCCCAGAGAACCACCCCAAGTGAACCCAACTTGAAGGCGAAATTTTAAACCCCACAAGATACTTCTAAATAGATGGGGGAACCTTAATCCTTCCCCATCTCAGTTTTTTTTGTCAGCTGGGTGGGAGGTGAAGGAAAACTTGTGCAGAGAAATAGCTGAAATACAGGTTTGTGAGGAGGAGTGCAGGAGTGATGGTGGAGACAGAGAACACCAGGACTGTAACAAACAGATTGAACTGCAGACAGAGCACTCCAGGCCTGGAAGCAAGGCTTCCCCTACTTTCTGTCTGCTCCTCTTTTAAATCCTTTTCCTTTCAGCTTCTGCAAGTTGCCCTTGTCTCCTTCTGCTTCTGAGGCTGCTTCTTTTCATTTCTGAGCCATCCCTTCCCTCCCCTGAGTGACAGCTGTCCCACCCCTGCCGAGGTCTTTGCCCTTGAGACCATCTTTGATCTGTGCCCTGATAGAAGGGCTGAGTATTGACTTTGGCTGTGGCTTCATTAAGAGGCAGCCTCATTTGTCAACTTGTTTGTTTCCAGAGCTGCTTGGGAGATGGCAGAGCCTGCATCCCCTCCGAGCCGAGCGCGGCCAGAGTCCAGAATTAACTCCCTTTTCAAGGGTTTCCATCAAGGTCATTGCAGGTGGCCCTGCACAGCTCTCTCCTCCTCATTAATCCATGTCACTGAGGGTTTAAGCAAGGTTAAATCCGGTGGGAGTGTGGATGGGAGACCTGCCCAGGCTCTGGGGGCTGCAGGAACCCGGGGACAGGTGTGTTAGTTAATCCAAGGTGCTCCCAGCTGGAAAAGAGGTCTGCTCATAGGGAAATCAGAGCTGGGGCATTGGATGAGCTCTCTGAGGTGAGATCCTCGCAGGGGGTTCTCTAGTCTGGCTGTGTAAGGACTGTGAGTAATGAGGATGAATTTCCCTTGTCACTTGTCATCAGGTAGCTCATCTGCCAATAACAGCTTCTGGTTCCAGTCCAGGTGCTCAGGAGGGTGAAGTGAATGAGTTACCCAGGCTCTCTGCACTGCTGGTGGGCAGGGAATAAAGCACTGCCCAGTGTTTGCTTGTAGGGTTTGTCCTCTGCAGGGGTCACCTCCCTGCACTGCAGAGACCTCAGATGCCAGTGGTGGATGTGCCCCAGGGGCTGGTCCCTGGGGGATTTGGGGGGAAATAATCTTGTCCTACACTCACATGAAACTGAACCTCTAAACATTGTCACTCTCAGGGTTGTTCAGGGATTTGGAATGGCTTCACACCACAGCCCTGGGAAGAAGAGAGGTTCATGACAGTGCAGGAAGGGCATCACAGAATCATGGAATCGTGGAATGGTTTGGGTTGGAAAGGGCCTTAAAGACCATCTTGTTCCAATCCCCTTCTATGGGCAGGGACACCCTCCACTATCCCAGGCTGCTCCAAGCCCCAGTGTCCAACCTGGCCTCGGGCACTGCCAGGGATCCAGGGGCAGCCACAGCTGCTCTGGGCACCCTGTGCCAGGGCCTGCCCACCCTGACAGGGGACAATTCCTGCCCAATATCCCATCCAGCCCTGCCCTCTGGCAGTGGGAGCCATTCCCTGTGTCCTGTCCCTCCAGCCCTTGTCCCCAGTCCCTCTCCAGCTCTCCTGGAGCCCCTTTAGGCTCTGGAAGGGGCTCTAAGCTCTCTCCAGAGCCTTCTCTCCTCCAGGTTAAACGCTCCCAGCTCTCCCAGCCTGGCTCCAGGGCAGAGGGGCTCCAGCCCTGGAGCATCTCCATGACCTCCTCTGGCCTCACTCCAGCTGGTTCATGTCCTTCCAGTGATGCAGACCCCACAGCTGGAGGCAGCACTGCTGGTGGGATCTCATCTAACCTGGGCAGAACCCCTGCCCTCACCTCTGGCCACACTGTCCCATTGCTCAGGGCCAGAGCAGAGGATGGAGCTTTGCTGCTGGGGGCAGATGCTGCAGCACAGGGCGTTCCCAGACCTGTCTGACCCTCTGCAGGAAGGAGAAGCAGGTGAAGACAAAAAGCCAAACTTCACTGGGGTTCAGTTTCCTGCAGCCCCTCAAGTCTCACTGCCCTGTGAGGACGGGTCTGGTGAGGCTGTTTCCGTATTCCTGAGAGATGCAGGAGGTGTGGGAGCAGCCCAGCCCATGGGAAGGAAAGCAGCTCAAAACCCAGAAGTTCCACAGCTCAGCTGTGCTGCAGGGGTTAAAGCTCTTTGAGTGCTGGGTACTTCCACACTCCTGACAGCACAGAGGGAGCTGAGGGAAGATGTTCCTGGCTGTTGCCACGGGCATTTTGCTTCAGCAGGTCCCGAGGTGATAAGGCAGCAGTAATTGTGCAGCTCCACGTGGGCTGTGATGGGACTGGCACTGCATTAGTGCAGGGGGGAGCACGGAGCAAAGCCAGGGAGAATTCTGGCTGTGGTGGCAGGAATGGCCCAGGGATTAGAGAGCAGGTTGTAAGAGGAGAGACTGGAGGAGGTAAATTTATATAGTCTGGAGGAGGCTCAAGGGGAGACACGACCAGAGTCTATAAATACACACAGAAATAGAAACCAAGGGAGGAAATTATTCAGAAGGAGGGAGGACAGGAGCAGTGCCTGAAGCAAAGCAAGAAAAGTTTATTCTAGGTCTTGCATGGAAGGAGAACAGCCTTCAGCACCTGGCTGGGATGGGGTCCCAGCATTGCCAAGCTCCTGCTCTGCTCCCCACCCCTCTGAAAGCCTCGCAAAGCTGGATACTCCCCCTCCTAACACAGCTCTGCTGTGTTTTACACCATCCCCACCTCATTTCTTCCCTGCCAGCCGTCTCACACGGGCGTCTGGCACCCAGCCGCCCCAGCATGCCTTCGAAGGTTTAATAAAACAGATTGAGATGCACTTGGGCTTGTGGCTTGACAACTGGTTCCCCTTGGACAGGAACATTTGCCTTCGCTGGGTGACAATGCTTTGAGCCCGTCGCCTCAGGCACTGTGGCTCATTGCTAGTCATCTCTCCAATGAATAATACACAGGCCTGAATCTCTGTCTGCATACATCTTCCTTTTCTGTAGGATAATTTAATGTTATCTTTGGGCCTCCTGCTTCAAAGATGAAGAGATTACTTCAAACCTGCAGCCTGCAACCACAGCCATTGCTTTCAAACGTCATTAAGTTTCATTATAACAAATAAACACTGCAATGACATTTATAAGTTACCAGAGAGCACAGAAACACAAATATGAAGCAGATAAACTGCATTTGATCCAAATAATTACTGCAGGCAATATCGAGCTTAGGCTGAGCTGGCAGGCGGGTGCTGGGTAATTTATAGGTGTCCGTAAGGCACTGTGGTGCACATTGCTTCTTAAAAATGATGATGATGGTTATGTGTCTCTCTAAAGCTCAAACAGGTTATATTCCTGCCTCCTTGAAGGCAGGGAGCTTTTCCTCAAGTCAGAAATGGACCTGGCACAGGCAACTGTTATTGTTTGGGGCCTTTCACCATTCCTCAGGATTTCAGCCTGAGAAGGGACTAGCACTTGAAGTTTGCTGTGATTTAAGCTGCAAAAGAGCCTTATTTATTTATTTATGTGCTTGTTTGTTTGTTTTTCCTTAGGGGTATTTATCCCCACTGTGGATATGTTCTCAAGAGTGAGGAATCCTTGGGGAGAGATTTCCACTGATTTACTCCAAGGGAGTATAATTCTACACTTAGAGAATAATGCAATATTAGAATACACTGACTTGGAAGGGATCTACAAGAATCACTGAATCCAACGCCTGGTTAATGATAATGAAGTTCCCTTCATTTTGACTCCCAGCTTTACACTTCTAGCTCTGAACCCTGAGCAAGGGCTTCTCTACCAGCAAACCCAGAAACCTGAGTGCAAGGGGATTTGTTGCTGAGCTGGGTGTGTGAACTCTCCCAAAGCTTTGCCTCTGCTCTGGGGTGAGAGCACATCATCTCCTAAGTGACCCCAGTGGGGTTTGTCATTCCGAGTCCTGCAGGCAGCAGCCCAGGAGGGGGGTCAGACACAGCTGAGCTTATTGATGAGCATCTCTCATTACCTGCTAATTAACACAGCAGGCTGCAATGTGCTAATCTGCTCTTGGGCCGGGGTTTTGCACCAGGCAGCCATTGACTCTGCAGTGGGGACCATTGAGAAGGAGTTGGTGACAAAACAAGCAGCAAAATTTGTGTTAAATAATCTGAGTCCCCTCCGAGCTGTCCAGCAGGGAAGGGTGTGTTGGCAGTGGCAAGGCACAGCCCCTACCCTGTCCCTTCTCCCAGGGCTGCACCTGGGCTGATAAAGCACTTGCAGGGCTGTAAATATTGACATTGCCTCTCATTTTTCATGGTACTTGGCTTTACAGGGTAAAACCCAGGTAAAGAGCACCAGCTGGTTGTTGTCAGCAGTGGTGCAGTCACAATGGATAAATGCACTTTCTGGGCATTTCCTTGGCTCTGGGGATGGTATAGCCAAGATTCTCATGGAGGGGAGCCTTTATTAAGCTTCCACATATAGTGGAATTTTTAAGCACCTTCCTGGGATGACAAGATGGGCACGTGTGTGCAACATTTCCTGCTCAGAAATTATCTGCTCCCTGTCTGTTCATCTCAGCATCTCCAACCCCTCCTGCCTCCCCCCTGCCATTTTTTTTGTGTGTGTATTGCATGTACTTCACTTTAGGCTGTTTTTCAGAATAATTTGTTTTAATTTTAAATATGAATCTTGCATGTGTAAAAAAAAAATGCACATATTTACAATCACTTCCACTTGTAAAAATCCAAACAAACAATAATTACAGCAGAAACCTGCTAATTCTCACTCCACTTCATCTTCAGAGCTGATAATTCACGCAGCACAACCCCGAGCCATCCTGCCCTGCTCTGGTAAACAGTGGGAGCTGGAGCAGGTCTGCTCTGCAATATCCCAGAGCCCATCTGGCCAGGAGCTGCCCCAAAAGCCATCCAGGGCATGGTTCATGCAGACAGCAGCTTCTCAGCCTTCCAGGGCAATTATAAGATTTATTCCTGCCTTCCCTTGTTTCCATCCGTGGGCTTTGGTGCTACCAAGATGTTTCTTGTTCAGGGAAGTATCTGGTAGGAGAATAGTGACACTTTCAACACCTGCAGAGGTGGAAACACCCTGTAGAGAAACTCATTTAAGCACTCCTTGGATGAATTCTCCAATCTATACAGTGTCTCACCAATCCGTAGTAAGACTAGTTAAAAATCTTTTGAGAAGTAGGAGTTATTGCCACTCATTTTAATATAATAGAATCCCAGAGCAGTTTGGGTTGAAGGGGATCTTAAAGATCATCCGACCCCCCCTTCCATGTTCAGAGAATGTAACATTAAATATCTGCATTTTCTGTTCTGAGCTGCATCTTCATTCTGATTTCTCTCCATGCTTCAAAGCATGCGATAACAGATTTTGAAAAACGAGGATGGAAGTGAAACATGGTGCGACCCAAGGCAAGCTCTTTGCTCTAATTTTCCACCCCGTGAACTGCACAACTTCCAGTTGCCGCTCTTCCTGGGAGCAGAGCCAGACTTTGAAATCTCCAAATCGTTTGTGAAATGGATTATTCATCCTTCTCGTTTTCCTACGGACGAGCGTCCTCTGTGCCCTCTAACTCAAAGATGAGCTGAGATTTAAAGGACTCCATTTCAAAAGAGCAGCCCTGATCTGGGAACAAAGGGTGGGCAAGGGGGATGCACTTGGATTGACTCTAATCCAGGAGAGGGGGATCACCTGAGAGATTTCAGAAGGTCACAAGGGATAAAATCCTTAAGGATTTTATCTGGGAGACTTGGTGCAGGCAGGCTGGTTTGCACATCCACTGTTATTTTTAGAAGGAAAAGTTCCTTTTTCTTCTCTGTGGATTCAAGTGGGAGGTTTTAGGTCCCAGGAGTGTCTGGGGACCTGCCACCTCCTTCCTGAGCTACAAATAGTTATGATACAAAAAGCAGCTGGAGTTGCCACAGAGAGAGCTTGGCTGGAATTTCCTGAGCAGGCGCATCCCTGCTCTGTTCTCCCCCTGAGCCCATGGCCTGGCCCTGGGGAGCTGTGCCAGGACACTGCACCTTGATGGGAGGGCAAATGGTGATTTCTTACTGTGC
>WBND01000412.1:65456-88624 GCA_013398595.1 Tychaedon coryphoeus
CCATCCACAGAGCCTGGAGCCTTCCATGGAGTCTGGAGCCATCCACAGAGCCTGGAGCCATCCATAGAGCCTGGAGCCACTCACAGAGCCTGGAGTCATCCACAGAGCCTGGAGCCTTCCACGGAGTCTGGAGCCTTCCACGGAGTCTGGAGCCATCCACAGAGCTTGGAGCTGTCCAAGGAGCCAGGAGCCATCCATAGAGCCTGGAGCCATCCAACGAGCCAGGAGCCATCCACAGAGCCTGGAGCCATCCATGGAGCCTGGAGCCACCCACAGAGCTGGAGTATTTAGCATGATCCAGTCCATAAGGTCACTTGAACGTTGCTTTTTGGCACCTCGATGCAGTCCATTAGTTTGTTTCCCATCAGTGCAGCTCCCAGGAACAGGCGTTTAATCTCACAAGAGGCAATTCTCCAGGCTGCTGCTGGGAAGAGTTTGCTAATAAATATCCCACGGTAAGGATACTCTTACACCTTTCCCAACTGGCAGCTAATAACAGAGCAGCCGATGACATTTCAGCCCTTTCTGCATGGCTGATCAAACTCCTCACAGTGACTTTGAAAGCAGTGCTGGGATTTCATGTGGGTATCAAAGCCAGCAGAACACTCGATAGTTCAGATCTCTTGCCTGTGTGACTAATAGACAAAAAGATCTCTGAAAGGTTTAATATCTTACTCAAAATTTCCCTGCTTCCTGTTTGAAGCTACTTAGTGGACACAGTGGGATGTTGATGGTTCCTCTCAAAGCAGCGCTAGGAAAATGTGTGACATCACTGTGGGATGAGCTCAGCTCAGCACGTGGGCTGGCTGAGAGCTGGTCATGGCCAGGACACAGCGCGTTCCTGAGCCCAGGCAGGAGAGCAGAGCACTGGCTTTGCACCTTAAACTCCGCTCTGGCAGCTGGCATTAGGACCACAGGATCATTTAGTTTGAAAAAAACTTAAGATCATCAAGTCCAACCATCAACCCAGCACCCCCAGCATGGTCACTAAACCATGTCCCCAGGTGCCACATCCACACGTCTGGTGAGCAGCCCAGGGACAGGAGCGCCACCACTGCCCTGGACAGCCCCTTCCAATGCCTGGCAACCCTTTCTGTGAAGAAGGTTTTCCTAAATTATCCAACCTCATCCTCCCCTGCTGTGACTTGAGGCCATTTTGTCTTGTCCTGTCCCTTGTTCCCTGGGAGCAGAGTCTGACCCTGCCTGGCTGCACCCTCCTGTCAGGGAGTTGTAGAGAGGAAGCTCCCCCCGAGCCTCCTTTCCTCCAGCCTGCCTCAGCCTGTCCTGGTGCTCCAGCCCTTCCCCAGATTCACTGCCCTCTCTTTCATTGCTTTTCCTGGGCATCTCTTTGGCTTTGGTTTCACCTCAGTGCACCCCACACCTTCCCTCTGGCTGAAATCAATGGGGGCCCCCAGGCTGTGCTTCCAGGGAAAGTCTCATCTCCCTGTATGTTTGTGGGTGAGCAAGGCACAAACTCAGCTCCTGCATTTTTTGGAGTGGGGACACTTCTGCCAGGTCACAGAGCTGGTCAGTGACCAGCACCATTCCACACACCTGAGTTATCTCTCAACTGAAGGTGTTGTGCTTTGGTTCCTTTCAAGTCGAATAATTCAGCACTTGAGGCCACGTGAGCCGGACTTACACAGTCACACTAAAAAAGGCCAAACCGACATTTTTCCTCACACAGATTTGATTTTATTTTCTCCCCAAGGAAGCCAAATTTTTAAAAATGGAAATCTTATGCAAGGGCTGAACTTAAGCTACCTCTCTTTATTTGTGCTGTGAAGCCCAAGAAGTGCCTGACGTGGCTGTGGCTGTCACCATCAAGGGGCTCTCCTGTGGGGAGGCTGATCCACATCTCACTGAGGACAAGATCATGGATCATGCTGTCTGGGCAGCCACAGCTCTTTTGTTTCTCTTATGGTATAAGAAAAGCTCATTTCTGTCCTTGCCCCTGGGAACATGCAGCTCCCTCTTTCCTCCCTGTTCCCTGTGCTCTGTACTCAGCCAGGCTTGGGCTCCACCTCAGTGCAGGTCTGGCTGTTGTTTCCCACCAGGGAGGGAATTGGGATGCAGGCAGGTAATGAGCAGCTCTGCCGCCTGCACGGCTCTTCCCCGTGCTCCCCGTGACTGACAATTCCAGAGAGCTTTGTAAATAATGTAAAGCTTTTGTCTGCTTGCTTTTCCTACTCATCTGAAAATCAATGTGGGCGCGTGTTCTGGAGCACGACGGGCCCTGTGCAGGGGCTGGCAGTCCTTGGCTCCAGGGAGGGGACCCAAAGGACAGCTGAGAACCCCTGTTTGTCCTGGGGGCACAGCAGGAGCTGTGTGGTGTTGGAACCCTGAAGAGTTCCTACCTGACTTTTTGCCATCAGCTTCTTCTCCTCAGCTCCCTTGTTTCCAGCACCACGGGTTTCTGGTTCACCTTTCACCAGCTTCTAGGGATTTCTGAGCTCCTTTTCACCCCAGGGACTTTTCCAGCTTCCAGCTGCCTATGTTATCTCTGTTTCTTCAGGGAGGTCCTGACTCTGAGTCTGGCAGGTGTTTTTCATCCCACACAGGATCGCCACCTTATTAGTGGTACCTCATATTAGTGGCTGGCTTCCTTTTTCTTCTGCCTTCACTCAGAGGCAGAACTGAATGCACAAGAGGCGAATTTTTGTGTTGTTTATTAATTCTTATCTGTAGTACAGAGAGTTCTGCAGTACTTCTAGCTAACAAGCTAAAAGTGAGAAAAATGTTGGTGTATATTGCTAGTTACAAGGCCTTTTAAAGCCTATCTAATTAAAAGCTAACATCTATATTATTTACACTTTTGGCCCAATGACCAAACATCGGTGACCTGCACTGCAGTACTTTCTATCCAACCAAAAACTGCTACTTGAAATCGTGAAGAAGGAACAAGAAGGAAGAAGAGCCACCATCCATCTTGTCCCATACCTATTACTGTAGTCTAAAAACTCCAAATTCCAAACCCTTCAGCATGTGATATTACACACTTCTATTTAACTACACACCAGTGATTCTAACTCCACCATTCAAATTTGGAAGCCTTCTCCAAGGCCTCGAGTCAAAAGCAGCATTTTTTGAGGGTCAGTGCCAGAAAGCACAGAAAGTTCAAAACTCCCAGGCTTCAGGGTTCCAACAGTGGTCTGCTGGCAAAGTGTGGGCACGGAGCCATCTGTTCCCAGTCCTCTCCATGGCCAAGAGACAGCTCTATCTCCAGGCATCATGCCACAAGAACCCGGCCCTGAGCTGGGCTGAAATGCCCTGATTTCCATCGGGTGGGATCTGCTTGGTCTGAAGAGGGACCCTCCTGAGATGTTGTTGGATTAGGATGTCACACAGCAGCCCCTTGATCATCCTCCTACCACGCGTCGTGACAGCTCCGAGCCGAGGGAAAGATCAGCTCTTCCCACTGAGGGACAAGGAGAATGTCCCAGCACTCCTAATCACCAGGCCTTTCATTTCAGAACAGTAATATTTTGACAAGGAGCTCATAGTCCTCCTTCTCCACTTCTATGCTCTCCTCCACGAAAAGGACTAATTCTTTTCAGAGCACAATGGACATTCAAAGCTTCACTTACATAAAAGCGGCCGCAATGTCTCCATTTCTAATGAGTCATTGTTCCCTCGGTGAGTCCCTCGCTTCCTACTACAATACTCACTCCTCTTGGGTAATGAAAATTTAACTTTCTGCTGCTTGGTTGATGGTTTGGGCTCAGGAGGCTGCAAGCTGAAATAATTCAGCCAGGAGCTCATACAAACACATCTCAGTCTTCAGAGAGCTTTAAAAGCCTGTCACCAACTCTGGCTTCAGCGATGGAAGGAGGCTTCAAGGTCCTGCTGCAGCACAGACTGTGGCAATGTCACTGTGTAGGTGCCTTCCTCAGTTTTCTGGGTTGTAAAACAGGATTTTTGGGCCTTCTTGCCATCAGTGGGCTTTGGGACATCTGAAAAGCAATGCCCTGGCACTGGCAGTGTTATTTCCCTTGGAAGTCACAAACAGAGAAGAGTCTCAGCCTTTGTTTGAAAGAACAAGGCAACATTACAGAGAAACACTGAAAAACAGGAGCCACAGGTGCAAAATCCATTAAAAAATACAGAGTTCTAAAGTGATTCTCTCTTTTTTCCTCTTTTATTCTTCCTTTAGCTGTTATGACACGCTTGTGCCTTCACAAGGATCCTGCCTGGGGTTTTTGAAAGCAGGGTTAGTGTTCTTTCCTGCTCACTCTTCACCGTGGTGCCTTTAGTGTCCCCTTTTACTGTTTGGGATTTTGGTGGCTGCAGAAGTGCCCCCCATGAGAGACTCCTTGAGGAAGGCAGGAGTTGGGGCCAGCCAGGTCCTGCTGGTGCCTGGCAGCTCCTCAGGGAGAGGGCAAAGCAGCAGCCAGGAGGAGGTGGAAGGCTCTGGGCTCAAGAGCTGTTCTGACACCAAACCCTCACCTACCACAGCAGGTGACAGCTTCAGGGCAGCTCCAGAGTGCACGTGGGACACTGGGGTTGTGCTGGCCAAGTGGCATCATTTGCATCTCATTTCCATATCTGTTTGCTTTTAAAACAAAACCAAAAGAATCAACAGGGAATTCAGAGCCCTGATCTTTGCTTCTGCTCCGAGCGTCGCTGTGCTGGAGGAACAGATCCTCACATGGAGACTCTCAGGGGCAGAGTCAGTGCCCAGTGACTCCCAGTGAAGCTCCCAGGAAGCCAGGCATCAGCTGAGTCATTTCTTTGAAAATATTCCAAGTCTTTACACTTGAGGGAAGATGGGGTGTGGAAGTAAAACAGGGGCCACGCTTGGGTTGGGGGCACATGGACTTGTTGCTGCATCTCCCTGCTTTGCTGTGCAGCACTTCCCAAATCCAGATTTGGGGATTCTTTGTGCAGCAGGAGGTGACAAGGAGATGGGTCATGAGGGTGCCATGCCTGGACTCTTGGTTGGGCTCCTGTGGTGAACTGTAGCTGCCTCTGGGTTCTCAGCACAGGAAGGACCTGGAGCTGCTGGAGGGAGTCCAGAGCAGCCCACGGAGATGATCCAGGGCTGGAGGCAGGCTGGGAGAGCTGGGGGTGTTTAACCTGGAGAAGAGAAGGATCCAGGCAGAGCTCAGAGCCCCTTGCAGGGCCTAAAGGGGCTCCAGGAGAGTTGGAGAGGGACTGGGGACAAGGGATGGAGGGACAGGACACAGGGAATGTCTTCCCACTGCCAGAGGGCAGGGATGGATGGGATACTGGGAAAATTCTTCCCTGTGAGGATGCTGAGACCCTGGCACAGGGTGCCCAGAGCAGCTGTGGCTGCTCCTGGATCCCTGGAAGTGTCCAAGGCCAGGTTGGACAGGTTTGGAGCAGCCTGGGATAGGGGAAGGTGTCCGTGCCCTTGGCTGGGGGTGAGACTGTATGGTCTTTGAAATTCCCTTCCCATCCAAACAATTCCATGATTTAATGGTGAACTCCTATCTCTGCAGAGATTTGGATTAACTAGAATTTTTTGCTGAAACTCTACACAGTCAAAGGGGAGAAACTGGGAAGCTCCTGCTTGCCCAACAGGTTGGAGTCAAACCTTCTGCTTTGAAACCAAAGCATAATTTTGCAATACCATTTTAAATATTCCTGGAAAAATACCCAACTGACAACTTTCAGCCCATTTTCTCATAGCTAGAAATGCTCGGCCTGCATTTGTAAATCACCCTCTCCCAATCTCCCCATTTTTCAGTTATTTTCTGTCAAGTATCTTATCTCCCTTAAAACTTTTCTGCAAATTACTTGTTCCTTTGACATTAAGACATAAGCTGTAACGTGGATGGGCCTCTGATCTTCCAAACCCAGTTAAACCCAGTAATCAGACTTTAAGCTGATTTGAAAGCGAGTTGAGCTCTGCCTTCAGTACTTTTTTCTTTTTTTTTTATCTGTGATTTAGG
Source organism: Tychaedon coryphoeus (assembly GCA_013398595.1). Lineage (NCBI taxonomy): Eukaryota > Metazoa > Chordata > Aves > Passeriformes > Muscicapidae > Tychaedon > Tychaedon coryphoeus. Next base: position 71,372 of record WBND01000412.1, read on the forward strand.
GAGAGATGATCCTGCTGTGGAGCAGGGACTGGGCCAGGTAATGCTCTTAAGGTCCTTACACCCATCTTTCCTCTCCTGTGACTGAGTCTGAGCGGTTTGTAGCTGAAATGGAGCCTTGGATGAATAAAAAATGGATTTAAGTGACAATTCTTCACTCTGAACAAACACAGGGAAGGAAAAGACAGGAGACATATGCCATGTTTCTGCTCTGATTTTCCGTGGCCAGCAGCTCGTCTTTAAAACAAATCAAGAAATAAGAGAAAAAGGAAAAATAAAACATAAAAAGAGCTTCATTTCCAGCAGCAATTACCAAATGAAGCCTGTGCTTAATGGGCATTTGCAGAGGGCACAGACACCACTTTGTGCCTCTGCGTTCTCATTAGGGCTCGTGCAGCTCCCAGCTGACAACCTGATAATTCTCTCTGATAAAACAAATCTTTTTGGGTTATTGCTGCCTCCCTGTGCTGTCCCTGCTCGCCTGGCTCTGCCTTGAGAATTGTCAGGATTACAGAGTGAGCTGTGAAAACCCAGTTAGTGGGTGGAAAGTGTATATTAAAATAAAACAACAAAACAACAAAGCAAAACACCCACTTTTTCTGCTTTCTGAGTTTTCTCTCTCATCCCACTATTCCCTGCTATCCTAGGAGTGCTTGTCCTTTATGAACCCATAAACAAAAAATACAGAGATCATTCATATTCCCTTTGAAATCAAATATTTAAATCTTAAATCAGCACAAGGGTTTGTGCTGGTGTCAGAGGCCACCATGACTTCCAGTGTCTCCCAGTAAGAAAAACTGGAATCTCCTCTGGAATCTGTTTTGCAGGCAGCACCATGCCCAGAGCCACCACTCCGGTCTTTTGGAGTGTCTGGGGTGAAAATCAGAGTTCCTTGGAGGTATGTGGGTGTTGGGAGACCTGGGATCTCTGAAATACCTGGTAATAAAGTGCCCAAGGTGCTCCTGGAGATCTGCAAACATTTCAGCTGGGCTTTTTACCTTCCTGTAATGTAAAGCATCTGGAATTTAGAAAGGACAGCTCTACTTTTCTGTGCTCCTTTAGGTGACTAAGAGCTGAAGCTATAATAAATTAAATTGAAATACAAGCAGTCATATGGGGGCACACGTTGGTTCAACAGCGTGAGCTGGAAAATGATGGAGCTTTGGAGCCTTGCCCTGTAGGAAAGGCCCAGCAGCTCATCTGGTAACAAGTTCAGATGCAAGAATTTGTGTCACACTTAACCTTGGTTCAGGATTCATCATCAGTCAATGATTAAATGGAGTCAGTGTAAATTAGGATTGAATTGATTTGGGGTGGATCACATGGAGACTGTCCCACTTTGAGAAATTGGTTTTAAAAAGCAATTTTTCCTCCAGCCCAGTCCCCTTCCATGGACTGAACAGGCACTCAGTGGAGGGCACAGGCTCTGAATTCCTGCCTCATGCAGGGCCATAAGTCCCACCCAGAGAAGCTCCTGCTCCTACAAACCTCACAGGTAACCCAGTGAGGGGCATTTCAGTGGTTCTGCCTTTCCCCCAACATCTCTCTTTCCCAGATCTTCTCCTGAATCCAGAATCAGAGCAAGACTAAGCGGTGGCAGAGCAATTGCAATGCTCTACAACCAGCTCACCCAAAAGACTGTACTCACAGGAACCCAGATATCAGAAAATCTGCCTGAAATGGCCCCACATTTAGGAACTTCCAGCTTCGGACTGTGGCTCTGCAGGGGGATTTTGGGGTTTTCACATGCACTCCTGGAAAGAAAAAAAATAGCAGGATTTTACACTTTGAATCCCTGGAACACTTTGAATCCCTGGAATGTCCAAGGCCAAGTTGGATGGGGCTGGGGCACCCTGGGATAGTGGAAGGTGTCCCTGCCCATGTCAGGGGAAGGGGTGAGATGAGCTTTAAGATCCCTCCAAACCATTCTGGGATTCTCTGATTCTCTGAATGATTTTCACTCATGGCAAAGCCAAGGGAGAGTGAAAATAAAACATAATGCTGAGTAAACTGCTGTGGAAGAGGTTACAGTGACTGGAGTACTTCCTGTGGAAAATGAGAAGTGCCATGTCATACCTGAGATGTGAGACATCCCACCATGGCAGGGGATGACCTGGGGCTGGGATTTGTTATTCCAGGATTCTAGGGAAGGGTGAGGAGAGAGATTTGTGAGTTTGATAATGCAGCTTCAGTGAAAGACAGTGCTGAGGCAGAGCTGGGCCTTCCTTTCCCCTCCAGATGTGTGGGAAGCTCCCAGCAAATGCCAGGAGGTTACACCTGGGGAGGGAGGAGAACAGCAGCAGTTGGTTGTTTTCCTGTGTGTTTTATAGCAGGTTGTTATCTGAACATCCTGATTTCAGGGAGCACACGAGGTGGGAGCAGGGCTCAGAAGCAGAGGACCAACATATTCTTTTATTATGTGTAATATAAAATATTGCTGCTGCTGAACATCCTGCTGCTTCTCTGTCTGTGATCATTGTGGCTGAAACACTACCACCACAATTTGAAATAAAACAGTTACAGAAAATGCTGGTGCCTCTTGGTTGGAGCTTTCTTTCCCCCCAGAGAGAAAAAATTATTGCAAATATTTGTCTATCACTAAGTGTTGTATCCACTTCTGATCCTCAGCACAGGAAAAATGTGGAGCTTCTGGAATGAGTCCAGAAGAGACCACAGAGATGCTCCAAGGGCTGGAGCCCCTCTGCTCTGCTCTGGAGCCAGCCTGGGAGAGCTGGGGGTGCTCACCTGGAGAGGAGAAGGCTCCAGGGAGAGCTCAGAGCCCCTTGCAGGGCCTAAAGGGGCTCCAGGAGAGCTGGAGAGGGACTGGGGACAAGGGATGGAGGGACAGGACACAGGGAATGGCTCCCACTGCCAGAGGGCAGGGCTGGATGGGATACTGGGGAGGAATTGTTCCCTGTGGACGGGATGAGTTTTAAGGTCCTTTCCAACCATTCCATCATCCTATGTCATTAAGCAATCACATAATTAAGAGCTGCAGAGCTCAGTCTCCCATTTGTGCTGTGCCAGGAGCATCCTGGACTGCTGCATCCCAAGGAAGTGCATCGAGTGGGAAAGCACTGGAGAGCTGAAGGGCCCTGTTCCTCTCTTGTTCCCTGTGCAGGCCAGGCGTCCTCGTTCACGCAGCAGCCGCAGGACCAGGTGGTGATCGCGGGGCAGCCGGTGACGCTGCTCTGCGCCATCCCCGAGTACAATGGCATCGTGCTCTGGATCAAGGACGGGCTGGCCCTTGGAGTCGGACGGGATCTCTCAAGTAAGTCGGGACAACTCCCTCCATAAACAAGGAAAGCAGGAGCTCTCCTTGCCCAGCATTTATTTGTTTTCCATTTCAACTCCAGCACCTTCCGGGATAGGCACTGATGCTTGGAAGAAACCAAAATCTGTTTCGCTCTGACCTGAAACAAAACTGTTGGCTCCCAAAAATGTTGCCTGACCCTTTGGAAAGCCCTGGTTTGATTTCATTGGAAACTAATGTCATCTTTCCAAAATGCGGGATGAAATGTTCTATAAATGTTGAAAGTGCCTGTTTTGATATGCTTAAAAATTAAAAGAACCATAAAATATCCTGAGTTTTAAGGGACTCACAAGCTTGTGTTTGCTTTGGACAAGTGTTTGTGGCTTCCTCAAGCTTTAGTTTTGGCAAATCATAGTTTGGTGTCCAAATCCCTCAGAGCCCACATTCCTTAATCCCACACCCACACTGTTATTGAGGGTTAATTGCAGCTGGTGAAGACTGGTGCAATACTGGGGAAGTTTAGAGTTTATTCTGTATATTTTGCTGGAAAACACTAATTTGGAACTGAAATATTTTATGTGAGTAAGGAGAATGTTTGCTTGGAACAGCCTGGGAGGACATGGAGCCCTTCAGGAGTTGCAGTGTCCCCCCAGGCTCTGCAGAGTTTGTACACATGTGACACTGCTCAGCTCCTGGTGACCTGAGAGAGTTTTCCTCACTGCAAGAGGCAGCATTCAGAAACCAAGGGAGGCTCCATGCTTTTTGGTCTCCAGGGACCCTGCTCTTGCCTAAAGTGCAGTGCCTGCTTCTTCTTTCCCTCTATTTTTTATTAATACATATAATTGCTCATTTACAGCTGTGCCCGAGTGAGCAGCCCTGTCTTTGCCTGTTTTTCAAAGCTCTGAGCCACAATTTTTGCATCTATTAGAGAGCTGAGCTTTCCATGCAAGACCTTGCAACACAACTGGGTAACAAGAGCTCCAGTGAAGTAGGGAGCTGATGTGAATGACTTCCACAATTAATGGAGCCGGGGCTGCTGGAAGCCACAGGAGCTGCCAGCTCGCGTGATACCAGCTCAGCCAGTGTCTAATTAGCACAATACAAACAAACCCATCATTTGTACTTCTCACGGTTCAGGAGAGCAAATCCTGCTGTTGATAACTCAAGAAACAACAGAAGCACGAGTGTGTGCCAGTGCTGTGTTACAGGGGGCATTGGGCACAGCAGGGTAGTGGGGTGGCACCTTTGTGTCCATCCTGTGTGTCCAGCCAGGCTGGCCAGGGCTGCTGGAGCCCCCAGACCCCTACTCAGGCTTTACACAGAGCTGATCATGGTTGTATCCTAGGGTGTCACCACAGCTGGCTTCAGGAACTAGGATATTCTAGGATGGGTTGCAGAGAGCAGGAGGTGGTGGGTTTCCTGGTTTTCCTTGCCCAGGGAGGTTGTGAATGCCCCAGCCCTGGAAGGGTTCAAAGCCAGGTCGGAGAAGGCCTTGAGCAATCTGATCTAGTGGGAGGTGTCCCTGCCCATGGAAAGGGGACTTGGGTCCCAGTGATATTTAAGGTCAAAACCAAACCTTCCAATACTTAATATTCTATGATCCCATGATTCCTTGGGATTCCAGTTAATGCTTCTTCATCAGCACTTCTTTAGTGAACCTGTAGAGCAAAACATGCTCTTTCCTGAATTTGGGAGGTTCTTTCTCTCTCTCTCTCTTCGGGCTGGCTGCCAAGGAGGGGAGGAAGCTGCCTGGATCCTGGGAATTGCTCTGGGGTGCTGGGGCTCTGCTCTCCTCATCCCTGGGCTCGTGGCTCCAGCTGCCTGCTGACCCATGCTTTGCTTTGGCAGGTTATCCACGCTACCTGGTGGTAGGAGACCATCTGTCGGGTCAGCACCACCTGAAAATCCTGCGAGCTGACCTGCAGGATGACGCCGTGTACGAGTGCCAGGCCATCCAAGCAGCCATCCGATCCAGACCTGCCCGGCTGACTGTCCTGGGTGAGTCCCAGCTCCTCACACACCCCCAGGGCATGTGCTGGGGGTTTCACTGCCTTCACGGTCGCACTGAGTGGATTTTGACAAAATGTTTTGTTGCTGGATCAAGAGGACTGGGAATGAATCCATCGTGAGAGCAACGGGGGAGCAGCTCAGTGCTGAGAACAGGATCAAAGGAAGCTGCTTGGGGAGTGAGGCAGTTCTGGGGTGGATTATGGCAGCCCTAGGAGTAACACAGGCACCAAGTGTTTGGCACTTCAGCTTTATGGATTTATGCCCCAGTTCAAGAGAGTCTGTCCATAAATTTAAGGATATGAGGAGTGTCAGTGTCATCACTTATGTGTTACCCTGCCTACAGGGCCAGGACAGCTCCACCCCTTGAGGAAAGGCTGGTTTCATACTATTGCAGTATTTTTAAACAATCTACAAACTAATATTTTATCACCCTGCATTTCTCAGTAATTAATCTTTCCCATGAGCAGCACAGGAGGATATTACCTGGGACTGCAAACTGGAAGTGGCTCCCAAAATCATGTAGAGGACCTTTTTGTGTGGGAGATGGGTGGGGAGCACTGGCAGTGCTGGAGAGCTTTGTTGGCCATCTGGCAGAGTGGGAGGGAGGCTCTCCCCACAGGAGTGCTGGGAAAAGGCAGGCACGTCAGCGAGGCTTCCCGGCAAGGACGTGGCTTCAGAGAAGTTAATGAAAATGGTATTTTTCTTGAACAGCTTGGACAAAACCCAGTCTATATTGCTGCTCCCAGATTCATCCTGATTATTCAGCCCTCCAAGTGAAACCATTTGTATATTTAAGTTTGTTTAAATTGAAGACTGGATTTCTTTTTTCCTTGTTGTTTTTATTTCTGGTTAGTTTCTAAGGAGAAAAAAAAAAAACTTTTAAAAATATCCAAATCAAGAATTTCTGTGCTTTTAGTCAGATCAACACAAATTTTAAGGTGAACAGATTTTAAGCAAAAGAAGTGAATTAAGGTACCAGCTGCAGACTCACTGGAGTCTGCACTGTGAAAATAAGTTCAAATTCCTGGTTTGCAATTTCCCCTGCATTTGTTTTCCTCCCTCCACAACCCTACAACATTCCCTACTCCCAAACTTTCACAGCTGCCATCCCTTCCTTTCCTGACCCTGATGATAATGATGATTTTCCTTTGATTCCTCCTTCTCCTCAATCAACCCTTGGCAGCAGCTCAGAGCTCTGACATGTGCCCATACATGAAATAATCCTGGAAATGAATGGGAAAGGGGAACGTTGTCTTGCTCACCGACAACCCCTCCTTCGCCTGGGCTCCCTCCTTCTGTTGTGAAAGCAGAATACATTGAGGGAGCCAGACAAAAGAAATAATGTTATTTAATTAGAGCTAAAGATTTCAAAACTAATTTAGTCCCAGAGCGTACGTCAGAGCTGCTGTGAAGCGTTGATTGAGCAGAGAGATGTTTTTATGGATCAAAAGGAAATCGTTATTATCTTTGGGGTTATGGAATGTGTTTGAATAGATGGTAGTTAATGTTTATGTGGATATACATGGTAGTTGCTAATTGGTACATTTACCTAAGATGTTCAGCAACTTATATTTGCAGAGTGTTTTGCTTTTAAGAAAATGAAAGTTACAGCATGTTCAATTTAGGCAAATCGATTAGCCAGCATGGGTTTGGAACCAGCTACCCACACTGGTAGCTCATCTTTAACTCTAGGGGTATTTATGCAGATATTCTGAGGGGGAAAAGTTGTCATGGCCCAAAGGCTGCCAGAGCTCCAGGAGCATTTGCACAACTCTCTCAGGGATGCACAGGGTGAGATTGTTGGGGTGTCTGTGCAGGGCCTGGGGTTGGACTCAATGATCCTTGTGGGTCCCTTGCAGCTCAGGAAATTGTGTGGTTCTATTTCAGCCTGGCTGGGCAGGTAGGACTGATGACCCTGCCTTTGCAGAGGGGTAGTGATCAGCAGCTCTCACTGTTCCTTTGGGATGGGGTGTCCTGTGCTGGCAGCAAGGGCAGGGGCTGCTGTGGGATCTGTGTTCTGTGTTTTAGCCACCCCAGTGGAGGGGACTGTAGTGGCACATGAAGAGTAGGAGCCTTAAGCCCGTGTGTTTCTGACAGCTGGGGACAATGTGCAGCCTGTCAGGCTGAACTCACCGTGTGACAGGGGGTAACACGTGTCTGTGAAGGAGGGGAGACATTTCTGGTGCTTCCAGATGTGCAGTACCACCAGCTGTGCAGGCATCTCTGCTCTTAGCACGCGGTGTGTGAGCCTGCTGTAGTAGTGAGCTAAGCAGCTGTGTCTGGAGGGAGCTGGATCTCCCAGATCTCATCTCCTTGGGCTGGGAAGGGATCTGCAGGCTGCCTGAGCAGCTCACAGGAAGATGCCTGGGGGTGCTCCTTCATCCCAGTCTGCCCAGCTTCACCTGAGGCTGCAGACTTCCCCTGGGCAGGAAAAGATCCCCAGGGCATCCCTGGAGGTGGGTACAAGCCATGCAGCTCTCAAGGAAGTGATGGATCCCAGCAGAGGAAGAGCTGAGGGGCTCTGGTGGCTGGGGGGCTCTGGTGGTTGCGACCCCAACATCTGCTGCTGGTTTCTCAGTGACTCAAGGTCTCTTTGGCCAGCTGGATGTTAGAGGCAGTTCTGAGGAACTCTGTCCTGCTCAATCACCCGCAGCCTTGTCTCTGGAAAAACAACCCTGCATGGTTTTCGTATAGGTTGGTTCTGCCTTGTCTGTCCTTGCCAGTTTTCCACTTCCTTGGTATCAAGAAATCCCCTAATGCCTCCCAATTCAGGCTCCAAGTGCTGTCATTCATGTCTGACAACAGCTTTATGGGGCTGATGCCTCCTACTTTCCTGCTCAGCTGCAGAGCTACACCATATTTTAATTAAATATTTAAGGTTTTGTCACATTGTTTTCAAATCTACATGGTTAAATGTAGTGGAACAGATCATTCCATAGCCTTGGAAGTCCAAACACTCAAACAGACGAGCCTATTAATGTAATCAGCATCAGGGAAAATCTTTTTTTTTGTGGCGTTCTAGGGAGAAATACTGCTGGGAAATGTTGTTAATGCATCCCAAAGCTTGAGGGTTCCCCTTCTCCAGGTCTCCCTCACCTTCCCTCCTACCATTGCCCAAACTCCCTGGGGAAGGAGTCACTGCTCAATCTCATCAGGATATCAGCCCCAAGCATGGAAGGTTGATAAATCTGATGAGATGGGATTTGGGACATATGGAGGCTTCCAGATTTTCTGCAAGCAGAGGATGTCAAGGCAGTTTGACAGGGGAGCCCAAGCTAGGCAGGCTCTGGGAAACCACTGGAGGGCTATTTGCTACCTGGTACATCTCTAATGGCAGGGCTGCTTAATTTATGATCTATTTAACTAAGCCAGGGTATTAATTAAATAAAGTAAGAGCCTGATTAGGACTTGGAAAAATTTAAAAATAAAATCAGGCTGCAATCAAGCAAAATTGCAAAGCAAACACTTTGGCTGTAACCACTGGAGAGTTCCCTCCAGTCTTCCATCAAAGCTCAGAGCAGGGAGGGCAAATACAAGAGATTATATTGCCAACAGATGTGTGTTGTTAAAATATGCATCTGCCAGCCGTGTAGCTTCAGGAGCCAGAGGGCTCGCTCGTGGATCCTTCTGCACTCGCGGGACCGTGAAGGAATTGGAGGCCCCGGCAGCCGAGCTGGGATTTGCAGACACGTTAATTAGTGTTCAGTTCCCAGATCTCGGAGGCAGCCAAGCGAGGAGAAACTTTGAAGAGAGCTTTGGTTTTGCTGGGAGAGAGAGGGGAGGGAGAGGGGAGGCCCAGCTCATGGTGCCAACGTGGCCGCAGCACAGTGACACCTTGGCCTGCAGTGACACCTTGGCCTGCGGTGACACCTTGGTCTGAGGTGACACCTTGGCCTTCAGTGACATCTTGGCCTGTGGTGACACCTCTGTCTGTGGGGACACCTTGGCCTGCAGTGACATCTTGGCCTGTGGTGACACCTTGGCCTATGGGGACATCTCGGCCTGCAGTGACACCTTGGCCGGCAGTGACATCTCCTGCCTGTGGTTACACTTTGGCCTGCGGTGACACCTCAGCCTGGGGTGACTTCTCGGCCTGCAGTGACACCTTGGCCTATGGTGACACCATGGCCTGCAGTGACATCTCGGCCTGTGGTGACACTTTGGCCTGTTGTGACACCTTGGCCTGCAGTGACATCTCAGCCTGCAGTGACATCTCAGCCTGCGGTGACACTTCAGCCTGCAGTGACACTTCGGCCTGCGGTGACACTTCGGCCTGCGGTGACACCTCAGCCTTCAGTGACACCTTGGCCTGCGGTGACACTTCAGCCTGCAGTGACACTTCAGCCTGCAGTGACACTTCGGCCTGCAGTGACACTTCGGCCTGCGGTGACACTTCGGCCTGCGGTGACACCTCAGCCTGCAGTGACACCTTGGCCTGCGGTGACACTTCAGCCTGCAGTGACACTTCGGCCTGTGGTGACACCTCAGCCTGCGGTGACACTTCAGCCTGCAGTGACACTTTGGCCTGCGGTGACACTTCAGCCTGCGGTGACACTTCAGCCTGCAGTGACACTTTGGCCTGCAGTGACACTTTGGCCTGCGGTGACACCTCAGCCTGCGGTGACCAGGGCTGGCAGGACCCGCCATGCCCGGAGGATGGAGGAACCAGGAACCAGCACCATGAAGAGGCGTTGGGAATCTGGATGGCTCCTCTCCTTCATGGCAGCTTGGCAGGAGCATTCCCTGGTCTGCCCTCCCCAGTGGGACATGTGCCACCTCCAGCCCGGCCACGTCACCAGGCTGTCCCAGCAAGGTCCCAGACACCCCTTGCTTGGCACAGGGAAAAGGTCCCAGAGGTGCCAGTGGGAAATTGGCCACAAGCAGAAAAAGGGAATATGAGGGTGTGAGGAGGGAGGCAGGGGTGCTGCTCCCAGAGACATAAGGTGAATAATTGATAGGCAATTAACTTGTACCTTCACCTTTTATAGTCTAATTCCCTCTCTCTTCCCCTCCACAGCCTCTTCTAATATTAACTCTGCCTTCACGTGTGTCCCATTAGGAATAAAGCTTTCTTAAATCAACATGAATTATTTAACTCTACAGATTAAGTTAATTTGAAGTGAGAGCTCCTGTCTCTCTTACAGTGGCACAAGGCAGGGACAGGAGGAGGGTCGCTAGGGTGTCAAGTGCATCCACATTCAATTACAGCCATTTTCCTCTTTTTATTTTATTTTTTATTTTATTCCAATCCTCCTTCTTGCCAAGTCTTTCCAGTCCTCCCCTGCAGAGCAGAGTAAGCTTTCCCATCACCAAAATGATGGTTGGCAGCTTGAGACATCTGCATTTCCCAGTTTTCAAGCTCTTTAGTGGAGTTTGATCAGGAAATAAAGAGGTTATGTCCTGGGTAAGGCCTTTTCTCAACATGTGTTTGTAATGCTGGGTTTCAGGGAGAAAATGTGAGGAGGTGATGTTTCAAATCCAGAAACAGTTCAGCTTGGAACCCTTTCTCCACACTTTTTAATAGAATTCAATTCTCTGAATGCAAAATTCAGAGCATGTAGAGCTGTAGGATGTCAATTCAGAACAAAAAAAAAAATAAAAGAAGTGATGAAAATGTGATCATTTTCTTCCAGACAGTCTCTTCTCCTTGAACAACTTTGGGTCTTCACAAAGCTGCATTTTCTGCTGGGAATATTTTCAGTGGCAAAACAGCAACTGGCTCTACTGGGAATGAAACAGAAACATCAAACAATCGAGCACAAATCCCAAATAACCTAAATATTTGATGTCATGTCTGAGCAGCTTAAGTTTACAGCTCTCTGAGCCAGCTCCTTTTGATAGCAGAGGGTGGCCGGGTTTCCTTGCTCACGTCCCTGTGTGGCTCTGGGGTGGGAAGGCATCTCCATGGGATTGACCATTCCTGCCAGGCAAACCCAGGGGCTCAGAGGTGAAAGGCAGCCGCTGCCTAGAGCTGGGAAACAGACCACAGAGAGGGACTGTGGGCTAAAAAACTGGGTCCTGAGATGTGTCCTCCCAAGGTGGGTTTCACCTGGGTGTTGGGAAGTGCTGCTTCCCCCATTCTGCAGGGATTTGCACCCTGTCTGGGAGGAGGAGGAGGAGGAGGAGGTGAAGGAAGAGATGGGAAGGCAGCATCTGCATGAGCTCTGTTCTCCTTACTTTGAAGGAGACAAGCAAAATGACATCTTTACATCCCCAGTAAGTACATCTGGGCTGGTGGTGGGTGCCAGGATGAAGCCCTCCGTGGGACAGAGCCATCCACCTCGGGCCCTGCCAGGGTCATAGCAGTGGAGTAACAACTGCAGTTTACAAACATGGGGAGAAGAAGGCTAAGGAAGGGGTTTGTTTCAACTTACAGACATAAAAATTATAAATATGATAGAACCATGAAATGCTTTGGCTGGGAAGGTATATAAAAGATCCTTTAGCTCTGCTTCCCTGCTCTTCCACTATCCCAGGCTGTCCAACCTGGCCTTGAACAGTCCCAGGGATGGGGTAGCCACAGCTCCTCTGGGCACCCTGTGCCAGGGCCTCAGAATCCTCCCAGGGAACAATTCCTTCCCAATATCCCATCCATCCCTGCCCTCTGGCAATAGGAAGCCATTCCCCCTTGTCCTGTCTCTCCATCCCTTGTCCAAAATCCCTTTCCAGCTCTCTTGGAGCCTCTTTAAGCACTGGCAGGGGCTCAGAGATCTCCCCAGAGCCATCTCCAGGTGAGCACCCCCAGCTCTCCCAGCCTGGCTCCAGAGCAGAGGGGCTCCAGCCTTTGCAGCATCTCCGTGAGCTCTCTGTGCCCACCCTGGCAGGCCCATGTCCCTCCCACAGGACAGGGCTGTGTCTGAGCAGGGGCTGGTGTTCAGCCACATCAGGGGAAGTTCAGCAGGGCCAGGACAGCACTAAGCAGATGCTGCTTCTGCTCCCTCAAACCCTGCTCCAGATGGGCTCACACAGTTCTCACAAACTTTCTATTTTCTTAATGCCCTGGGGTTGACTGATGCCCCCTCTCCCATCAAAGCTTCCCTTCTCTAAGCCCTCAGAGCCACACCAGCATTCCTACCTGCACACAGAAGACTGAAGTACCACAGAGCAAATAGGAAGAGACACAGATAGAAATGATTAATGTTCGTGTTCCTGTGGCAATCTGTGATTCCTTGTCTCGATGCAGGGAGGGCATCGTGGTTCTGACCCGTGGTTTTATCGAACACGAAGCATTTGGCTTCTCTCTGCAGTCTGCTGGGCTGGGCTGACCTGATGGATGCAAAGCACAGAGGGCTGATAAAAAACCTTCCTGATTTTTAGTCCCCACTTTGTCTCTCCCAGCCCCTTCTGCTGGCTCTGCCACTGCCCTGGCCCACCGTTACTCCGGGCTGCAGTGGCCACAAGGGTGCTGTGAAATGATGTGTGCGTGTCAGGACTCCTCTGTGCTGCTGTGCCCATCCCTCGTTCCTGTGTCTGCACCCCCTCTGCATCTCCCTGCAATCCCCCAGTCTGCACAAGCCATCTGGGGGCCAGCAGCTCCCTCCACATCACACCAGCCTTTCTCTCTGCTGCACCCAGCGTCTCCAGCTCGCTGGGATGCCTGTGGACAGCGAGCATTATTTTGCTTCATGCGCTTTTGAATCGCTGACACCTCTCATCCTGCACCAGCCAGACCCCCCGCACGTGCAAGCCCCGCTTTGCCTTCACTCCTACGCGCGATTCTGCCTCTTGCCAATCAAGGCCCAGCTCCCCCATCTGCATCCTGCCCGTGCTGCTCTGCATCTGCATCTGCGCTCACAGCAGCCCCTTTGTGCCTCTCCCAGCTGCGGTGCCGATGGCAGCGCCGGGAGCCGGCAGCGCCGGGAGCTCGGTGGGCTGTTAGTGACCTGACACAAGCATTGACTCCCTCTCCCCTTGGCAGCCGGCACAGAAGAACGAGGCTCTCGGAGCGTGACATCACCTGAGCGACAGCCCCCGCTTTGCCATCGACCGCCCGGGTGACAAACGGACCGGCGGCTCGGCAGGGCAGCACCGGCCAAAGCGGAGGAGCCGCTCTGGGAGAGGCTGCCTGAAGGGACCCAGCCCTCTGCCCGTGCCCAGCCTGCAGGAATGTTGTTTCCTTGGTCCCAGGAGCTTGGCCAGCCCTTTTTGCTTGTCTTGCATTGCCCTGCTCTGTGAAGTGCTGCCCAGCCTTGCCCCGCTGTGCCTGAGCTTCTCTCACATCCACTGGATGGTTCAGGCTCCCCAGCAGAGCTGCCAGCATCTCCCAGCTCCCAGCACAGCTCCCAGCTCAGCCAGCATCTCCCAGCATCTCCCAGCATCTCCCAGCTCCCAGCATCTCCCAGCTCAGCCAGCATCTCCCAGCTCGTGGGGAAGGAAGGGTTGGGAGCCCTGTGATGGATCTCTCTGTTACACATCCATCACAGTGCATTCCCGGTACCCCTTGCTTTTGGTGCCCCTGTCACAGTGACAGATGCCAGCCTCCCATGCAGCAGGAGCACTGGGATGGGTCTGGAGCTGTGGCATTGCTTTTGGCTCCAAGTGGGCTGTAAAACTGGATAGTCGTGTCTTAATGACTGACCTGTGGGTATCCTTGGTAATTAACAGAGAATAACCTCTCCTGCCTCAGGATATTTCTCACATGTAAGATGGATAAATGACCCTCTCAAAGGGACTATTACTCTTTTTTTTATATTAAAGGTGCCTGATGTGCTCAAATTTGCCCCTTTCAGTGGGGCAAAGCATGGACATGGCACTGGATGAGCCACCCAGGACTCTCCAGCCTCCTCCTGCTCCAGGGAATTGAGCTGGCGCTCTCCCCCAGGAACAGCCACAATATCAGGTTCCTTTAAACTCAACTCTGACCTCCACAGAGAGAGACAAGGGATTCATGGCAAATTATGGATTTAACACCTATGATGAATCCCCATTACAGCATGAAATGAGAAAGGAAAATGTAGCTAAATGGAAGATTTCCCCTGGGCAGCAGGAGGCTGCAGCTCCTGAGAGGCTGGAGAAAATAGAATGAAAAAAAATGGGAAAAAAATAGAGAACTAGGAAAAACCTTGTTCCATTAACTAAATATTGCAAAACCTTTGCAAGCCACTGCTTGCAGGTTAGTGGGGTTTAAAGGCCAGGGCTCAGACCTGTGACACATCCAAGGTTTCCAAATCCATCCCCTTGGTTGTCATGACAAGGGGAAATGAAATACTGTTGATGATAGTCCCCTGGGGGCTCAGAACAACTGATCCCCTGTCTCTGGGGCCAGGACCTGCCCTTCACTACGTTCCGAGTTTAGCCTGACCCTGCATCAGTCATCTCCCTTTGAGAAATGCCAATGGAGCATCAGAAGGATAAAAAAAAATGCACTGAAAAGTGCACTTTTATCTTACATCAGGCTCCTGGCTCCCAAACATGAGGTTTAAGGCCAGGTTACACAGGGCTTGGAGCAGCCTGGTCTGGTGGAATGTGTCCCTGCCCATGGCAGAGGGGTGGAATGAGATGGTTTCTAAGGTCCCCTCCAACTCAAACCATTCCAGGATGTTACAACTCCAGGATAATGCAGTTGGAGATGAATTCCCACAGGAGAAGCTGTCAGTAGCTGCCACTGGGTGGCTTTCCTGGAAGTGCAGGAAAGAAAACAGGCTTTAGCAAGCAAACAGGGGAGGAAAATCGGGGCAGGGGCTCTCAGAGTGCTGCTTGCATGGCTTGTCCTACGGGCAGAAAGGGAATCTGGTCATTTCTGGCCTCAATAGAAACATACACAGCCTGGGGTCATTTCTGTGGTGCCAAAGCCTCCATGTGCAATCCCTCAGATCCCTCAGCCTCAAATCCCTCCTTAAAGAGCAGGGAAAAGGAGCAGGGTGAGGCAGGAACAGGAGCCTTTGGGTCATGGTATGATCCCTGCACTCACTGCGGCTCTGGCTGTGACAGGAGGGCATCCAGGAGCTTGGTGCAGTCACTCATCCCCGGGGTTGGGCAGCGGCCAAGCAGAAACACTGCAGAGTCACAGTTGTGGAGACAAGTGTGTTTGTAATCTCCACTGAGCCAGAAATCATGGAGCAGCTGAACTCTCCTCCCCATGACCCCGTGGATCCTCTCCCCATCCTCACAGCGCTGTGTTGGGTTTGGATAATCCCGGGAACATCCTCATACCCGAGGTGGCTGTTCCTTATTCAGGTTGTTGCTAGGGAATTCTGCAGAGATTTCTCCTAGTGGGTGAGAAGTGACTTTCAAATCAGTGGCAGCATGAAAAAATTGCAACGGAAAAATGAGAGTCTTTCATGAGATCCCATTTAATTGCTGAAGAAGACAAAAATCACAGCTCTCACATTTGGTTCCCCAACAAAACCCAGATAGCAGCTGCCCCATACGTATCTGATTCCAACTGGTAGGTTTTAAAGATACAGAAGGTATTTAATGATAATGATAATGATTTACATTTATATAGTGCCTTGTATCCGCTGGGATCACAAAGTGCTTTATATATGTATGGATAAAAATATACTGGATAACAGGCGCTCCATCCATCACCAAATCACAACCCCATTCCTGGCAAGGCTGCAAGCTGTTCAGGAAGAGTTGCTGCATTTCCAGAGCCACTCTCTCCTTCCTTCTGCAGCATTTGGGGTGCTCTACGGTAATTTTGTAATAAAACCAGGTGATAAAAACACTTTAAAAACAACAATGTCATAAAAAAAGGAGAACCCTCAGTGTCGTAAAAAGGCGCAGAGGAACAGGAGGGGAAACTTGAGAGGGAGAAGGTTATAATGGTTTTAAAATAAAACAGAGCAGGTTTGGGTTGGATATTAGGAAGACATTCTTCCCTGTGAGGGTGGGGAGGCCTTGGCACAGGTTACCCAGAGAAGCTTCCCAATCCCTGGAAGTATCCCAGACCAGGTTGGACAGGGCTTGGAGCAACCTGGGATAGTAGAAGGTGTCCCTGGCCATGGCAGGGGAGTGGAACAGATGAGCTTTAAGGTCCCTTCCAACCCAAACCATTCCATTATCCCACAATAAATACGGACACATGCCATCAGGAAGGTCAGCTCTGGAGGAGAAATGTCCTCCAGCTGCTCTCAGTTGGAAGGTGAAGAGCTTGGCCAGCAGGAACAGCCCCAAAGCATGGGTACCATCAGAGCTGGGTGGTCAGGGACCTCCCAAAATTACTTTGGAGGTAGCAAGGAAAAATCCTGATACCTGTTACCCAAATGATGCTTTTTCCATGCTCTGCTTTGTCCTGCTGTGGAGCAAATCTGTGCCCATGGGCTGGGTGCAACTCAGCCGTTCCCCAGCAAGCTCTGCCCATGCCACTGTGTTTTGGTGCCTGTCCTGGGAGGAATTAAGCCTTCCCAGTCCAAAATCCACCATCTGAAAGGAGCCACTCAGTTATGCCCCTTTGGTGGCAGCCTCTGGCTCAGCTGGGCCTGGGAGGCAGGCGAGGGGAGGGGAGGATGGAAGGCAGAGAGAAATCGAGGCTCTCAGAGACATTCATTCAAAATTCATAGGCGCAAAATTGCAGTCTGCATGGATTTGTTTCCTTTGGAAAATTACAGGAAGCTACAGGCACCAACAACTGTTATTCAAATAGCCACTTTGGATGATTAGGATGGCAGGAGGCTGTACTTACACATGCAGACCCAATATAATCAGGCGTGAGGCAGGGTGGGAAGGCAAGGCTGGGGAAGAGAAGCTGGAGGAGCTCAGAAGCAAAAACAGCAGCAGGGTGGCTGTGTGGGGAGAGCCACAGGGCCAAATCCAGCCCCACTGCTGGATGCAGCAGGAGCAGCCAAGCAGCTTCCAGGTCTGGGGGGATAAAGAGAGCACAGAGCTGGGAGGTGACTCCTGGGGGAAGTTTCTCAGCCCTCATGGGTCAGCAGCTGAGAACTGGGACAAACAGCATTCCTGCAGCGAGGGCTTTGCTCTGCCCTGCAGAGATCCCAGCACAGGAAGCACCACAGAGTCACAGAATCTCACAATGGTTTGGGTTGGAAGGC
>WBND01000412.1:89809-103175 GCA_013398595.1 Tychaedon coryphoeus
TAGTTATTCAGTAAGACTGGCTCAGCAATTCTTCTATATCAAAACTTGCTATCATTTCTATTCCTTCTTCAGATTCTACATTCAAAAATCTTTCTGTTATGCATAAATATCTGTGAAACCTTCCTGTCAAATCCTTATCCTTCTCAACAGCCAGGAATCCCAACCCACCAGGGCCCTCAGCCCTGCAGCACAAGGGTCCCACCTCCTCTCTCTGCCTGCAAGGGCTCGAAGGGGAATGGCTTTAAACTCAGAGAGATTGGGGTTGGATATTGGGAAGAAATTCTTCCTTGTGAGAATTGCCCTGAGCAGCTGTGGCTGCCTCATGCCTGGAAGTATTCAAGGTGTGGTTGGACAGGGCTTGGAGCAACTTGGTCTGGTGGAAGGTGTCCCTGCCCATGGCAGGGGCTGGAACTGGGTGAGTTTTAAGGTTCTTCCAAATGCAAACCAGTGTGGGATTCTGAGATTCTGTCATCTCTGTGATGTCAGTAAAGAGACAGAACCAGATGGAAGATCAAACTGTATTTACAGTAAAGGTGGATAGGAGGGATGGTGGCAGTGGGATTTTCTGGAGCAACCTGTTTGAGTAGAAGGTGTCCCTGCCCATGGCAGAGGGTTGGAACAAGGTGATCTTTTAGGTCCCTTCCAACCCAAACCATTCCGGGATTCTGGGATTCTATGGGTTTACATTCCGTCAAGCTCTTTTCCTGGCAAGTCAGCGCTGCTCTAAAGCCCCTTGGTGATGTGCAAAGTTGGAAGTGGATGTCTTGGAAAGGAGGGAGACCTAAAAGGACAGAGCAGGAGGTTTGGAAGAAGTTGACTTTCAAGCACAGCTCAGAAGGCAGCTTGGACATCCTGCATGTGCAAGGAGCCCTTCACACAGCCTCTGGACGCTCCTTGAACACAGGTTTCCCTCTCCCTGCAGCTTTTTGGGGTGACCTTGAGCGTGTGTTGGCTGGACACAGATTGTGATGAGCTACTTTGCACATCCAGCCTCTTTCTTGTCTTTACAAGTGCTTCTCTCTTATCTGGTAGTATTTTGCAAAACTTCACAAGCTTTTAGTGGCAAGACTTTTGCTAAGAGGCTGTTGATAAATCTGGAGTAGGCAGCGGGAAGGCTTTAGTGACGTATTCTCTTCCTTTTGACTGGAAAAAGCAGCTTATCTGCTTTGGAGAATACAGGTTCTTCCTCTTTATCCACACTGAAATCTTATCTAAACTGGTTCAGGTGGCAGAGCTGAGAGAAGGACATAATTAAGCAAGAGACAGGTGAAATGCTGACATTATTATTACTTAAATGGCCCAAACCTTTTACCTCGCGTATTTTTTATTATTATTTTACTTTTTTTTTTACTGCTGGTGACATATAACAAGGGAGAAATCGGTTTTTCCAGGTTATCTCACCCATCCACACACTTGCCACTTCACCCCCCTCCTCCCCACCCAAATATAAATCTCGTTTAACTGGTTCTGTTGGCAAGACAGAGAAATAATTAAGGCGAAGGTGGCTGCAGTGTTGATGTTATTACTGTAATGCAGCAGCCTGTTTAGTTTCTTTGCCAATGAAATGCAACCAGGGGAAAATCAGTTTTAAAGATTACCTCCCAGAGATGCAAATAAAGGAGCGGAAACCATGTAGTCAGGAAGAAATGGTCTCAAACTAGGAAACATTTCAAAGTCAGTGACAGTCTCTTAGGGGCTTTTAAGACCACAATTTACCTTTTGACTGCATTCTATTTTCTCTGAAATCCTTTATTTCCCTCTTATTTATTGACTGGAGAGACAGCACAGAAACGAGAAAGTGATTCTCCAGCCGCTGGTCTTAAAAATCCATAGAAGGAAATTGTTCTCAGGAGTGCGGATTTTTGTTGTTGTTGGGCACTTCTTTTTTCCTCCCTCCTTGTTTTTAGCCCTCTTTGTGAACCAGGACTTAATTGACTCACTTTGCCGTGGAGGGGCCTCGAACTGGAAGGGATCAAGGTCAGCAGCTCTGTCTGGGAGTGAGAGGCCCTGATTAGAGAGGTGGGAGCCATGGTGATAACGCAGCAGGGTGCAGCACATCCCGCTCCAGGCCAGCTCGGGATGGAGGTGGAGGTGGTGATCTATCCATCCACACACAGCAGCAGCAGCTGAACCGCAGCGAGGTGCTTCAGGGGATTGCTTTTGTTTCAGGGATGGCACTGCAGGTTGGGAAATGGGCATCTCTGTGCTTGGATTAGCATGCCAGGCTTGGATTAACACCCTGCTCTTGGGCTGGCATCCTGCTCTCAATGAACATCCTGCTCTCAGATTGGTCTCCTGCTCTCAGATTAGTATCCTGATCTCAGATTAACATCCTGATCTCAGATTGGTATCCCACTACAAAATTAACATCCTGCTCTCAGACTGGTATCCTGATCTTGGATTGTCATCCCTGGTCTTGGATTAGTATCCCTCTCTAAAATTAACATCTTGCTCTCAGATTAGCATCCTGCTCCTGCTTTAGCATCCCAGATTTAGACTAGCATGTGAGTCTGAGATTAGCATGCGAGTCTGAGATTAGCATGCAACTTTCAGGTCAGCATCTCACTCTCAGATTAGCATCATGCTCTCAAATTAACATCCTGCTCCTGGTTTAGCATCCCAGATTTAGATTAGCATGTGACTCTCAGATCAGCATCCCACTCTCAGATTAGCGTTGTGCTCTCAAATTAAAGTCCTGCTCCAGGTTTAGCATCCCTCCCTCAGAGCAGCATCCCTCTGGACACAGGGGCACCGTGAGCCTCACCTGCTGCCTCCTGCTCCTCTCACACACACGTGTGCTGCTCACAGGCTCCTGTCTGCGGGTGTTCCCTGCTGGAATGATACTGAGATGTGCAGAAAAAACAATCCCAGAGAATTCCCGCAGTGCTGGCCTAGTTAGCCCATTCCCAGCTGTGAGCTAACGCTGCTGCCCAGGCGAGCCCCTGGAGACGGCTCTGCTTGGAAGAAATAACTCGATTAAAAACTAGCACGTCAGTTCAGGGTCAGAATTGGTGCAGCCCCGTAATTAGAGCCTGGATTTCAGAGATTAAATCCTTTAAGGCCAGCTTTCAGTAGCTGTGTTTAATTACTCCTCGAATCTCCCAGCCCTGTCTTCGCAGAAAGGACAGTGTCAGGACACAGCTCCTGCTCCATCGCTGAGGTTTCCTGCTTGTTGATGCTTTTCTGCCCAATTCCTGAGGCTGCACTATTTTTTGGCAATCTGGGCAGCTTGGCAAAGTCCTGCCTGTCCGTGCTGCAGAGGCTGAGCTGTGCAACTCCTCCAAAGCACGTTGGGTGGTCCCAGGGCATCACAAGGATCCACAGTAGGATGACATTGGGGTGGGGAGGGAAAAGGGTGCACGCACTGCTCTGGGTGGTGCCTCTGGAAGAGCTGAAACGGGGGATAAAGGTTCAGGAAACATCCTGGAGCAAAGATTTCTATGCAGAGGCTCCTCAGGTCGGGCTGCTCCATTTCCTGGCACTGTTGGTTTCTGTCTCAGCTCCCCAGGCAGCACCTGGAGGTATTTTGCTGTTCAGAGATACCTTTGGCTGGTGCAGAGGCAGCAAGAAGAGTGGGAGAGGAAAGTTGCAGAGGTTTGGAAAGTTTCCCTTTTGGAATGAAAGATTCTGCTACAACTGAACTGAACTGAAAAACAATTGATTTGGGCAGACCTGCGCCAGGACAAAACCAGCTCATCCAATGCCACCCCCCTGGAAAGCTGCCACACCCTGGGTGTGCCTGTGCCCCTTTGCCTCTCTGGACCCGGACATCTCCTGTGATGTGCTGGGATGTGTCTCGGGCTCTGTCCTGGGCTTGGAGCTGTGTCACAGGAAGGTTTGGGAGGGATTGTGTCCGTTAACACAACGGAAAAATTGAAACGGGAGCCATTCCCAGCCGGCTCCCAGCTTTCTGTGCAGCCTCTCCTGCCTTCCCATCTGCCCTAAACCCTTTCTGATTTCTGCTGCTGTTGCAGGCTCCGGGAGGAGCAGCATTCCTGGGATGTGGATGGAGGAGCAGGACCCGTCACCCTGCGAGCCCCCATGTCCCTGCAGGTCTCCATTGCTGCAGCGAGAGCACCCTCTCCTGTCTCAGCCCTGCCTGCCTGTCCTCCTGCTCCTCCTGCTCCTCCTGCTCCCTCCCCTGGCTGCTGCCAGGGCCGAGGCTCCATCACATCCCGGGGTGAGGCCATGGGGACAGGGACACAGCAGCCCAGTGCCCACAGCCTGTCCCAGCACCAGTGTCACCCTGACAGCAGCACAGGCAGCTGCTCAGGAGGACCAGGGGAATATTTAAGTAAAAAACAATATCTAGGAGAGGTCTGTTATAATTACTAATTAGATGAGGTTATAATTATCTCTCTTTGCAATCCCATACCTGCCTCAGAATAGCTCCAGTTCCTCCTAACAATTAACAGAGAAAGTCTTTTACGACACACTGGGTGATTACATCGCAATCGCAGCCTCTGTGGCCAACGCTGCCTTATTAAAGAAGGGCTGATATTTACAGAAGAACATTGTGACCGAATTAGACTAAAATTAACTGGAGTAAATTAAGAATAAGAGGGTTTCTTTCATCTGCTTCCCTTTATTTTCTGCCACAGAGTTGCCTCTGGGTTGGTTATAATGCTCTGTGTTTATTGTGGTGTTTGGGCAAAAAACCACAGAAAGTGGCAGCAACTCATTTCTCTAGTTTGCCTCAGAGTGAAATCTGTATTTGCATCTCCTCACTCATCCACCTCTTCCTGCTCCAAGAAAGCTCAGGTTTGAACTTTTGCCAAAGTTCAAGGAGCTTAATGTTCCCAAGCACAGGGTGGGGTTGTTGGATGTCTGTGCAGGGCCAGGATCTGGACTCGATGATCCTTGTGGAACCCTTCTGACTCAGGATATTCTATGAAATTACAGAGCCAGAGCCAGACCTGTGGCATTCCAGCCCCCCCCAGCTTCAATGAGCTCTGCCTGTGAGCTCTGCCATGCCGAGAGCATCCCAAAGTGCTCATCCCACACTTCCTGCTCGGGGCACGGCTCTGCTCAGAGCAATAGCAGAAATGGGGTGGATTTCCCCCAACGATCCTAAACCCAACTCTCACTCACATTTAACATACGGCTTAATAGCTCCAAAACCAAGGCTGGTGCTCAGCATTACGAGCAATCATCCAACGAGGAATTGGGAGATTTTTTTTTAATAGCAATGGGCCAAACAAAACAATCATCAGGTGGTTTGAGGGTTTTTCATTTATTTTTCAGCACAAAGGGAATTACTGGTGAACAGAGTGTGGTTTCTGGGAGAGTTAGCTCCAGAAAATGGATGATCAGACTTTTGGCAGTGGCAGTGTGGGGTGGGCACATGGACTGCTGCTTTGCTTCTCCCGAGCAGGAGTCTGAATCATCCCAAAGAACAGTGTAGCAGAGGCTGCTGGAGGGAATGAATAACACTGTCTCTGACCCAAGCCTTTGGATAAATCATCCTTCCAGTTCAAACCCATGAATCTGACAGGCTTTGAAAATTGTGTCTTATTACAGTTTCACCAGCTTCTCCACCTTTACCTGATGGCTTCATCCCTTATCCCCAAATCAAAGCCCCACTGGATTTGTGGGCCCTTGTTACCCCTTTAGCCACTCCTGGTTTTTCCCTTAATCCAGGAGCTCCACCCCATTTCTGGTTTAGCCGTTCAGCAGCAGCTCCTGCAGGCTGAGCCTCCATCCAGGCAGCTCCACTTTGAACTGGAATTCCAAGTTTGCCTCTAATGGGCAAACCCAGGCCAGGAGCAGGGAGTGGTGGCATTTCTGCAGTGCTAAGGATGCTGTTAATACAGACAGTGCTGTCGGTGTGGGAGGGAGATGGACACAGGGCATGCCTCCCATGGGCTTTGGGGACATACTTTGGGAAGATGCAGCAGCTGGGATGAAAAGTTTATCAGTGAACAGGCCAAAATGTTCTTTTTCTCCTTGGTTTCAGGGGAAGACACTCAGGTGAAGTTGTTGATAAGGTTTTAAGCTTTGTCCTCTTCTTTACTCCATTTCTTTCCTCCAGAGAGGAAGAAAGAAAAGAAATGACTGAGTTAAAATTAGGTGAATAACCTTCATTTTTCAGGTTTTTTGTCATTGGAAAACTGAAACGTTCCATCTTGTCTGTCCAGAATGAAATGTTGGAGTTTATTGTTCGTTCTATGGTTTCTGATGGGGTTTTGCCCACTCCTCTCAGTGCCTGCAGAGCTGGCAGCCAGCAGGGACCCCTGCCCTGCTTGTGGGGTGACAGGACTGGAGGGACTGGTGCTGGCAGTGTCCACTGGGGGCACGTGTGATACCTCAGTGGGTGCCAGAGTGAAGGGACAGGTACCAGGAGGGAAGGAGGAAGGGCAGAAGCCTCCGAGGGTGTTTGTGCTGCTCCCATTCCTGCACCCCACTCATTTCCCCTGTGGGGCTGGCCATGGTTGTGTTAGAGGATTTTCCCCCTGCAGGTCCTGCCCTGAGGAATCAGAGAAGGAAAGTGGATGTTCTTTATTCACATCACACCTGAATATTCACGAGAGCTGTAAAATACCCGGCTGTGCCACCCAAGCGGGGCTGGGACATCTGCCTGGAGCCCCACCCCATTCCTCCAGCAGCCTTGCTGCAGTGGAGGAGAAAATTAACAGCACTTCTTGCTTTGGGGACAATTCCTTCATCCAAATCACTTTTGAAATCTGGAGAGTGTTGGGGGTTTTATTTGCAGAGAGCACTCAGGGTTTGTCAGGAACAGGCAGCCACCTCAAGCCAGGTTTCTGAATCTGTTCGACCCATTAGAGGATCCAACAGAGGAGAAACCAACCCTGCTGCAGGCAGGGCAGAGCTGAACCCCCGTGCCAGGTGCTCTCCCTGCCCTGCTCCTCGTCCTGCCTTTGCATTAGTGCAGCACAGCAAGCGGTGAATTGAATTGGTACAAAATGAGCCCAGGGCAGGAACAGCAGCATCGTTTTCTCAACTGCAATGAGTCATTTTTTCTGAAGTATTCCTGCTCTCCTGACCTCACAGTGTTGCTCATCCTGGTCAGGATCTCCAGATGATCTTTGCAGCTCATTGCCAGCTCTAACTGCTCTCTGCTTGGGCCCCAAATGTGGACAAAAGCAGAGCAAGGACAGAGGAATTGGTGTGATAATCCTGGCATTGCTAGGGCATCTAACTTGGACACTCCTCTTGGACAAATGGGAGCAGTCATCTCTTTCTCTTTGGAAATGTTGGAGAACAAAATCACCATAGAAATGACAAACCAGTGACTGCCTCAGGTGGCAAATCTCAGTGTCAACCACAGTCCTGCTAAGCTCGTGTGAGCCCCCTGAGAGGAGCTGGCAGGACTTGGCATGGCCAGGATGAGCCACAGCCTGGGAAATCATGGAATGATGCTGGTGGGTGCACAGTGGGAGGGAGGGACCTGCAGGGACAGCTCTGTGTGTGGAGCAAAGCCACAGGCTCTGAGCATCTCCTGGTTTTGCGCTGTGAGCTGGCACGGTGCTGGTTCCAGCCCTGGAGGGCAGTGAGCAGGGCTGAGGTGGCCACTGGCACCTGCTGGTGTCTCTCCAGGAGAGACTGTGTCCCCAGCACAGTCCCAGTACTTTGGGGCTGGGGCTGGGGCTGTGAGTCCATCACTTCTGTGCTCTCAGGGGACCCATCCGAACCTGCAGCATCTTCCTGCCCATGGCTCCCACAGAGTCGTGCTCCCCAAAAACCAGGGCCAGTCCATAATTTCCTACACAGACAAGGCTTTCCCTGCCTTCCATGGCTGCAGGTGGTGTGAATGTGCTGGCAGTGCCACAGCCAGGACTCTGGTGTGTGCCGTGGGTGCTCTCCCAGGACGGAATGCAGTGGGAACAGGGACCATGCAGGCAGCCCCATGTCGGTGATGACACTAACTAGAGCTGGACAGCCCAACAAATGCTCCTCAGTGTGGTTTTTTCTCCACAAACAATCCTCCAAACAAGCTCTGGCACAAGGGTGGCTGTTTACAGACATGTATAACCCTTTTTATTGGAGCTGGGTTTGTTCGGGAAGCTGCTGCTGTGAGGCCCTGGGATGAGGCTTAGAAACAGCTGTGCTGCACAAGTGGCACTCCAGAATCAGATGTCAGGTCCCCAAAGCCTTGAGACTGCGTGAAGAAGTGAGGGAATTTCCAGTGAAAATAAAACTGCTTTGCCTCTGTTGTTGGTGGAGCATGCCAGGGTCATGTTCTGAAGCTTTGCAGTGCTGAGGACGAGCAGTGTGTTGATTTTTCCGTGATGAAAAGCTCCACTCCTCCTCACCTCTGATGGTTTTAGAATCTGGGCTGGAAGAAGAGTGAGAGATGATGTGACAAGCAGGGTACAGCTGCTGTGGATTTGGTGACGCTCAGTTTGCTGGCAGATGTTCACTCCCATCCCTTCTGCTCTGCAGAAGCCGAGCAAGGCTCTCTCAAGATCAATCCAAGACCCCTGGGAGCTCCCTTGGAAGTGCCATAGGCCCCATTTCTGGGAAGGGGGTGGTTCCTTAGGTGGACAGCTGTGCCCTGCGTTCCCTGACCCCTCTCTGGGGTGGGAAGCAGAGCTCAAGGTAGAGGGACCTTCTTGTTTGAGGCCATTTTGCCCCAGCTGCAAAGCCCAGCCTGGGACCAGCCCAGGGCTCCTGCCAGAGGCAATTCAAGAGCCTGTGCTGAGTCAATCCACCTTTCCCCCCCCTTTCCATCTGTCTTTCCAAGGTCCCCCTCCTCTGATGTCAACACAGGCTTAATGAAAAAACAGCAGATGTTGCTGTGATTTCAATTTACTCAAGATTTTAACCTAATGCAAATGGTAGTTTGCATCCAGCTGTGACGAGGCAGCCTGTGCTGAGGCCTGACATCCCTGCCTGCAGATCTCCTACCTGTTCATGGCTGTGATGGCGGTGACTGACTTCAAAAACCTTCTCCAGGGGAGGAGGTTGTCTTGGGACCTGCCCTGACCCAGAATGTGCAACAGGACTTGCAGCAGCTCCTGGTGAGGGAGAGGTGGGATCTGTAGGAAAGCATCGAGCACCGCTGTGGCTGGATGGAAATATTTGTGTGTGTTTTAGAGGTTTCTCTTGAAATGGAGGAATAATTGAGAAGAGCAGGCAATAGCGAGTGATTCATCTGCCAGATTGAGCTTTGCTCTCCCCCCTAGGATTGCAGAAGCCAGCTATGATTTCCTAACCTTATCTCCTCTCCGAGTGGGTAAACAACAAACCAGCTCCTCTGTCGCTGCCTGGAGCAGCTGCAAGATAGTCACAAGCAGATCTGGTTGGTTTGTTTGTTTGTTTGTTTGATGGGAAACAAACACATTCTCCTCTGCCAGGTATTTTCACCACCTGAATTCCTGTGTGTGGGCAGAGCTCCCAGGTCACTGTGGTACCACCAGGTCTGTGACCTCCATCCTGACCCAGAGCAGGCAGTGCTGTGGTCACAACACGCCTTGGAGGCTCTCAGTGGATGGAGAGCACCCACAGCTCACCCCCACCACCTGCCCCCCATTCCTGAAAAACTCTCTACCATTCACAGCCCTCAGGGCCAAAGGTCAGCAGAGGAGAAATGAGCCAAGGGAAAGCACAAATTCACCTTCTGGTCTTCAGCACCTTCCATTTCTCAAAAAAAAGTCATGACCAGGAGACAGCCATGCGCTTGCACAGCCAAAGCAGTCGTTTGCCTCCTTGTGAGACACTTTGCAGATGGGTTTAGTGGTCTGCAGGCCAAAAAAGGAATGGCATTCCAGTCCATACATCCCTTCCCAGAGATTCCTGCCTCCCTTCTGCGAGTCCTGCAAGCCCGTAATGGACTGAGGTGGGCATAAGGGGAAGGAAAATCTTCTTGTCACTGGAAAAAACATCCTGCATTTCCCCCTGAAGCAAAGCAGGGGAGGAAGAAGCGTGGTCGGCGTGGAGCCCATCAGAAATCTCAGCCTGATTAGGAACAGTGATCCCCTGACACGAAGCAGCAATTTACAGGCACCATTAGCCCACGCCAGAGAGAGAGAGAGAGATGTCTATTGGTACAGAATGTCCTATTTTCCGCACCTCCGGAATGCCACACGACTCATGAAGGATAAAAATAATTAGCTGGAGCATCTCAGGGATAACTGACAAGTACCCAGGGGCTGGGAGTTCCCCCATGTGCCATCCTCATCTCCAGCACTTTGAAAGGGAAAGAGAGAACTTTGCTGAGAGCCAGCTCAGGGCGGCGGATGCTGCTGGAGCCCTGGGAGTGGGATGGGCTGAGGGGAGCTCAGCGAGTCACTCCTGGGCTGCAGCCCCTAAATCTGCTGCTGCCAGAGGAGGTTGGTCACACAGCAACGAGCCAGGCTTTGGCTGTCCCCTCCTGCTGCAGGTATGTCTTGGTTTGAAGGACAGGCGTATGCTAAGAAAGGCAGGAGCCTGTCTTTCAAATGGAAGATGTAAACTCCCTCCCTCCAAATTATTATAATTTTGAAATTAAGGGGCTCTCAGGCAAAGATATGGGAATAGGAATAGCAGTTCTTTACTAGGAAAAATTAAAAAAAAAATACAGTATTACCAAAAAAAAATCAGGTATACCAAAAAAAAAAAAAAGAAAGAAAGAAAGTAAAAGCAAACCCAAAACCCTGCCAGAGTCAGAATCCAAGCTGACACCCGTCAGTCAGTCAGGGTGTTGGCGGCAGTGCCATTCCATGGTGGCTGCATCCTCCTGCAGGGGCAGATGTGGTTCAGCTGGAGCAGTGCTCCTGTAGAAGGTGTAGTTTTCCTGCAAAGGTCCAGGGATGATGTGGAAAGGTCCAGTTTTCCTCTGGACTTCAGTGAAAAAAGGCTGCTTTGGTTTCCAAATCTCGGTTTTTGTCTGGGTAGGAAAGGCTTGGTTCCTCCCCCTGGGTGGAGCATCTCCCATGGGATGATGGAATTTTATCAGCCATGCCCTGGGACTCAATGACCATGAACAGGAGATATCTCCCTCTGGAGATAAAGACCACGGCAGAGATAAAGATCACTGCCCCACCTGATTTAACAGATGGTGATAGAATACACACCCCTGGTCACATCCTGTATTGCAAGCCAAGACAAAGTAGGATTTGGATCCCACCATCTCTTCCCTCCTTCATCAGCCTCTGAGCAGCCTCTCTGCTTTTGAACCTCGTGGTATTTTCCAATTATTAGGCTTGTTAAATGGCACCACTGGGCTGTCAGGAATAATGATTAGGGTTCAGGGACAGAGCAGGGAATTGGCTCCATGGGCTAGAGGGATGAGTGGGGAGCTCAGGCAGGAACTTTGCATCACTCCCCTGCCTTCCAAGCCCACGTGTCCAGACAGGACCTCATCCTTTCCAGCCAGTTTCCCACCAACCACTACCTGGATCCCCCTTCTCCCAGCTTTTTGCCTCTTCTTCCTCACTCTGTTCTATTTTACCCAGGCCTGCATGCCCTGTCTCTCTGGTCAGCACAGCTTGTCCCAAAATGAGAGCTCATAAAGTGATGGAGCTGCTGGTCCAGAGCTGGGTGACTGGTTTTCCATTGCTGATCAACTCGCTGGGAGATGTTTGTTGTTAGTTAAAGCTGGGAAAACATTCCAGCTAGGATAGGGCAGCAGAGGGGTTTATGTTCCTGAAAGCAGCCACAAATTTCACATAAGCCTTTCCAAAATGAACAGCTAGGCAGAGAAAAACCCAAAACCTGTGTTTTGACATCTTCCAAACATCTCCTTTTGTGCTAACTCAGCACTTCTTGTATAAAAAAACAACCTGAATTCCTAAGTAGGATTTTCTTTCCACTCCCTTCCCATCCAGCACAGTTTCTGTCCTGCCTTCTCCCTTCAGCTGTGACATAGCTGAGTTCTGTCCTGCCCCTTGTGCCAACGAACTTTGGGCTTTCTCATCTCTCTTCCCTTTCTCTTCCTTTTGGCAGCTGGGACCCTCAGGAGGCAGGAGGGGGATGGTGATGGGTGCTGTGGGTAATGCCAGTGGCATCTCTCTCTGTGCTCCCCACCAGGGAAATCCATCACCCCAGAATGGGGGCTCCTGGCAGCCCTGGGCACATGGCCAGCCCCAGGGGTTTTAAGTGGCCTCCCCATGATGGTGGGAGCAGCTCCACCTCTCCTTGTGACAGATGGGATGGGACAGCTCACCTCCCATCCCACGGGAGCAGCATGCACAGGATGTCTGGTGGTCCAGGAATGCATCCCAAACCCGCAGCTCTAGGCTGGGCTGCCTCTGCCATCAGGGAAAACCACTGTGGCCAGCAATGGCCTGGCAGCAGCTCCAGCTCTTTGTGCTGTCTGTGGGTGTGTTGGGAAGAGATCCAAAACAGCTCAGAGCTGGGGAGCTGGAGCATCCCACAGGCATCACCTTGGGGCTCCAAACCAGGGGTACCATGATGGTGTTTATCTATCTGTTCCCAATTATGGGTTTATGATATATAAACTTTGGGATCAATTTGTGAGTCAAACTGAGCAAGAGCTCCTCATGTACTTGGATCATGGGAATAATGGGGAAAGGTCTGGTAGGACCCCTCAAAGTGGCCTTCCCCATGGAATGAAAAGCTAATACTCAGTTACCAACAGCAGCATCACCTCCCAGCTTGTTCTGTGTCCTTGGAGGCTCCTTTGCTGTGCCTGAGCTGGGTCATTTCTGCCTGGTAGAGCCAAGGAGCCTGCTGGTGAGCAGGAACCTGCTGTGGTGGGAGCTGGGATTGGTGAGCAGGAACCAGGAGCTGGGATGTCATTAGTGCTGTCCTAATGGCTTTGTGCATGTCTCAGTCTAAGGAGAGGAACAGCCCTAGGGGAGCTGCTGCTTCCCAACCCATAACATTTCAGAGGTGTTGGATGGAGAACAATAACGAGAGCTGCCAGAAAAGAAAGAACAATAAAAAAATCAAGCAAAAAAGTCAGAAGGAAACACAACTATTTCTGCTGCAGAAGGTCCTGGGAGCCATCACTCAGACACCTGGTGCTCCCTCCCCTGCTCTTTCCTTGCCTCATTTCCCAGGTCAGGCCAAACCTGCTCAGATTCACCATCACCTTTCAGCAGGAATGAGACCAAAACATTTCCCTTATTGACATGCTGCTGCCTTTTTTTGCTATTGATTCCTTAATTAAAAAAGTATAAAATTCCACCAAAGCAGACGTTTCTCTGAAACACTCCATCAGTCAAAAAAAAAAAAAAAATCAATATCCTATTAAAAAAAAAAACCAAACACACACATTTGGGAGCAGATTTTGGAGCAGCCCCAGGTAGTACATCTACTCCATTCTTTAACAAGTTCTGTTTGCTCCTCCTTCCCATGCTCTCCAGTCCCTCTTCTCTTCTCTTCTCTTCTCTTCTCTTCTCTTCTCTTCTCTTCTCTTCTCTTCTCTTCTCTTCTCTTCTCTTCTCTTCTCTTCTCTTCT